>PVIJ01000109.1:0-60598 GCA_004024925.1 Scalopus aquaticus
GGGGGGTGGGAGCAGGTGGCTGTGTGTTGCCTCTGGCAGCTGTAGCTTCGTGTCCTGCCAGGAATCTCCAGCTGTCCCAAGCTCTGCCATGGATTTGCAGACCCTATCGCCTCTCATGCGCCTGGGAGGCTGTGGGAGCTTGGCGTGCGCGGCTGGGGGGCGGTAGCGGTTGCGCGAGCAGCTGGAGGGCGGTGGCAGCACGGGGGTGTGCACCTGGAGGTCGGCAGCTGGGCGCGCACTGCTGGAGGGTGGAGGCGTGTGGAGGCATGCTTGGCTGGAGGGCGTTGGCGGCGACAGCACTGGGCGTGCCGCAGTTGTGGGGTGGGGGTGCAGTGGCGCGCGCATGACTGGAGGTCGGCGCAGGGTGGGCGCGCTGCTGACTGCAGCGGCAAGGTGCGCGCCTAGAGGGACCGGAGGGTGGGGACGTGGCGGCGTCAGGTGCGCGAGGGGCTGGAGGGCTGGGGCGCTTGCGGTGGAAGCAGCTGTGGGGCAGGGATGCAGCTGGAGAGCGGGAGTGCAGCTGTTTGCTAGGCTGGAGGGCAGGGGTGTGGCGGTGCAGTGCGCGCACACCTTGAGGTTGCCCTGACCTAGCTCCCTCTTCCGCTCCAGGCAGAGCGGGAATTGCCAACCGAGACCAGCCCCTGCTCTGCGCCTCTCCGTCACCTGGAGGGAAGCTGCGGCAGCCTAACCCACCATCTCTATCTGTGGGTTATGAAGCTGACCGACCCCCATGGCAATTCTCTGCAAGCGGCACAATGGAACTGCCTCGGGAGCTCTCGCTTTCTTGCACGGGACAGGACAGAAAGATCCTACGGCCTGCGGCCCAAGTCCTGTTTCTCCCGCACCTGTAGCTGGGAGTTTCTTTTTTCCCCCGCGTTTCCTCCAGTGGTTAGCTACTAATAGTGTCACTGAAGGGGTGGGTAGACCACTACCCCAGAGTTCCGTTCCAGAGAGGAGCTAGAGTGCTGGCTCCGTAATGGAGGTGGGGGGAGGGGCCACACCACGGCTGCCCAGGGCTTTGTCCCATGTCCCACCAACTTCTCCAGTGCACTCTGCCCTTTCCAGGGCTCTGTTGCTACCTGGAGGGACTGCTGGTGTCAGTCTCAAATTTTATCACTCTGCTGTGCCCAGGAAAACGCCTCTGCCCACCTTTTTTTTTTTCCTGGGTTTCCTCAGGTGCCTCTCGTCTTGGTCTCCTGGTCCGGTTTTGTGTTGAGGGGAGGGGAGAGGGGACCTGGTGGTTCTTTCCTCTCCTTAGTCAGTCTTTTTAGCTTCTTTCCAAGTTCTACTCACCCATGAGGGTGTTAGATTTATGTAGCGTTTCTGGATCTTCTCTGGGTTTGGCTGATGTCACTTTATTGGCGGCTTTTCTTTTGGGAGAGTTGATACTAGCTTCCCTTTACCGCCATGTTGATGACGTCACCCTACAATAACATTATTAACCATTAATCCCCTTGTAGGTTGGTAATTCTAGAGGTGGCTGCAGGGAAATTAGGAGTCAACTGCTTAAAGCATTTCTTTTCCCCTTTAGCATTAAGAAATTACAAAACTATAGCAATATTTTTGTACTAGGAACAAAAGTTAATGTTCATAATCTTTAATAAAGTAATTTTGTGAAGCAAAACAGGGTAAAAAGAGTACAATCTGAGATTCTAAACATTAAAGGCATCAAAACAATTAAAAATAACTAAACTCTTTTCTAACAATTTTACATTATGTTTAAATTCTTTTAATAACTCTAGATTATAATACTTATTTAATATGAGATGATAGAAGGTACTGATGACAAATGGTAGGAATCAGGAATATAAACTCACAATTTATTTTTTATTTTTAAGATTTATTTTATTTACTTATGCACACTAGAGTTGGGGTGGAGGGAGGGAGGAGGGGGGAGGGGAAGCCTGTGAGAGGATTCACCAGAGACAGAGTGGGGAGTAGACAGGCAGATTGACTGAAATAAACTGCTGAGGGGAGCAGCAGGCGAGACAGGAGAGGTCTGCTGTGCCATGTGGGTCAGCTCCCTCGCTGGGCATGGAACTCATGCTTGTGCTGCAGTGGCTGCAGAGAGCTTCCTAAGTGCTGAGATGTAAAGCCTTGTGCGACCAGGGAGGCCCCATAAATTCACAAGTTGAATAAGACGATAGTTATCCATTTAAATAAAAATCCATGCCAAGGTAATAGGTGAAAGGCTTGCTGTAGTACACAAGCGGAGTAATGCTCTCCCCCCCATATGCTGTACAGAATTGATCAGTGAGGCGAGTGTAGCCAAGGTGATCCTACTGGCCATATACCCTCTAACGGTTCTTGGCCATTTTTACATTTTAGCAAATAATAACTCTTAAAATATTGAATTACCATTGTGCAAATAAATATACATACAATAATGTAATGCTCAGATTTGTTTTCTACAATTGTGTTCTTTAGGAACTATCTAAATTCTAGAAACAACACAGATATAATTGTATGTGTAGTTATAGATATGTGTATAAACAGATATAGACATGGATGTGTAACATTTTTATTAGATAGATAATCGTGCATTTAAAAAGTTTGCAAGGATATGTACCAGTGTTTTATTCTAACCATATCTATGCTTTGGTAATTAGACAAATGGTTTTATTTTGTCCTTTTTTTGTTCATCTATGTTTTCTTTCCTTCCTCCTCCCTCCTTCCCTCCTTCCCTCCCTTCCATTCTTCCTTCCTTCCTTCTTTCCCTCTTTCCTTCTTTTCTTATTGATCATATATTTGTTTTATAATAGTTTTAAAAATCAATATAGCCTTGGATGGAGTTTTTGTAAAAGATGAGATAATTACTTAAACAGACACAGAACAAACCTGTGGTGTCCAGATTGTATATCTTCTTTCAGGGCCAAGTCTAAGTTAGGCAGTTAGCCCCTAGCCATCAATGGCTCATACAGTCATTTCACTTTTTGATGAAATAGTTGCAGTTGCTACCACGTGATTTGCATTCCCCTGCCAGATTCTTAGTCCCCAGGCACTGAGGTGAGCAAATGGGATCAGAGACGCCAGCAGGGAGATGACCGTGCCATGCTTCCGCCTTCCCTTTGCTCTAGCAAGGACTCTACCTCTTTTGATTCTGATTTGAGTCTATTCCCCTGATTATGCAGTGAAAACCAAGAGAGAACATCCTTTGTGTGAGAAACAGAATTGCTCTGGGGACTAGTGATGGTGCTATTGGCAGAAGCAGAGGCTCTCGTTGAGGACTATCAGAGCGGGAGGTGGCGCGCAGCTGTACAGACCGTGCACTCGCAATCAGGGTGTGCTGTGCCTATCTCAGTCCTCTTTAGATCTGAATTACTTTCCTGCAGATGGCAGTAAAGCAGCTTTCGCAGAGGCGTGGCTTTTTCTTACTCACACAAAGGTGCCCTTTGGGCTGAAGGGCAGGTGGCAAGCACAGAAGTGGTTTGTACCCGTCCAGCGTGGAGGCAGATCAGAGGTTGGTTGGCCACGTTAGAACTCTGTGGCCCCAGCTATCACTGGCTTGAGTAACTGCATTTTTTGACTTTTATTATTTTTTTAAAGATGTATTTATTGATTTATTGATTTATGCAAGAGCAGGGATATAGGCCAGAGGTGGGTGCGGGGGGCAGCTACAAATTTTGCAGCTAAAGACTTCTCCCAGCAGAAGACCATGTTTATCAGTTGTAATTAATAATTGAGCAGTTAAACCAAGACACTACTATTTAAATATAATTTTTTAATTGAGATATAACACACATTTAAAAAATGGAGATAGCATACGTGTATAGCTCAATGAGTTACCACAAAGTAGACACATATATGCAGGTCAAAAAAATAAAACCTATGAGACCACAGAAAACTCCTTTTGGGACTCTTCCCAATCACCAATCCCTCTTTCTTTCTCAACAATAACTCCTACACTGATTTGTAATACCCTATATTTTGTTTATTTTTTATCTCTATATACATGGAATCCCAGTATTGTGGGATTTATCTATGTTGTTGGCAGCTGTGATTTCATACTTTTCATGCCTGTGTAGTATTGTTTCATGAGATTAGACAAGTTTATCCGGTACCATTGTTTATAAACATCTGGGTTGTTTCCAGAATAGGGTTATAATGATACTAGGAACCTTGACTCAATCATTTATAACTTTATGTGACCTTGGGCAGGTTACTCAAGTTCTCTCTGCTTTTTCTTCCTCCATAAAACTTAAAAATGTCAACTCAGTAACTCATTGGGATTCTGTAATGTTTAAATCATATCCCCTCCGGCATTTAGCGTAGAATCTGGAATCCTGCAAATGTTCAATAACAGAGGGGTGTCTGTAGGCATTATGTTTCAGTTTCACTTCCCTGTATTCACACAAAATGGTAATGTCCACTCCCACCCCTGTCATTTAGATTCCAGAATGCTTTGTCCCAGACTAATTGTCTATGTTCTGGCTCCTGATTGTTATAATGAAATGAAGGGAAACTAAAATACTTGGTTATTTTTCCTGTAATTCAGTCCTCAGCTATCACTGTCCTGAACTGCTGCAGCCACAGTAAAGATCAATTACAGCTCTAATACTGATTTTAATGATTAAGGTAAAAAAGTGCAAAATCGAAGAGCTAGAATATATGTTGAGGGACGTTAATCCTTGATTCTATTCTAAAATGTTTTTGGTCACTAAGTGTTGCTAAGTATTTTGTCCAAAAGTATTTTGATTTTTAAAAAGAAAACAATTAGGTGTCACAAACTCCTTTAACATAATATTGTTGACTCTAATAACTAATTTATATTCATGAAAATTTCTGGTGAAGGAAGACATGGTAAACTTGAGCCCTGATCTTAGCTTGTAATGAAATGAAATGAAATGAAATGATTAGCTTGTCATGAAATGTTGTTTAAAAGAATAATTTCAAAAGAGAAATACTAATTCAAAATCTTAATAAAAAATTTGATGTAATGCTACAAGTGCAGAAAAAAATCCACTACTGTCAGCTTTCATTTACATGTCTATATAAAAATTAACCTTGAAGTTAAATATTCCTTTAACATACTCAAGATCATTAACTGAGTTTCAATATATCCCCACACTTTTATTTCACTTAAGAACATTTTTTGAAAATACATAGTTTAGTAAAAAAAAAAAAAGGGAAGGAAGAAAAATGTTTGTTGATAATCTCACCATACAGGAACAGCCATGATAATAAGCACTGGTTATAATTTTCAAGGCATTTAAAGTACAGGTCTGGGGCCTCCCTGGTGGCACAGCAGTTAAGCGCTGAGCTGTGGAGCTATCGGCAGCAGTGGCTCGAGTTCGACGCCCGGCCAGGGGAAATTCTCGCATGGTGAGGCAGACCTCTCCTGCCTCATCCACTGCTCCCCTCAGCAGTGTACTTCAGTCAGTCTAACTGCTCCCCGCTCTAAAGTTCTGCTCCCCACTCTATCTCTGGTGAATCCTCTTGCTGCCCCACGCCTCTGGCTTGTGCCCCAGCTTATATGCAGAAATAAATAAATCTTTAAAAATAATAAAGTAGAGGTCTGTAGTTATGCATTGAAACAATCTGCACCATAATCTCACTTTTTGTCTATTTAAAATGAAAATGTAATATGTTTATATGTGCAACATCATTTTCAATCGCTGCATGATATGCCACTGTTCCTATGAGTCACTATTTATTTGATGTATCTGTTAATCTTGGGTAACTTATTTGTAAGGTCATTTCCGATGCAAGGAAGGCAAAACTCAAACCACCACAGATCAAAGCAGAAATTCTGGGCTCTAATTAAAGTTTCAGACAGGCTGTCCTCCTGTGGTGGCAGTTCCCAAGTGGTGACCTCTCAACTTGGAGTTAGAAGGTGGGGAAAGCCCAGTAATGCTTTTAAATCTCCAAATTCTAGAGTTCATTCATGAATTCCATCAGCTTATAGTAATTAATGAACAATCTGTAGTGACATTAAATTTTTATGGAAGCAACGCCATAAAAAACACCCTACCTATTTCCCTAACAAGACATTTAAACCTCCTCACTTCTCTTTCTGATAAACGATGCTGAGATGCGGTAAATGGTCCATGTCAGAAATCTACCCGATGATCTTCTAGAATGAAGATTCTGATTCAGTAGAGCTGGGCTGGGCCCTGAATTTCAGATAATGTCATCTTTATTATAAATTCACATATTTACTAGGATCTGCTTTTGTGTTCTTTGTTCTATGCCATTAGTGAAATTCAATCTCTAAATATTCATACACACTGCCACGCTATGGGCAGGAGTTAACACTTGATTAAGGGAAACTGGTATCGGAATTAAATTGTTGTAACGGCTTTGTTGAATTATTTTGTGACATTCCTTTTGTTTGTTTTCAGTTCAAGCAAATTTGCTGCTGTTGGATTTCATCGAGCTTTGACTGCAGAACTGAGTGCCTTTGGAAAAACTGGAATCAAAACATCATGTCTTTGTCCTAATTTCATAAACACTGGCTTCATCAAAAATCCAAGTTCCAAGTAAGTTGAGAAAAGAGATAGAGGAGACAAAGGATTGGTGACTGCTATGAATATCAGCAATTCTGTGGGTTTTCCAAAATAGTTTAATCCTTAAAATACATGACATTCGATGCCCTTAGCGCATCTCAATTTCAGTTTCTGCAGAGTATGGGAAAGCACAAACAGACAGACAAAAAGACAACAGGTGGACAGACAAAAAGACAACAGGAGCATTTATATAAATATAAATATTAATAACAGGTGAACTTGCTAATCCTCCCATTTTCCTTCTCCTAAAAAATTGTTCTCTGACAAGTACAGGATACATACTTTTCACCAGGATTTCTTGGCAACCATGTTGGAGACCCACCAGAGATGTTGATGCATTGGGTTTAGTTGGGATAGGATAGTGATGGGGAAAGGGACCTAGGACTCTTTGTTTAACAGACATCACAGTTAATTCTGATAGTGCTAACCCAAGGCCACAATGTGAAAAACAATTTCCTTTTGGTGATCTAGAGATTATCCTCAAAAATGAACCGCAGACCATAGTCTTTCCTTAAATTTTAAAGTAAAATTTTAAAGGATTGTTAATTTTTAATGTTTCATCTCTTGGGATTAGCTTTAATGTCTTTGTATACGTGATGCATAATTAAAAAGAATTCTAATCTATGTGAACAGTAAAGTTTCTTTTTAAATTTCCTTAAAGTCCTCTATCCATTGCAAACTACTTATAACATTTTGATGAACACCCTTCTATGTTTAAAGTGTATGTTAAATGTTACATAACTGAGATAATATTATACATGGGGTTCTGGAAACACAGTAAGTAAACTGCTTACTTCTCCTGGCATTATATCAAGGACATTTTTCATGTCAATAAATACAGAGCTTTGTCAAAGTATATTGAATTTCCAGGCCCAAGTCAGAGTGTCTCCTAGTAATCTTTAACACAGCAAAACTATAATGAGCATCTAGTGAATGGATATTTTCCTATTTGGGTGAACTCCTTCAGGTAGATCCAGAAGAGGGGTTACAGATCAAAAGGGTGTGCAAATTACAGTACTCGTACACACTGCCAAACTCCTCTGAAGTACTGCACCACTCTCACTCCTGTCTGCAGGATCTGAAGAGCAACTCCACTTCTCCACCAGTATGTTTTCTGCTTCATTTTTTATGTTATTTCAATGCACAAAGAATCATCTTTATTTTTATTTTGATGACTAACCAGCTAGATTAAAGTGTTTTCTTATGGTTTTGTCCCTTTGACTTTTTTTGTGTATTTCCTGTTTTATGGCTTCTACTCATTTTTTTCCTATTGAGCTACAATTCTTAAATTAATACATAAGTGCTCTTTGTACATTCAACATATCCTTTTCTATATTATATATATTGCATATAATAGTTGCCTTTTAACTTATTTTTATTTAGTTTTACATTAAAATTTCTCAGATTTTTTTCCCTTCAGCCTATCATAGAGTTTCATAAGCTTATCAAGCTTATCTACCCATATTTTTTCCCTAGTACTTTTATGGTTGCATTTTCCACTTATAAATCTTTTCTCCCCCAAAATTCACTTTAAGAAGTTGAAGTCATGGTAGAGCTTAATAGTTTTCCCCAAATAGTTCGTGAGTTGTTGCTGCACTATTTATGAAATCAAACATCATTCCCTCCACTGACTTGAAATGTCCCCTTTATAATAGATTCACATCTTTACTGGGATCTAATTTTAGGTTCTTTGTTCTATTGTATTGATGAAATTCAATCTCTAAATTTTTTTCTCTTTTTTTAAACTTTCTCACTCTTTTCCCCAATTCATCTACTTTAGATGAAAATGCATTACAGA
Source organism: Scalopus aquaticus (assembly GCA_004024925.1). NCBI lineage: Eukaryota > Metazoa > Chordata > Mammalia > Eulipotyphla > Talpidae > Scalopus > Scalopus aquaticus. Next base: position 8,305 of record PVIJ01000109.1, read on the forward strand.
TTAATGAATATTCACTGTGGCCACTGTGGGAAGGTAGCAAATTCTATTTAAATATGCCTTAATTTTGTCACCGCTACCCCCCTCTGACCCTACAATAAAGTCAGCAGTAGAGTGAAATGTGATAACTGTCTAGAGATCTCAACACTTGAAAGTTATCAAATTGTCCTAAAAGTATATTTTAACACTTTGTGTGCCGGTGCCCTTTAAATTTACCCGCCCTTGGGGCCGGCCATTTTCTGTGCCACCGCATGAATGGTCTAAGCATTCAATAAAACACACACAACTCCTGAACTACTGGCTATTAAAAAAACTGTAATATCTCTCATAAAACACCTTACACTTTCACCAAAACAATGTGTAAAGCTTCTAGACTGCGTACGGTCAAAGAAATAAAGAAATAGCTCCTAATAGTTCCAAATAAATCCACCGTGGCATGAAAAACCGGGGACTAGATGAACACATAGTAATACATGAGTGGCCACCTGATACTGGTGACAAAAACACGTACTAATATGTGCTCGGACCACAAGGTGTTAAAACGTAATTTTGTGGGGCTTCCCTGGTGGCTTAATGGGTTAAGCACAGCACTGTGTAGTTGTCGGAGACTGCGGAGCAAGTTTGATGCCCGGCAGGGGAGATTCCACACCACGTGGCAGACCTCTCCTGCCTTGCCCACTGCTCCCCTCAGAAGTGCTCCTCTCAGCAGTGTATTTCAGTAGATCTGCCTATTCTGCTCCCTACTCTGTGTCTGGTGAACCCTCTCACTGTCCCACACCTCTGGCCTGTACCCCAGCTTGTATACAAAAATAAAATAAATCTTTAAAAAAAAAATTTGCTAGGAAACAAAACTGAGAGTATTTAGTTAAGATAATATAGAAAATTTATCCATTTTAACTAAGAAAAACTCTTAAGTAGGACCTAGAGACAGAACATAAAGGACAAATAAGTTTTTGGGTTGAAGAGTGGAACTGAGTGGGAGCAGAAAGTAAAAAGAGGATAAGAATTCACTGAAACTCTCAGAGAGAAACAAATACTGTACAATATCCCTCATAGGTGGAATCTTAAAAAGTCAAACATAGAAACAGTAGAATGATGGTTACTAGGGGCTAAGGGATGAAGGTTATTATTTAAGAGGTACAAGCTAGCAACCAATACCTAAGTCCTGGAGATCTAATGCTTTATATAGTTATTATAGACAGTAATATTGTATTAAAAATGTTATAGTTGCTAAAAAAAAAAAAACCTGGATCTTAACTTTTCCCATCACACACTAAAAAAGAAATAGTAATTATGCCACATAACAGAGGTGTTAGCTAATACTATGGTGGAATTATACTGCAATATACAAATGTGTCAAAACACCATACCCCTTGCATTTACAAAATGTGATACTATGTTTCAAAAATTAATTATTATTTTTTTAAGTTTACTAAAAACTAAGGGAGGTGGGTGTCAAAGGAAGGTGTTTTGTCCCTGAGGATAAAATTGGCCTGTTTCCTCCATTATTTTCAGGATTTACATACTAAAAGAATATATCTGAGTCAAAGTCTTTCAGGCAGGTTTTCAGCAGTTAAAAATAGACACCATATTTAAAAATTATAATTGGTTTGGCGTTTCCCTAGAACAAGGCTGCAGAAAGCTAACCTTCATGTGGCAAGAGTGCCCTCTCCTGGCAATGCTCTAATAGTACATCTAAAAAATAATTGGAACGTTTGCTGTGGGAAGAAAGGATAAATAGAAGGTGGCATGATTCTAACCTAATCACATGACTAAAACCTGGCTAAGCAAGAATCTGAAGCTTGATCCTGCCACATGAAAGACTTTAAAATAAACTAGCACTGGAGTGGATGCCAAAGGTAAAGCTAGCTTTCACCTAGAAATTTAATTCTTAATTAGAGGTTAGAGAGATCTTACTCTAGTTTATATTTAGGACACTAAATAAAATCTGTAAACCTCTCAATACTGTTTTCTTTGAGATATCAAGGGAGTTGCTCATAGCAGCAGAACTGTGATTCAGACCCAACTTTTCCTTTTTACATAGCAGTCCCCTTTCTAAATGAAAGAAATCAAAACCAACCTCTAAATGACTGACTACAAATAATTTGTATCATATTAATGTTGGCACTTAAATTCTTCTTAAAGCACATTGAAGATATGGGTTATTGGTTCTCTGTGTACACATTTAGTACCCTGCAAAGAAGCTGGTTTACTGTAAAGGTTATAATGTAGCATAATCTAAGTTTGTTGGATTAAAGTATACTGAGAAATTTTTTTGATAGCTAAAGAGCTTTCCTATCAAGAAATCATCATATTTTATATTTACTGAAGGCCTACTAAATATCAAATACCTTACTGGTTCTAGATACCGCTAACCTCTCATCCACCTAAATTTGTCATCTAGGCCACAGTCTGCCTACCTCTGTTCTAATCCTTATAACAATTCTAAAAGACAAGTTTACTGTACCCATTTTATGAACAAAAATCTGAAACTTGAAGAACTTGCGAAAATCGTCAAATGTCACACTGCTTCAGTGTGGCAGATTGGAATTCCTACCTAGGTTTCTGACTCCAACTGACCTAAAATTCCTAGCTTTATTTTTCTTACATAAACATTTATTTTGTTTTAACAAGGTAACATTGATTTACAACACTGTATATGATTCGGAAATACAGGATGTTATCTCTTCAGGGATATCTTACAACACTACTAAGGTACCCATAGTCCTCCACCATAGTCCATTGTGCCCTGCCCCCTTTTGTTTGCACCTTATCCCTGTGATAGTCTCAGTTTTAGTCAGATTTCTAGGGTTGGCTTTGGTTTGGAGTTTTCTGACTGTTTTGTATCTCTATATTCCACTCCTGAGTGACACCATCCAGTATTTGTCATTTTCCTTCTGGCTTACTTCATTTAGCATAACCCTCTCCAGTTCTACCCACGTTGTCACAAATGACAACAGTTGATCTTTTCTATAGCTGAATAGTATTCACGCATGCGCAAGCGCATGCTTGTATGTGTGTACCACATCGTCTTCATTCACTCATATGTCCTTCGACACAGTTGCTTCCACAATTTGGCTATTGTAACATGGCTTCAGTGGCCATAGGTGTGCATAAATTTCTTTTGCATTCTTCATTGCTGGATTATATGGTAATTGATTTATTCTTAATATTTTGAGAAACCTTCGTTTGGTTTTCCATCGGGGTTTGATCAGTCTACATTCCCAGTAACAGTGTGTGAGCGTTCCTGTTTCTCCACACCACACCCTCAACAACACTTGTTTCTGATCTTTTTGATATGGGCCATTCTCATAGGTGTGAGATGACATCTCATTGTGGTCTTGATTTGCATTTCCCTGATGACAAATGTTGATAAGCATTTTCTTTATGTATCTATTGACAATCTGTGTCTTCTTTAGAGAAGTCACTATTTACACTGCTAAATAAAATAGTGACTAAATAAATCTTTTTTAAAAAAGTCACTATTTAGCTTACAGTATTTATGTCTGATAGCTTTAATGAATTTTTATCCTCTCTTTATACCCTGCTCCCACTCAGTTCCACTCCTCAACGCAAAAACGTATTTGTCCTTTTTGTCTTGAGCTCTTTTGCCCATGATTTGATAAGGTTGTTTTCTTTTTGTTAAATTGGATGAGTTCTTTGTAAAGATCTTGACTATTAGCCCCTTGTCAGATATGATGGGCAAATATTTACTCCCATTGGAAGGATATCCTTTTGTGTTAATGACTTTTTAACACAAATTTATAATTGAAGTTTTTTCCTGAGAACAATTTTTAAAATATGTTAAGTATTTAATTGGAAATATATTTAGTTTTTCTGACAGTTCAAAATTTCAGTAATTCAGAGAAAACCCCCTTAAAAAAAAGATATTTCATTTCCAGAAATAATCATTTTAATGAAAAATTAGCTTTCCAGTTATAAAATTCCTATTTAAGAAGCTACACTTCTTAATTTAATTCATTTCTTTTTTCTAGCACATGGAAACATACTATCTATAAGCTGCCATTTTGACTTAAAAATCAGCTTTTTGTATTGATATGTAAAGAGCTATCTTACTCTTTTTAACATTAGCATAACAATCTTTGGGTATATGTCTTATCTATTGATGCAATTTAGTTCTCTCATCTTTCATTGTAATACATGCATACCCTTGTTTGTTTATGCCTGCATGTATATACACAACTGTGTTATGTGTTTATAATTTCATAGATGTCCATGTGTTTGTGTGTGTATATCTTTGCTCACTTTCCCAACCATTTTGACTTGGGTATTTGACTTTAATGTGACTTGAGTATTAAGAGTTCATTACTAACTAAATTGATATTGACAGGCAAAGCCATTCAGATGGCACACCTTATGTCTTCCAATTTTTTCTTGCTTTTCCCTGCCTCCCTCCCTCCCTCCCTCCCTCTCGTTCTCTTTTGGTGTTATAATTGATTTACATTAAAAGTATGAGGTGTTTTTTTTTTTAAGAAAAAAGAAAAAAAAAAAGAAAACACCTGATACCATGTGTTATACCTACTCAGCTTAATCCCCATCCTTCTCTTCACCTCTGGTAACTTCATTCTGGTTTTCAGTGTCCACTTGTTTTGTTCATTTATCTGCTTAGTTTCCTGATAATGCACATATAAGTAAAATCTTCCATTATTTGACTATTTTTACTTCACTTTATCGCCCTGAGTTCCTCCCATTTTGTCCCAGTTGACAAAATTTCATCTGTCCTAAAAGCTTAGCAGTATTTCATTATTTATAAATGCCACATCTTCCTTATCCAGTCATCTATCAGTGGGCATTTAGGTTGTTCTTTCTGTATCTTAGCTATTATAAATAATGCTACAGTAAACAACTTGTTGAGTTTGATGATTTCATATTCCCCCAGAAGGGGGATTGCTGAATCATATGGTAGTTCTATTTTAGTTTTTGAGGAAGATCCATATCATTTTCCAAAATGGCTGCACCAATTTACATTCCCATCAATAGTATTTAATAGTTCCTCTTTCTCCACATCCTTGTCCATACTTGTTTTAGCAATCTTTTTGATGCAAGTCATTCTCACATGTATGAAATTATATCTTTTGTGGTTTTAATTTGCATTTCCCTAATGAATGTTGATGGACATATTTTCATGTGTCTGATGCCATCTCTCCGTCCTCTTTGGAAAAGTGTCTATTCAGATCTTAAATGCCCATTTTTTAAATTGTTTGAAATTAGATGAGTTCTTTATACACTTTGGATGTGAACCTCCCTATTGGATGTGTGATTTGCAAAATATTTTCCCTTGTTCAGTAAACTGTCTTTTTAGCTTTTTAATTTGACATTTGTTATTTACTTTTGCTTTCATTTCCTTGCAGTTGGGTTGAGTTCCCAAGAAATCTCTGTTGTTGATCTCATGGAATGTATTTCCATTTTCTTTTAGTGTATTTTATAACTTCAGATCTTACAAGTTTTCAGTCCATTTTGAATTTTTTTCTTTTTTTGAGTGTTAGAAGTGATCCAGTTTCATTTTACATGTGACAGTCCAATTTTACCAACATCATATGTTAAAGAGCTTTTCTTTTCTCCATTGTATGGTCTTGGCTTCTTTGTCATAAATTAGGGGTCAATATATGTATGGATTTATTTCTGGGTTCTTGATGTTGTTCCATTGATCCTTGTGTCTTTTTATTCTAACACCATATTATTTTAATTACTGTTGCTTTATAATATAGTTTAAAATTGGGCAGCATGATGCCTCCATTTATGTCCTTTTTCCTAGAATTTGCTTTAGCTATTCAAGATCTTTTGTAGTTTCGTATAAATTTTAGTATTATTGTATTTCCATGAAAAATGTCATTGCATTGAATCTATATTTTGCTTCTGGTAGGATGGTCATTTTGACTATATTAATCCTCTCATGCATGAATATGGGATATCTTTTCATGTCCTTGTGTCTTGTTCTATTTGTTATTAGTTCCTGACAGTTTCCATTGTTTAGATCTTTTTCCTCCTTTGTTAAATTTAGCCCTCTTGATGCACTGCTTTTGCTGAATCCCATAAATTTCAGTATGTTGTGATTTTTTTATTCACCTTAAAGTATTTTCTAATTTCCTGTGATTTCTTCTTTTCCCATTTGTTAATTTCCATGTTTGTGGATTTTTATAGTTTTCCTTCTGTTACTGATATCTAATTTCATTCCATTGTGTTCAGAGTATATTCATGGTACAATTTCAGTCTTTTTTAAAATTTACCAAGACTTGTTTTATGGTTTAGTATATGGTATGTCATGGAGAATGTTCCTTTGCCCTTGAGAATATTATGTGTTCTGCTGTTGTTGGATGGCGTGTTCTATAGATGCTGTTAATTCTACTTGATTTACGTCATTCAAGCCTTTAGTTTCCTTTCTGGTCTTCTGTTTAGTTGTTAGTTTATCATTGAAAGTGAGATTAATGACTCCAATTCATTGTTAAACTGTCTCTGCCTCCCTTCAATCTGTCAATTTTTGCTTCATGTATTTTGGGACTCTATTTTAGGTATATAAATAAATTTCAATTAAATGTTTTCCCTTCCAAGTTAGTTATCTCTTTCTCAATGCATCATAATATAATAAACTTAAAAGATTAAGTATAAGTGGATGTTCTGATTAAATTTCTGACAGCCTACAATTATTTTATTTTTACTGGACATCCTTATAACAATTTTTTCTTCCTCTAAAATTTAATTTGAGTGTTCTATAAAAAGATATTTCTATTGACTAATACCATAAAAAGAAGCTGTTATGTAGGAAGGTGACAAGTAATATTTGCATTGAATAGCTGTGTATAGTGCTTTTTATGTACATTTCCTACCTAACCGTCACTAGTAGTGGAGTGCTGAAGCCAACGTGTATTTATTCTGTGATGCAGTATTGGTAGTCTTAATTTCATGATGGTGTTGAAGCTACACCATAGAAATTGGAAAATGCTACGAAACTGGTATTCTGTTCCCTGCAGGGGCTGTTGTTAAAAATTCACTAGCATGCTATTGCATTAACCTATTATTTATATTAAACACAAAAACAAAAGCCTGATCCTTGAAGAGTAGAAACATCTTCCTCAAAATTACTCGGCTACTTAAGTGACAAAGTAGATAATCAAACACAGTCCTTCTACCTAAAAATATTCTTTCTCCTTAAGTATCTCTGCCCCCACATACTTTCTCCTTCCCTACCCACTACAGATTGGCCCAAAGTGCTTTTTTAATAGCTCCCACAAAATCCATATAAACATTTGTTTTATAGGATTTGCAAGTCTCATTAACATTAATTTGTCAGGAAAAAAAATACATTTCCACAGACTAACGTTCTGCCAGAAAACTGAATTTTTTTCTGGAAGCTTTTTCTTTTTGGTGTTTTAAAACCATAGTATTGAACAGCCATTAGATTTCAATGAAAATTCTGATAGATGCTAATACCTTTAAGTAAAAACAATAAGTCATTCTCTTTAAACTAGGTTTGAACTAAGGAAAATTCAGTCAGTGCAACAACATTTGCTTGATAGATTAACAAGGCCACAGTGTAAATAAGGGAGGGTGCCTTGCTGTTTAATCAGGTGTTTGTTGGTTTTCTTGGAGCTTGGGAATATTGAAGTCTAGTGGCAATATGCTACAAAGTCAATTTCCCTCTGAACACTTCTCAAGGCACAAGCGTCCTTCAGCTTCTGGATTTACCTTCCTTGCCACCCATCATATGCCTATGCTATACACTAAAGGTAAAGGGACTAGTTAGTCTCCTTCAGTCTTCCCACTGTCTTTGACTGGGCCAAAAACCATCAGATTCATTATTATATTTCCTGTCATATCTCCAGGCTTTCCTTATGTAATACTATTGCTTCAGATTCCCTGGGTGAGATGGAACAGAAAAGAACACAAGGGACCATGGAGATGGATCACGGGTGAATTGGTGGTGGGCTACCCAAGGGGAATACAAAATGTAAAAGACATAAATAACAATAAAAATATATATTAAAAAAAGAAAAAAAAACAGATTCCCTGGGTGAACACCAGTATCCTAATAAATGACTGAAGCTAAGAAAAATATTAATCATACATATTTTAAAATCTGTTCTCCATACATCCTATTATCATGCTCACCTTTAAGTACAATATTTTAATTCTTAGATGTCCCAACTTTACTGCATATTTGTTTTTCTTTCTGAATGAACTATTCTATATTTGTTCCTAAAGAATCTCATCTAATTTTTGTGGGGTTTTTTGTCCCATTTTTCTTACTAGTCAAATACATTTACAATTTGCCGCCCCCAAAACATTAGTCAATGAAACAGTTGACTAATTTCATGAGTGTACGTAATGATGTATCTTTTCTTAAGTCATTAATAAAATGCTAAAAACTCAGAACCAACTTTTATTCAACTCCCTCCTGAGTGCACTTAATCTAGCCCCAGAACAGAAACCCCTTTCTGGGGACCATCTACTTGTCAATGGTACATACACCAGATGACAACACATGAAAATGTAATGTGGAACCGAAAAATAAAGCTGAAATTAAATAGGACCTAATAAACTCTATAATGGCATCTGACTTCTTTCCCAAGATTTCTAAAGATTTAAAGGTGAATCTCTCAGTCCTAATTTGGCTAATTATTTTCAGTCTAGTTACGTCTACATTTGCAAAATAAGAACTATTGTATCTCCATCAGAATCTTGTAAAACTCCCATGAGAAATATTTAGCAGAGAGTGCAGTACATGTGAAGCTCTAAATAAATGGTTGTTGGTGGTGTTATTATTAAGGCTAAAGCAGCTTCCACTTTTGGTCACCTCTGATGGGCTAGACACTACAGTAAGTCAGATATGTCATGGTTCTTAAGGTCATTTGGCTTATTTTTTTACCGTCAAACTAAGTTGAAGCCCCAGTGAAATGTTTTGTTTCTGAAGAATGCTTCTGATTTCAGTTTGGGACCCGCCCTGGAACCTGAGGAAGTGGTGAACAAGCTGATGAATGGCATCCTGACTGAGCAGAAAATGATTTTTGTTCCATCCGTGTTAAGCTTTTTCACAGCTTTAGAAAGGTAAGCAGCAGTTAGGTCTGTCAGCATTGTAGATAAAGATTTATCCATTGTGTGTTTTTACTAAGATTTAAATCCAGACATTTGATAATAAATTAAATTAAGTGAAAAAGAATAATAGACTTGAAGATTCCATCAGTTTTAAAACCACATATGTTGGGCCTCCCCAGTGGCGCAGCGGTTAAGCGCTGCGCTGTGGAGCTATTGGCAGCGGTGACTCGAGTTCGACGCCCGGCCGGGGAGAATCCCACATGGTGCGGCAGACCTCTCCTGCCTCGCCCGCTGCTCCCCTCAGCAGTGTATTTCTGATCTGCCTGTTCTGCTCCCCACTCTGTCTCTGGTGAACCCTCTCGCCGCCCCACGCCTCTGGCCTGTACCCCAACTTGTATGTATAAATAAAAAAAAAATAAATCTTAAAACCACATATGTTAACCATGGAAGTTAAGATTCATAGATCCATTAGGTAAATGAGCTAAAATAATTTCTACATATTTTTGAGTTTTTTAAGAAAAATAAATCTGTATATTTCTAGAACTCTTGTTATAAATGAATATGAATAAATAATTTTAAACATGGACATAACCAAGCATAAGACAGTAATATCGGAAGAAACCATAGTTAGGTTTTATTTAATTATCTAAATATATAGCAGAAATTCCACTTTTGTGGAGTATACGTTTGAAGGTAAAAAGTAATAATAAAAAAATGGGACCTCCTTGATGGCCTAGGGATTAAGTCCCAGCACTATCACCACTGTTATCACCTCTATGGCCTGAGTTCGATTCCCAGCGAGGGAAATAACCCACATGGCGCAGCAGACCTCTTCTGTCTCACCTGCTGCTCCTCTCAGCAGTATTTCAGTGTATCCACCTGTTCTGCTCCCCACTTTGTCTCTGGTTAATCCTCTCATACCCCACACCTCTGGCCTACACCCCAGTTCTACACAAAATTTTAAAAATGTAGAACTTTAAATACATATATACACACACGCACATATAAAATACATATATATACACATATGTATATATACATATATACTGCATATATAATGAATATATATGTATGCGTATAGATATATAGCAGCTAATCATCTGAACTCTTATTTGTGCAAAATCATACTGAAGCATAGGAATCGCTAAATATCCTTTATAACTTAGAGATTCTTGAACCTTGCTACTTCAGATGTGATCCATGTTTAGCAGCATCAGCATTACCTGGGAGAAATACAGCCTCCTCATCTCCTGAATCAGAATTTGCACTTTAAAAAGATCCACAGATGATTCATATGCATTTAAAAATGAAGAAACATTTCTTTCGAGTGGTAGTACTCAAGTTCAATGCATGTTTGTGCAATTCATGTGGGATTTTAAATGCTGACACCTGGAATCTATTCCCCAAGATTCTTATTTTCTTGGTCCAGAGTGTGGTCTGATTTCCAGGAATTATATGTAACAATCCTGGTGATTCTGATATACAGCCAAGATTGAGAACCATTGGTTTAAAGAATGCCCATCATAACACACACTCATTATTCATCTGGGAAGTCTTACTTTGAGTTACTGACCCAGGGACTAAAACAACTGAAGTGATCAAAGCAAAGTGACACATCTCAGGCTTTTTAAGCCCCTACTGCTGGGACTATAGTTGAACATGCCTTAGAAAATTACGTAGTAAAATTCAAGGGTTTCTTAGGTGAATTAAACTTACCAATGCGGTATATAGCATTATTATTCTTAAGCACTCAATGATTAAGATCTTTGGAATGTAACTCTGAGGGAAGGAATTTTACCTGTTCTTTATCACTGATCCCTCCACTTTAAGAGTGATGGATATATAAGACACACCAACATCCTCATTGAAAAAAAATAATTCTATTCTCTAGACCTTTGCAACAGAGACTCCAAATCTGTGCTCTGGCATTAGGTGAAGCTGTGTTTCCCTGACTTACTTGAATGAACATGGATGAATTTTTTAACTTCTTTAAAGTTCTATTTCTTCATTTGTCACATGGAGACAGAAATGTGACTATAGGGCTGTGAGGAATAAATAAAATAATGCATTTCAAAAATCCAGTACAGTATAAAAACTCAACAAATGCTGTACCACTGTTTCTTACCATTTTCATTGTAAGTGCCACTATTATAATCATTGCCTTGATTTCCCTCAGGCTGTAAATGTTGGCTCAATTTCCAAAGTTTATGTTAGTATCATCTTGGCAGATGTCGCTATATAGTTATTTTTCTGCTTAGTGTCTTCATATTCTTTGGAATTTTACAAGTTCCTCAATATTCTTAGGTTCACAGTAAGGATAAAAAATATTACACTGACTGTGTCCATGGATAAAGGATAAAGGATAAAAAATATTACACTGACTATGTGTGACTATGTGTTTAAGACATTTTATATAAACAAATTGATTCTTCACAAGAGCCATGGAGTAGATGCTAATTTCTCTGTTCACATGTGAGGAATTTAAACTCAAAAGTCAAATAATTTTTTCAGCATTATGCTCAAAACCAATGTGTTATCTGTATTTTCATTTAGCAATTCCCCAGTCTCTCAGTAGAACATTTTGACAATATTCTGGGTTATATAGTATAAAGTTAACTTCTATTCTCTCCGCCTTCCCAAAACCACCTTCCTTCCTTCCTTCCTTCCTTCCTTCCTTCCTTCCTTCCTTCCTTCCTTCCTTCCTTCCTTCTCCCAGTCACCTCTGCTTCTCCTCCCTGCCCAGCTCCACCCTTCTTAGGGAGGGAACCTGGAACTTACCCTTTTCCTGGGGAAGATCCTGTTACACTCTCTTCTTCCCTTTTGTCCACTTATGAACACAGAGAATTCACTTATTCGTACATTCCTACATTTACTTGTACAGTTCTCACTATTTGGATATATTTTTGACTCTGGTTGTCAGACTTGATAATTCCTTGGGGAAGTTGTCTTTGTCAATAAAAAAAATTGGCTTAGTTAACCAGCCACAAGATCAACTACTGATTATGGAGACAGAGAACCCAGGCAATTGTCTCAACATTTGAAAAATCTTGATGGCATCCTTAATTACAGAATTTTTAGACTACTCAATTTTATTTTGTTTTCTTCCTCAAATTTTATTAATTTGTGTATGGTTTGCATAACTCTTTAATTTGGGGAATACAACTTCACACCTCCATATGTGTACATGCTTCAGTCACCTTCCACCAGAGGTCCAGGACCAGTACCCAATCACTTTCCCTCTGCTCTTGCGTTCCCCATCCCCTCTGGAAATGGTATATTTTTCAGAGTCTAAGAATTATTTTTGCTGTGCTTGACAAGTTTGTTTTCTTTGGTTATTTATATTCCCCAAATAATGAAACCATCTGGTTACTGTCTTTCACTTTCTGGCTTATTTTACTTAATGTAATCACCTCACTCAAGATCCATCCATTTTGTACCAAAAGGCACTAACTCATCTTTTTTTTTGATAGCTGAGTAATATTCCATTGAGTGTGTATTCAATTTCTTTATCCAGTCATAGCGGCTTGTTGAATGAATGCAGGAATGGGTAAATAGGTGAGTTGCATAGCTGGAACTAGATTGTGAGATTCAGTATTCAGAGAAGTTGTTTCTCGGCATTCTTTTTTACATATTTAAAGTGTGATAAATAACAAGAAAGATATTCTATTGATACTTGCAGACTACAAAGCCATTATTGTACAGAAAGTGATTAGAATTTGAGGCATTCATCTCAATTAGACTCCTTAGTGATATAAAAGAACAAAGTTGAGTTAAATTGTGCAGCCGTACAGAGCCTTTTGTGTTAATCATTCACCTATAACATATTGGCAAGTGGAATTCTGGGAAGGTCACTGAGGACAGGTGACACTTCAGGTTTCAGGCCACACCTAGGAAGGTGTTTTCTGCAAGTGTGAGACCACGTGACTGTGCGTTACTGAACAAGCAGACGGTGTGGACCAGATTTTGGCTTACTTAAAGGCAGGAAAGGAAGTCAGCCAGATGGTGTTATTTCACTGATGTCAGGAAAAACTTTGTATATGCTTCCAAATGCCTTTTCTACCTAGTAGTTGCTGGTTTTACTAAAAGACCAAAAAAAAAAAATTCTTTCCGACAAATACATATATGGCTTAAAATGCAAATTTCTTTGGAAAAGTAGAACTCTGATTTAAAAGTGCATTATTATATGAATGAAAATGATCTTGCATATTTTTTTCCCTGAGAGGATGTAGAGGTAGCAGTGCAAAGTCTCTGCCGTCCTGGGGATGTGGACGTTGAGTGCACAGAGAAGGTGACACAATGCAGAGAAGGAACTGGGTTCATTCAGTAAGAGTTTATGTCATTGCAATGTCAGTCAGTGAGTTCGGACCATCTCGTGTGAGGAAGAGCCTTTACCATGCTTCATCCCTTTCCCTGGTCCTCCTCAAAGTTGGTGGTTTCGATCCTTGATCTCACAGTATCAATAGAATAAAATTCTGATTTTCTGCTTAGGTAGGTGAGTCTTTTTATAAACTTAGCCCATTTTCCAAGGTTCATTGGACATAGAATGAGACTGAATTCTATTTGCTGCAAATGAATTAAGAACAGAGGGTAAAAGGTCGCCAACTCCCATTATTAGGTAGTTGACTAATTATGTAGTCTTAAAGAAATAGATTCCTGTGTCTGAAACTATTACTGTCTCCATCTATTAATCAATGGGATTAGTGGGTCTCTTATTGAACTTCCATCTCTGAGATGCTAAGCCCTCCTTGTTTTTTTTTTTTTTTTTTTCATCAGTTTAACAGATAAAATCTGAGATCAGAGGTCAAGGCCTCTGGAGTTGCTGTGATGGGAAGGCTTGACTTAAATGCACTAGTGACATGTTGTGCAATTATTATCCGCCGTGGGCCTCAGGTTCCTCTTCTATGGAAGGAAGGTGTTGGATTATACATTCTGTTTCTTTCTAATGAACTATCCCAAGTTTCCTTAGTTTTGACACTAAAATCATATTTAGTTGAGCCAAGATAGTGATTTGGTACATGCAGTAGTGGGGCTGTCATTAATTAACATAGACTTTCCGTTTGGTGAGAGAACGGCTAAGACCCCTTCTTTTATTTCTTTATAAACTACACAAGAGGATAGGAAAATATAAAATTCACAAATGAAAAATCAACAGGCAACCTATATATAAAAGAAGCAGTTTGAAGAGTCATTTTTGTGATTCAAAGTTAGATGCTACCGCTTGTCAGTGTTAAAGGATTTTTTTCCCATGTAGAGTTGAGGCAGGTTGTCTGAAAGACATTTGAACTGTCTAGATTACAGAAGTAAATTCAAGGTAGACATACATGTCATTTATTTGAACATTCTCACAAATATTTTTTTGAAAGATTTTTTATTTTTGCATTCAAGCTGGGGTGCAGGCCATAGGTGTAGGGCGGTGAGAGGGCTCACCAGAGACAGAGTGGGGAGCAGAACAGGCATATCTACTGAAACACACTGCTGAGGGGAGCAGCGGGCGAGACAGGAGAGGTCTGCAGTGCCCTGTGGGAATCTCCTTGGCAGGGCACTGAACTCACGCTGCGGCAGCCAACAGCTCCACAGTGCTGTGCACCACCAGGGAGGCCCCATTTTCACAAATATTTTATGATCCATTTTATTGCAGAAAAATTGAAAAGGTCCTCTTCTTCGTTGTTCCCTGTCTCTTCCCCTTTGGCGACGGTTCACAGTTCTTCCCAAACCCTCGAGGTTACCCTTAAACAAAGGTGCTCTGTCATTGCATTTCCCAACATTTCAAACTGGAATTCTTGTGGATTCTCCCTGTAAAGGTTGCATTTCAACTCGTCATGTTCAACCTTAATTTATTAACTAGCAAATTCTTTTCTGCTGGCCAAACTCCTGCTTGCCAATTCCTTTCTCCTTTATTTCATTATTTCCATCCATTTTGTTTTGTTCACCTGCCTACTGTTGAAGAAACATCCTTCTGTCAGCAGATTTTCTCAGAATCTGTGAAAAGAGAGTAGGTGACCAAAGCGTCTGATGCCACAACAGGGGAGGGACAGTGACAGGGGAGTCTGCCAATCCTCCAAGTCACCTCTGTCTCCAGACTTAAGGGGCCTGAAGCCAGGACAGTGAAATGAATGGCATCGCAATATCTGGCTTTCAGTACAGGTAGAAAAGGAAAGGATTTTCTATTAGAGTCCCAGAAAATTATGAGTTACTGTCGAGGTGCCTATGATTGCAGGGCTGTGCAGCACAGCACAATGGAAAACTTTATTGCTCTGTGTCCCTCCAACTCCCATTTGCATCTGTTTTCTTGATGAATATACAGGCAGTGCTCAAGCATGTCCAGACCTCAGCTTGCCGGGGCTTTGCTGGAGTGCCTTTGTGGCGACGAGCCTTGCTGTTTATCTGGCTGTGTCTGTTTTCCTAAAAGCAGATACTTTGGGGGAAAAGGAGCAATTGGGGAATGTGCCAGAAATGGGTTCATACCAGGTGTGTTCTGTGCTAGAGAGGTCTCAGGTGTGTTTCATCTGAGACAAGGAAATCATGGAGAGGTGGGTGGGTGGAATCCATCCATTAGGAGGGGTCCTGTGCATCTGTCTCACTGTGGTAGGGCTTTTCAGATTTGTAAATCAGGTTAGCACATACCACCTCAGATTTTTTTTTAAAGATTTATTTATGCATATATGAGCTGGGGGGTAGGCCAGAGGTGTGGGGGCGGTGAGAGGATTCACCAGAGACAGAATGGGGACCAGAACAGGCAGATATACTGAAATACACTGCTGAGGGGGGCAGCGGGTGAGACAGGAGAGGTCTGCTACGCCATGTGGGAAGCTCCCTGGCTGTAGATCGAACTTGTGCCACAGTGGCTGCCAATAGCTTCATAGTGCTGAGACGTAACCCCTTGTGCCACCAGGGAGTCCCATACCACCTTGGATTAAAAAAAATTTCAAGACTACAAAAGTTGGTACAGTAGGGGTCGGGGAAGCCTCTATAAGCCTCATGAACGCCAATAATATAAAGGTATATAAGAGTAATTTTCTGGCTGTTGGTTCCTACCGTGTTCATACGGGTGAGAACTGAGTCATCTAAGATGAGAAGAGAAGCAGTCATCTAAGATGTCGTAAAAGAGAAGCAGTGACCAAAATAGGATCGAGACAGGGTGAGGGTGAGTGAGTGGGTGGAGTAGCTGCTGGTGCATCGGGCATTTGCTCCTGTCCCCAGTTACCTTGTATCTTCTTAAAAGTCTTCAGTTACAGGCAGTGAGAGTCTTGACCTCAGGACACCCAGGCGATGCCTTCTGAGAGGTCAGTGTTTGTGAGGCAAAGGTTTGCAGAGACTGTAAGAATATACCAGAGGCATCCTGCAGTCTGGAGCTTTTTTACTTGGCTTTAGAATTAATGCCATGCAATAAATCTGAATCAAGTGAGAAGTGAAGTCAGAAGGACTTCAAATAAATTGTCAAAAAAAAAAAATACCCAGACATTCCTCCTCATTTCCGGGTCTTTTGTTCCTTAAGAACTTCTTAGATGTCCTTTTGAACTCATGATTCTTAAGTGGCGACTGAAATCCCTTCCAATTCATGCTCATACAATATTAAAATACCACATTTCTAGAATGAAGTGCTAGGCCAATGGTATGAAAAGTGGGCTGTTTTATAGAGTCAAATAATACTTTTCTCTCCAGACAATAAGCTTACCACACCAATTTTTCTCAAGTGACAATAAACATACCAAAGAATGACTTCCTTCTGACAATTTTAAAGTGCATTTGCTAAAGAATAGGTTATACGATATGAAAAATGCATGCTGCATATAAAGCTATAATTATTTCAGTCCATCATAACATTATGTAGAAAAGATAGATGCTATTATATAATTCAACCTCCAAACCTAGAGACTTGAGAAAGAACACTCCTTGGGAGCATAAGAAAATTATTTTAGGTGGCCAGCCAATTAGTATCATAAATCATAGGCAACGAGGACAAACATTTTAATATACTTTTGCAGGCTCCAATCTGCTCCTTCTCTTTTAGCTACACCAGACAGATTTTCTTGTTAAACAGAAATAATTGGTATTTCCTTAACATTTTGCTATGGATAATTTTTCTCATAAATTATTTGATACAGTAACTCTGAAAAGAGGGTATTACTTTAATTCTCACTTTGCAGGAGAGAAGACTGGCACTCAGGGCCCAAAGCTCAGCATAGAGTCTGATGAAGTCCTCACACTAGATCAGGTTTCCAGTCTCCAAAGTCCACGCTCTGTCTCACTGTCACACAAGGACCCTCCATAGCTCATTCTGTTATCTGTTGCCCTCAAAGAAAGGAGGCAACCGAAGTAGGATAATTCTGACGTGGCCCAGATATTGTGGCGAAGGCAAATGATTATTTCCGTAATAGTAGATATTGAGTACCTGCTACTGACAGGCCCAGAGGCACAACAGTGGGCAAGGCAGGAAAATGATGGGCTAATGAGTGTTGTGGAAATGGTCAGGTAGGGGGAGAGTGGTGACAGGTAGGTAAAATAAGGCACCTCCCAGGTGTGTTCCGTTAAGTTCTGGAAAAGGAAGAAGAGTGGGAGATGAAACCCCAGTGGGTGCTGCTGTTTTAATAGATCTGTCAGAGAAGATCTCCCTGGAAATATAGAATTTTAACAAGAATATGATGCATAGGAAGAGGAGGGAAATACAAGTAGACCACAGTTTAATGGATCATCAAGAACAAAACTGAGAGTGTGGTTCTATTCCAGCTTCTAAAATCTCATGGGTCATCTCTACTCAAGTGAAGGTGGGAGAAGGAGGTGAGAGGGTGGGAGGAGAGAGGTGAGAGAAGGGGAGAAGGGGAAGTGGGAGGAGAAGCTAAACTGGGAACAGCATGGTAGCTTAGTAAATTCTCAAAGGATGAGAGCTTTTGTTTCATTTTGTTTCTATTGAGGTAACCCTGCTTTACAACTGTGACTTCGAGGGATATAGGGTCTCCCCCTTCAGACGGTGTCAGTGTAAGTGAAAGGCGGCAGTGAAGCGGAGAATGCACCAAACTGAGAGAAGTTTTCTCCCCTGGTGGAAATGAAACTGTCTGCCTTCCATGTTGGGAGAAAACTCAAGGACAAGACTCCAACGTTATGTCTCTTTTCTTGAAGCACCTTGTCCTCTCTGTCTTCTTATCTCTGCCCTCTTTTCTCTCTTACTTTCCATGTAATAGGGTTAGGGAGAGGGCATGAAAAATGGTGAGTGGAGAATCAAATCAGGGTTGCAAGTTAAAATCAATTCCTTCTCCCTACCTCCTACACCTAAAATTTTACTCTTTGCTCATCTTAAAAGTAGCGTTTTTCTCAACTATGTCTGATGAGGGTTGCTTATTCTTTTCCCTCTTGTAAACTCAATTTTCTTTGAGAACTTTTAAAATAAAAGTTATGTTTGCATGCATAAACAATTGATTCCACTGGGTGATTGATGAGTTTAATCTTTGAATGATTAAGCCCAAACTATTTTAGTCCTTTGTTTTGCTTTTTTTTTTTTAATTAAATCATCCCTTTTGCCTGAACTATTGCAGCTACATTGGTCAGTCTGGCATTGTCCAGTGTGGACACATCCTACAAAGAGAATCAAATAGAATCAAACCATCTGTCTTCAGTCCAGTTGGATTATATGGAAAGAAGTGACCAAATATTTTCCTTGTAATACTTCTGAATAATATTGGAAGATAAATTCACCCACTCCCACCCTCATGCATCCTTCTGCAACAGGTGTATTTAATATTAGACCAGATTGCTTTTAGTGACGCTGTGCTGATGAATCATCCATCTGGACCACCTTATATTTTTTAAATCGCAATGATGAATACCTGATTTTAAAATTTTGCAGATGGTGTCTCCTTTTGGTTGGCCTTACTTTAAAGGAGAAATTATGTTTTATTTGGGGGGACTGAGCGGGGAGAGGAAACAGCTACTTATCTCACTGATTTCCCAAATCTTTCCAACAATTCAAATACTTGCTGCTGTAGAAATAAATGGAATGCCCTAGCCTGATTCATAAATGCCAGCAGGATTTCATTCTGGACTTAAATTAGACATAGAATTGGAAGTGACATTTTTAAAATTTAGAGTTTGTGTAAGTTTGAAATGTACCGACATATAGGAAGTCTAATTGGAGAGGTTATTAGTAGTTATCAATCCAAACTCTTACTTGATGTGAAAGCTACTCTATAATAGCCCAACAAATGGTTGTTCAATTCATGCTTGAACACTAATAACATGTCTTTCAAAATATACATGAGACTCATGCTGTGTTTGGTTGAAAAAAAAGAGAATTAATTAGAAAGACGTATGATACCCTTTAATGTCTCCATAGAGGTGAATAGCTTTGTCTTCACTTTTTACACTATCCCATCTTCAGCACTAACCTACGTATCCTCATGTGTTCACAAAGATTTAAAAAAATATATTTTGGATTTATAATAGGAAAGTGATGTAATAGGAAAGTGATGTATTTTCAAGCAATGATAGCCAAGAATGCTAACATGTGCACACTTGTAATATTTTTCTAAGGTAAATACTTTTCTGAAAAGGTTGCTAAGATTGATCTCTTTGACTATGTCCCCCTAATAATAATGAGAAGATGAAATGTGTTTTTAGTGAACTTACATTGTGAAAACTGTTAAGATCATAACTGAACTATGTAAATCCCCTTTGTCTCTTCCTTGAGCCCGTGGGATTCTTCACACAGATTTTATTTATTGTTTTACAAATGCATTGGTCATTGACATTTCAAACTTGATTTCTCAGTTTCAGAAGCTGTCTCAATTTCATGTTACTCAGTCCCCTCTTGCTATCTCTGTACTTTAACTCATTAGTAGTGTGGAATGAGAATGATTAGGGCAGGGAAAATAGTGCACACTTTGCATTCTTGAGCTTAAAATTGATCTTTTTCAGCAGTTTTCAAATGAATATTTGTGCCGTGGTTAACTATGTGAGCCCAGGAGGCAGACATACTGTGCTTGAATCTTCAATGTTCCCCTTTGTTCACTGTGACCTTGAGCCAAGCTTACTGAATCTTAGCCATAGTATGTAGTAATAATGATATTTCTATTATAAGGTTAGATCTGAAAGTGATATTCCGTGCGAAAGTGCCATCTCTCTGTCTGGGACAGGAAAACTTAAAATGAATTTTAGCTGTTCTTGTAATTTTCCTTCAACATTAATTTGAGTTAATTATGCTGGTAGAGCTAGTAATGTGAGTCACGCTGCGTTGGTTAAGAATGACCAAAGGTTGGCCTCCCTCGTGGTACAAGGGGTTAAGTCTCAGCACTATAAAGCTATCCACAGCCACTGCAGCAGTTCGATCTCTGGCCAGGGAGCTTCCCACATGGAGCAGCAGACCTCTCCTCTCTCACCTGCTGTTCCTCTCAGCAGTGTATTTCAGTAGATCTGCCTGTTCTGCTCCCCTCTCTGTCTCTGGTGAATCCTCTTACACCCTGCACCTTTGGCCTATACCCCAGTTCTTACATGCATAAATTTGAAAGAATCTTAAAAAAATATAAACAAGAATGACCGAAGTCATCTGCCTATTTGGGTGACCAGTTCATCCTTGTTTTTCTGGTTTTAGTGAATGAAAACCCTAGAACCATTCTTATTCTTGGATTAACTGGGGTGATTGGCAACCAGATCAGAATCCACATTGCTAAGCCAGATTTTTATAATCTCTAATTTCATTTTCATGTATATAGTATGTAACTCATATAAGTAACTCATGAATTATAATTGATTATAAAAAACAAAATCTTTCAGTATATATCATTCAAGAACATTCTCTCATATATACGCACAGAGAATTCTCACACTCACGATATTTAACTTTTAGTATACTTTTATCTTTCTCTCACACATAATTTCTGTCACATATCACAACTCCCTCCTCTCTTATACATAGCCATCTCCTTCCAGCTCCCTAGTTGTTCATACATTCCTTCTCTCTTTCATCCCCACGGCTTCCCCCTCCCTTCTTCTGTAACATTAATTCTGACAACTTTAATTCTGAGCAGTTCTCAGAGCTGGGGGAGAGAATGCCTGAACTGCTGAGAGAAATACCAAATAATGCTAATTTTAGTCTGAGTAGTGATCATTTACTTGATGATGAGTCAAAGCTCACAGATGATACAGGGCATCTGTGAAACTTAAAAAATTCTAACAAAAATTCCTGTGTGTGTATTTGTGTGTGCATTTTGGGGGGGACAGTACTCACAGTTTTTATCAGGTTTTTAAATATAAACCATGGTCACCAAATGTTTAAGATTCACTGGACACATCTTGAAGAGCTAATATTGCAGAGTTGGGGTACAATGGAGTCTCCTTGCTGCTTGGTTTACCTCGCTCCCATCCCTGATCCCATCAGTCCTCGGATCGAGTGAGGGAAGACCCCAAACTCTCATTGCAGAGTAATTTGATTCAAATACTCTATAGAGTTTCCTGTCCTTATCGAATAACAGACAATCATTGAGTTGGCCTCAACTTTGAGCTTGGGATATGGAAAATCTGTATTTGGTAGGACATTTCTGTAGAGGCTCTGTGGCTAATAATTATCACTGTTATTACTGAGGTCACCTGGGAGAAGGTGTTAGAAGAGCATAGACAAGAAGCCAGTTTTAGGTTGTATAGCTAATGTAACTGGGTTATTTATCTTAACCATGGGCTTAGGTCAGTGCCAAAGGTGCATATCTCATTTTCAAATGAAAATCACTTCTTTACGATAGATGAGCTGGTGCTGAGAGAAAATCTGAGTCATCATCATAGGTGAAAGCGATGGGAGTTTAGCATTTCAGAGGGGAATCGTGACTGTAAACACAAAATGATCCTAAGACCTAAGAAATAAGTTGTAAACATGAAATAAGTTAGGGAAAGTGGTTTCAAGGCTAGATTTGAGGACAAGAACATTGTGAGCTCATCTTCACATGGTACCAGTGCATGGATGCCAGGTCGAAGGCGACACACAACGTTGCTCAGAGATTCAGCAAGGTGTGAGAGATTCTCTGTCATTCAGACAGTGGTGCCTTATTGCTGGGTATGTTGTACTGGGTTGGCAAGGCATTGCATAAAACTTACAGTACTGGCCCCTCTAAATTCATGTTCAGCTGTATTAAATGACCCTTCAACATTGCCTCACAATCCTGCTTTTTTTCAAATTGATTTTCAGTTCCAACTAACTTAATATTTATCCCCCCTCCCCTTTTCACTCTCAATCAATGATAGTTTCATGTTCCACAGAGAGAAAGGCTTTCAATTCCTGAATCTCAGTTTCCCACCTGCTGCAATGGATGTGGCATACCTTCCACTCAAGTCCACCTGTACTCTTGATCAGCACTCCCTACCATCACAGGAATCTTGTACTTATTTCCCGTCTCCCAAAGCTTCAACTTGTGACTCTACTTGAGCTTTCTTAGCTCAGAGAAAAGTTCCTTCTCTCTTCTTAAATTAGAGCATCTGTTTTTGTGTTTTATTTCTCCTCCTACGCTAGCCCATCATTCTTTTCTCCTTCCCTGTCAAACTTAAGAGTTTTTTTTACTCATTTCTTCATTTATTTCACTCTAAACTGTCTTTTGCTTTCACTTTTAAAGTCCAGAAGTGGCCACCCTAACGTCATCAATGACCTTAATAGGACAAAATCTAAAATGTACTCATTGATTAGTATCTCAGTTAAAATTTCAACCACATTCAGTGCATTTTATTTTTCTTGAGGTGTTTTCTTGCTGTGACTCCATGGACACCAAAACTTCTGATCTTCATTCCTCTCACTGGTCACTCCTTGTGTGTCCCGCTTGTCATCTCCTCTGCTACTCACTTTTCATAGGTTGTTGTTCCAGCCTAAGCTTGTTCCCTCAACCCTGAAATGGAGTGTCTCATCCTCCCATCCCTGAAATCTGCTGCCAACTGGGTCTCTGTGCCAGACATCTCAGCAGTCTCAAATTCAACATCTTCCAAATCAGGCCAGTTCCCTTTTCACCTGCTCTTCGCTCAGGAGTCTCCATTTCAATGATGACAACATTGGTCAGTTTTCTGCTGAGTGTAAAATGCCGATTCTCATCTTTGAAGTCTGATTCTCTCAGCTTTGCATTTCTCTATCTGTCACATCCTAGTCTAAATCAGCGTCTTCTCCTTGGTCTCCTCTGATTCACTGTTTACACGTTTTTTCTCCTCTAAGCAACCACAGTTGTCTTCACAAACACAAATGTTTGATCATGTTGACCCTCTTTTAATATCCACTGCTGGTTTTTCTTTGCTCCTATAATAGTTTCTAAAATCTTTACCATGGACGATAAGGCTTTGAAGTCCTATTGCTCCCATTGCCTCTCTGCCTCATATCTCCCCATTCCCCAGCGCACCCTCAGTGAGAGTCACTTTGGCCAGCTTTCAATTTTTCAATTATCCTGTGTTCCTTTAAGAAGCTTTTATGCTTATCTGACTTGCCCTAAGAAGCTTTCGAACTGCCCCTTGTCTCCATAATGCATCTTTAACGTCTCAGTCTGAGCCATTTGCATTGTATTTTTTAATGTTTATAACGATTTTCATGTGTTTATTATTTGTGTATTTATTTAAACTCCTTATTTTCAACAAGATGAGAAGTTCTAGGAGGCCAGAGACTATCGACCTTATTCACATCTGTAGCCATAGTTTTTGTTGAATGAAGGCAGATACTTCAATGAAATTTCTCCTTTGAAGTAACTTCTTTAAAAGAACCTGGTTACTTAAAAAAAAAAAAAATCACTCTGAAAGCTAATACAATATAACCACAGCTTTTAAAGTCTTCTGGAGTGGTAGACAATTCCTCAGCTATTTGTAAAGTCCATTTTTTATGGACATTTGTATTTATATGCTTTTTTTTTTTAAAGATTTATTTATTTATACATACAAGCTGGGGTACAGACCAGAGGTGCGGGGTGGCGAGAGGGTTCACCAGAGATAGAGCGGGGAGCAGAGCAGGCAGATCAGAAATACACTGCTGAGGGGAGCAGCAGGTGAGGCAGGAGAGGTCTGCTGCACCATGTGGGATTCTCCCCGGCCGGGCGTCCAACTCGCGTCGCCGACAGCTCCACAGTGCAGCGCTTAACCGCTGCGCCACCGGGGAGGCCCTATATGCTTTTTTGTTTACAGTATTGTAAACCTTGCAAACAGTATCAAAAGCCCCAACAAGCAGGTCAAATGCTGAACTTCTGTTTGTTTGTTTTTTAATTTTAAAGATTTATTTATTTATGCATACAAGAACTGGGGTGCAGGCCATAAGTGTGGGGCGGTGAGTCGTTTCACCAGAGACAGAGGTGGGAGCAGAACAGGCAGATATACTGAAGTACACTGCTGAGGGGAGCAGTGGGAGAGATGGGAGAGGTCTGCTGCACCATGTGGGAATCTTCCTGGCTGGGGATCGAACTTGTGCTGCAGTGGCTCTGGATAGCTTCATAGGCTGAGACTCAACCCGTTGTGCCACCAGGGAGGGCCGATAATGCCTAACTTAAGTCTAACCCAGCACCAAATCAGAGAACAATGGGCAGAACAGGGTAGAGAAGAGGAAAGAATACCAGGCCCCAGGAAGCTGGAGTATATGAGGGAGCATCAGAGACTACTCAGCGTACCTCCTTTCTTTCCATCATATTGTGTAAAGGTGGTTCCCAACTTTTAACTCCTCTTCTAAAATCTATTATGGATACCTTACTGAAAGAATTTAGTTCACTCATTTCTAGTATGATGCATATATATATATATATATATATGTTTATTTATTTATGTATTTTACATTTTGTATTCCCCTTGGGTAACCCACCACCAATTCACCTGTGATCCATCTCCGTGGTCCCTTGTGTCCTTTTCTACTCCCTTTTGTGCCGTTATCCTCCCCTCCCCCCACCCGCTGAGTATCTCTCTCCTATTTGGTTTCCTTATAGTCCTGTTATAAGTGAAACCATTCAATATTTTTCTTTCTTTCTGGCTTATTTCACTGAGTATGATCCCTCTAATTCCATCCATGTCGCTGCAAATTGCATGTGTTTATCTTCTTTGAATGCTGAATAGTATTCCATTGTGTATATGTATCACATCTTCTTGATCCAGTCATCTATTTTTGGACATCTGGGTTGCTTCCATACCTTTGCTATTGTGAACAGTGCTGCAGTGAACATTCAGGGGCATGTGTCCTTTCTACACTGCTGGTGGGAATGCGAACTGGTCCAACCACTATGGAAATCTGTATGGCGATTCATCGAACTGCTAAACATGGAGCTTCCATACGACCCAGCAATACCACTCTTGGGAATCTACCCAAAGGACACAAAAACACTAATCCAAAATGATGCTTGTATTTTTTCCATACCACATTAAATTAGGGAAGTAAGGTGAGTTAATTAGGATATTTCATTAAAAGTACAACCTTAAAATGTAATTATCCCTATGCAAACTTTCTCAAGCTACCATATGGTAAGAAATTTTTATGAAGACATGATCAATATGGAATTGGTCTCTATGTGACGTACAGAAATTTAGTGTCCTACACATGGTATCACATAGATGCTTACAAATGTTTTAAGTCAGAAATGAGATAGTTTGGATAAGGCAATAAATGATTAGTAAGAAACCAACCAATAATTTGTTATAGAGAATAAGATTTAATTCTGCTTGGGAACCATTTAAATGCCATAGGCCAAATCTATTATTTCGCAGTTTGGATAGCTGAGCTTGTCCACTATTATCTATGTTACTGAACAATTAATCAAGACTGATGTCACCTTGGCAATAGACACAATAGACATTCTACTAAATTTCACCACATGTGGCTGATAATTGCCCATTTCAACTTATCTAAACAGTTAAGCACAACCTTACAGGCAAATGCATTTTAATAGTATGAGTTTAAAATAAATAACTAGATAAACATTTGCTTTCTGATGTTTATTAATTTCCTCAATGTAGTTGGCCTTTTAAAAATGACATTCACTTATCTGGTAAAACACTAGCATTTTGAAGGAAATGCTTGTAGTAGAGCCAGAGCCAACAAGTATATCTGTGCCAGAATTAATCTCTTCTTGATTGCACTTCCTGAAAGTAATTTATCTCTTCCACTGTACATGCTAGTACAAAGTTCTTTCATTAATATAACACATAGACTCGTCTTTTTCATTAAGCATTCTCAATGCTGCTAGATGCTATGGTGAATGGGGAATAACAAATTTCTCAATATGTTAAAAAATAGCAGAGTTACTATTTACTCTTTGGCACCTTTACTATTTATAAGAATGTTCCATGGATATATTCTCTTATCAATTTTCAAGTTTAACTCCTATAGAATTTAACAGGACCTAGAGTGTTAATGAGAACATGCTTTGGCAGCATTTTTCAAACCTCCAGTTCTAATTCCTAACTACTTATTTGTTATTGGAAACAAACAATACTTTTGATTTGTTGAACACTTAGTAAGTATCATACGTAAGACCTACCTTAATACAAATTTTCTCATTTCTATATAATTTTATATATTTTATAATACACATTTACTTTTATAGTTTTTGAGATATGTACATGTCATCTAAAGAGATGCTTATATTTAGGCTTATGAAAATCTATAAGGCAAATAATTTGCTTTTAAATTGATGCTTAATATGCAACTAAGTAGCTTCCAAAACAAGCTATTTCTACTCTTAATAAAGTATAGTGGGATTTTCTGGGTATGTTTCTGGGCCTTTAAATAGTAACCTTAATTTCATGAACTGTTAATTAACACATCTCAAAGGCCTATTTCACGGAAGTGAACTTTACTCTAAAAGAGAAATAAAGAATAAAGAAGTAAACAGATATGAAGGAAAAGGAAAAGAACAGATGGGAGGAAAGTAAAAAAAGGGAGGAAGGGAGGAAGGAAGCATGGGGGGAGAGAAGGAAGGAGGGAAGAAGGAAAGAAGATGGAAGGAGAAAAAAGTGGAACAGAATAAACTCAAAATCAATCAAAAATCATGGCAGTAATTCTAAGCCAGTTGTTATAGTTTAACGTGCTCCCTAAATTGACTACACCCTTTAGATGACCAGAGGTGGCCGGTGACCCCAACCGGGGTCATGTGTGATGAGGGGCGATAAAACACCTGCACACAGCTCCTGTCGTCTTGGCAAGCATTTCCTCCAACACCCTGGCTCCAACTTCCGGTTTTAGAGGAGAATTTTAGGTGAAAGCAAGGAGTCTGATGCTCTAGTCAAAATGAATCATGGAGTTTCTGCTGCACTTGCTGCTTCCTTTTAGGAAAAATTCTCAGATGTCAGCTTGACATTTGCTCAAGGCAGGTGGACTCAATGATTGGGTTTACAGAATGATTTTTGTCAAGTCTTTTAAAATTATTTTATGATAAATCCTTGACTGCTTTCTTCTTCCCTCCCCTCCCTTCTCTTTCTCTCCCTCCCTCCCCCCTCCCTTCCTTTCTCCCTTCCTCTTTATTGAGATAGCACTGGTTGACAACACTGTGTATGAATTAGAGGTATACGTTATCACACCACACCCACCACCAAGGCACTGTAATTCTCCACCATAGTCCAGAACTAGAGAAAGAAACTTCCCAAATAAGATAGCAATAAGAACTCCGCTCTCTGGACAGCAGACCAATAACTATCTGTGGTGATCACTAATTCATTGCATGTCCAGCGTCTTCCTTTCATACATGTAAATTAGTCACTGTCTCTCTGGTGTCAGGCAAGTGTTCTGGACTTAGATAAGAGACTATGCACCCCGTTTGTTAGCACCTACTAAACATTACCCCAGTGGAAGGTGCAGTGTTACTACCATGTAATAGCTAATTTGATGACATGGATCTAGAACACTTCTCTAAAAAAGCCAGGAAGCATCCATGTCTATGTCCTAATCTCATGCTATACAGTGCAGAAGGGACTGTTGAGAACACCACACACCCTGTAAGTAATTCAAGAGTTTTCAAATTCTGGAAACTTTGTTTTAATTTTAAATGCCACATAAGGCTTTTATGGATCAGGTGTCAAGCTGAAGTTCAGAGGTAGATATGGGCAGGTTATTGGTCCTGTCTTGTATTTGTTAAGTGCCCACCTAAATGCTAGGCACTAAATCTGGGGATTTCGTATCTGCCTGCTGGGAGTTTCATTCTAGTGGAAATGAGGGGTAAAAATAGAAGTTAAAATTCAAAACATATGTACAGTGGTACCGATACACTCAGTGGGGTAATAGTCTGATTCAGGGTGAATTATACCTATTTCTAGAGAAAAGGCACAAGTGGAAGAAGGATCAGTGGCTTTAATGGCGGAGCCATCTGTCCTTTGAGTGCCAGCACAACCTCATCCTTCCAGTACCACCTTTACGTTTTTATCTATGTGTCATCTTGATCATGATTTTCTTACTATTTTACTCCCATAATCTTTTAAATTCAATTTAATTTTATTTTATCCTGACAATCCCTACACTTACACATGCTTATATATTTTAATATGTATTCATTAAAAGTATAATCAATTTTCTAACAAGTAAAAAAAACCAAAAGAATAAAGACTCTCCAGATATCACTTAAAATAACCTTCCAGCAATGGACCCAGTCTCAGGCTTTGAGAAGTGCTGTTTTATGCTCATCTTCCCTTTTTAGCCCCTGGATTTTAACTCCCGCAAAAGCAGCCCATCTACTGGATGTTCTAGGTCAGCTTCTAGATGCTGATGCCTTTTAGAACTCTCAGGCAGGTATTTTATGAAAGTCCAAGTTTTATTTTTAAATCTCCCAAAACCTTTTTCACTTATGCCTGTTGATGAGTGCTGAGAAATCACCCTTTGTCTTTCCCAAGAATGACTTAGAAGTTGGGGGTCACCGTCTTTTGTTCCCTGTTCACACCCCCAACTAGAATCAGGACAGAACACCTTCTCCCCTGCAGCTGAGGCATTGGCTCTGACATCTGCTTTTTGCAGATTAAGAAAAGAAGTTGTCCTCTTCTGCATTGCTTGAGCGAAATCTCCTGACACAGTTATTTTCGATTGATTGCATATTAGATTTCAGGCCTTCAATTTGCATCTTTCTAGCAAATAGATAGTGTCAGAAGGTTATGTCTGGCTCACGTCTGGTGCTCTCTGTATATAAAACACAGGCAAATTTAAATGGCCAAGCTCAGCCAAGGAAACAAAGGACATAGCATGATTGTATGACCCAAATTGTTTTGCCCTTTCTGCTGCAGAAGTGTCAGAATATCAAGTGGCATCATTAAAAAAATACACAGGGTTATTTCTAAAGTTGCCCATTGATGATTTTATATTGTTTCCACCTGGATTGAAAGCTAAATATGATTTTGGGAAAAATGTTTTTTTCAATACTTATCCAAGAGTAGTGCTGATTTTTTTTTTAATCTGTTTTCAAATTGTCATGATACACCATAAAAAACATGAACCAATTCCTTCTATCAGGGCCTACATTAAAACCGTTCACAAAAGTAGGCTCTGGTTTCTCCTTTTCATTGAGTAAATAGTAAATTTTATTTATTTTTTAAGATTTATTTATTTATGCATTCAAGCTGGGGTACAGGCCAGAGGTATGGGGTGATGAGAGGGTTCACCAGAGACAGAGTGGGGAGAAGCTCAGGCAGATAGACGGAAATCCACTGCTGAGGGGAGCAGCAGGCGAGACAGGAGAGGTCTGCTGCGCCATGTGGGAAGCTCCCTGGCTGGGCGTTGAACTCAGGTCGCCACTGCTCACAGCTCCACAGTGCAGCGCTTAACCGCTGCACCAGTAGGGAGGCCCTAAATAGTAAATTTTAGATAACAACAGCCATATACTAACATTACCTATTTTGCTGGAAGTATCTTATTTTGTGGTTGATAAGTTTAGGTGCCTGCATCCTGGCACTAACCTGTGCCACCTGGGAGCCCAACAATGGGTAATGGGTACCAGAACAACTTCTCAGGGTCTTTGTCTCTCAACTGGAAAATGGGCCTAACGATAATTGAGATTTAGCAGTTGACTTGTAGACTGGTTAAGGGAATTGAAGGAGAACATTCATGTGAAACTGGTTTGTAAATTCTAGAGCACTATAAAATATACAGCATATACAATATAAATATAAACATAGCAATTTAAAAATAGCAACTTCATCACGTATATTATACAGATTTATATGTATAATATAGTTTATATGTATAAATTAGCACATGCTTCAGTTACTTACTAATAGTCAATTACACCATAAATTCCATACATTTAAAGAGCAGCCAGGATGAATAAACATGTTTTCAATTTTAAATGTATCATCCATCTGTGTCTGAAAGAGCATTGACATGAAATCTTTCTACTGGTTTCCTCTTGAAGAGTATTTCTGGATCATTTGTGATCAATATGGATTTTTTAAAGATTTATTTTTATTTATTTATGCATACAAGAACTGGGGTATAGGCCAGAGGTGAGGGGGGGGTGTAGATTTTTATATGAATTAATTACTACCATTTCTTAGAAGAATAGCCTTTTATTTTTGGCAGGGCTTTGCCAGAGTAGCCTTGTTAAGTTAGGCTATATCATCATGTAATTATTTATACCAGCTCATGTTAGACCCACAACTTAAGGACTGCCAATTTTCTGCCATTGTAATTTATGTCTTGATGGGTCTTAAGTTATTTGAATTAAACAGATCACTGTCTGAGTCATATTTTCTGAATTTTCCTTGAAAGTTATTCATTAGATTTTTGAAAGTTATCTATACATACATATAAAGGTGTGTGTGTGTATGTGTGTATATCTATGTGTGTGTGTGTGTGTGTATATATATATATATATATATAAATTAAAATTCTATATGAGAGATATTCACAATTCTTTAAAAGTTGATAATTCTGACCTCCAATATTATTTTACAATAGCAATAAATAAACATTTACTTTAAGTGATGTTCTTCATACTTTAAAATAACTAATTTCCTTGGCTGTAAATACTATGTGACTAAGTAATCCCTGGGATACAGAAAAAGATAGTAGGTGTGAGTACACAGTAGTGCTACCCCAGCCAGCAGAAATGTTATCATTAGGTGTTTTCTACATTCTTGAGGAGGGCAATAAATATCCCCAAGTTTGTCCATATTTTTTGAAAGAAGCATTAATCATATTGAGTATAGAGTACTAGCAGGGAAACAGGAAGACACAGAAGACACGGTATCAAGTGCTTTTGAGGGCAAACATTGTCAGTCTTGCCCACCAAGAATGGCATCGTTAATTGATTCACTAAGTATCTCTTATAGCTCTCCCAATTCTTACTTTTCTAAATTGAATGGATGCTCTATCCAATATTACAATTTCCAAGTAATCTCTGATTTCATAGGTAATATTATTTTTTTTAAGATTTATTTATTTTTGCATATAAGCTGGGGTGCAGGCCAGAGGCATGGGGCAACGAGAGGGTTCACCAGAGACAGAGTGGGGAGCAAAACAGGCAGATCGATGGAAATACACTGCTGAGGGGGCAGGAGAGGTCTGCTGTGCCATGTGGGAATCTCCGCGGCTGGGCTTCGAACTCTTTGTCACCGCTGCCAACAGCTCCACAGTGTAGTGGCCCTGTAATTTTATATTTTAATGGATAATTTCCACCAATTCATTTGAATTGCTCTATGGGTTTTATTTTGTGATGGTCTGGCTTGATTGTCAGTTGAACATGTTGCATACATCTGAATCATTAACACTGTTCACATAAATGGGTATAGGTAAACTCAGTGCCTGTTGAACCTGGAATTGTTTTTACCATTAATTCTGGAAAATTTTTGTAAATAGCCAGTTGGAAAGTTAGCATAACTAAACTTTTCGAAGTAGATAAAAGAGGTTTGTGTGTGAGTAGTGTAAAATTTCAGAATCAAATATGTACATCAGACCTATTTTCAACAGGCCCAAGACAGCTTCAGGATGTGCCTGATTTAGATCAAACCATTCCCCACACCCCGCCCCCCACCCCCTTAATGCTTGGCTTCTCTTCCTCACATTTATCTTAGAGTGAATGAACTAAAAAATTCCTGAACAAAAGTTGCAAAGCTCCATAATCACCTACTAAACAAATTTAATTTAGCAGTTTGTCTGAAAGCTATTGATCAAAACAGGAAAAATGCACAAGAAAAGCATTGGTGAGTCTGTATTTTCCAGCATTTGAAAAATGAATTTGCTTGATTATGTATGCTGCAACACTTCGAGGCATCCATAAAAAAATTTGACATAGATGTAAGAGACTTGTAGACAAAGACAATATTTGTGCTCAAATTTGAGCTAATTTTGTCTGTAGTTTTGTTGCTTTGCACTCCTGAAAGATTACATTTAATTCATTCAATACAAATAATTTTAGATTTCATCCCTGTAAGTAATATTAATTGTATTTGAATTGCAAATGACCTCATAATCTCATTTTTTAATTTCCAGCCTGGGAACACAAAGATTCCACTAAAATCCAAACAGATGTTCATCATGAAGAATGTTTATAGACTTACTGAGTCCAATGTTTTTAGTCACTAAACTTTTTTAGAATAACAAAAGGTTTTTATGAAAAGAAACTCATTTTTGTGTGTGGCCTCATTTACACAGCAGAGGAGTATACAGTCAATTGGGAAAGCTCCTTAGTTTCTGTGCTGTGGAGTCTGAAGGGCACAGCAAAGTGTTTGTAAATGTCAGGTCTTGTACTTCTGTCACATGAAGAGGGACCAGATTTATCCTCTGGTATTAAAGAATTGTTTAGGAAAAAATATGGAAAAAATGATTTTCAGATATTTGACAGCAGGCAGTGAAATTCAAAGATGTTGGAGAAGTGGGAAATAAGCAAGCTTGTGTTGCTGGTAAGAGTCAAATTTCAACTGCTCCAATTTACTGCCTGGAGAGTTTCCAGGTCACACTGTAGGACAGAATGCAGGTAAAGCCAGGTGGTTACCCTGCATCCAGAAAACCAATGGGAGCATGAGGAGGACAAGAGGCTGGCATTCTTTGGACAGAATCAAGGGGAAGATAGAGTGGCACAGAGAGGGAATGATCTCCAGAGATCTGCCAAGGAAATCTTCCTGAGTCTTCAGCTGAATATGGATCAGTGTATGCCTGTGAGCAAATCCTCTAGGTCAGGGAAAGAACCATTTGTAATAATCATCCCTGGGTTATACCAAGTCTTTAAGAGCTGGTGTTCTCAATAGTCATGACAGAAAAACCTTACAAAGTATGGATTGTTAAGTGTGCCCTTGTAGTAGAGAAATATCAGTCCTGGACTTTTGTTCTCAACTAGAAGAGTTCAGAAGTAAGCTTCAAAAAACTATTTCTAAATGAACTGAAGTCCCAGAAAAAAATTCAAGGCTGTTTCTTAAAATGCCAGAATATTTGATGAGGAATCAGAAAAGTTTTTAGAAGTGAAAAAGAATCTCAATGAACAAAACACAGGAAAAGTTAGACATTTATAAGACAACATAATCAAATTGATTAATGTGAGTAATGGGAAAAATCTCAAAAAGAGCTAGGGGGAAAAATTGCCTATGAAGAAACAGAGGTCAAGATGACACATGATTTCTCTTAGAAAACAATGAAAACAAGAAAATAGTGGAACAATGTCTTTAAAGTTCTGAAAGAATATAAAATTACAGCCAAGAAGTTTAGATAAATGTGAAACTTTTCAAAAATGAAGGCAAAATAAGATATTTTTCTATGACCCAAAACATGAAAAATTTAATTACTGTTAGACCTCTAAGATTATGTAAGAGTTCTTCAAACAGAAAGGAAATTATTTGAGATAGATAACTGGATATACACACAAAAATAAAGACTACTGATATCAGTAGCTTGTATATACATATCCATTGTTTTTTATATTAAAATTCAGTTTAAAGTGTAACTTTAAAAATGTTAATAGTACATTATGGAGTTTATAAAGATTGAGAAGTAAAATTTTATGACAATGAACAATCAATGATATAAAGTTTGTTTTTTTTTTTTGAGTTTTCAAGGGTTGAAAGCTAAATAACTTACAGCAAAGCTAAGGACTAATTAAAGAGGAAACAAAATATTTTGAATTGGACACAAATGAAAATAATATATCAAAAAATGGTGAATTCTTGTAGACATCTAAGAAGAAATAATTCCAATTATACATAAGCTTTTCCAATAGGTTAAAAGAGATACTTTCCACCTTATTTTAGGAAGCCAGCATTTGCCTAATATCAAAACAAAATAAATATATTAAAAGTGAACTAGAGAACACTATTTAACATGAATAAAGTTGAGAACAAACACTTTACTGAAAAGATGTGGAGTAAATTACTCACCTTTGCATCTCCTGAAAAACTAATAAATTCTTAACTCCTTAAAAAATAAACAAACCCTTTACCAATGAAAATACAGAAATGTCAAGCGCACACATGAAAATCTCCTCAACATTAACAATAAGAGGAAAGAAAATTAAAATCACAATTAAAACCTGCATCTTGATAGTAGTTATACAACTATTCTCATTAGAACATTTAAAACTATACACAGAAAGAGTGAATTTTAATCTATGCTTATTTTACTTTAATAAAATAATATGTACAAAGTAAATGATTACTATTTATGGATATTTTTTCATGTAAAATTTTGAACTTCTATGGACAGAACTTGCATTTACTCTATAGTTAGAATGGAAGAGTAAGTACTTAAAATCATTGCTCAGCAACTAAGCATAAAATTGATGTTTCTGAATAGTGGGCAGAAAAATCCCTATATAAGTACACACTCAACCATTTATAGGAATCATTTT
The DNA here is from genome assembly GCA_004024925.1 of Scalopus aquaticus. Taxonomy (NCBI): domain Eukaryota; kingdom Metazoa; phylum Chordata; class Mammalia; order Eulipotyphla; family Talpidae; genus Scalopus; species Scalopus aquaticus. Next base: position 43,074 of record PVIJ01000109.1, read on the forward strand.
TAAGGAAATGCTTATAAAGATGGTCAAACACTAAATAAGTTCAAGAGGAATTAGCAATTTCAAGTAATGTTTGGGTAAACGGGCTATTGTGAAACCTCTAAAATAATGATACAGATTTATATTTATCAACACCAGAATCCCAGAGTGCAGTGGGCTAATGTTAGTGTGTCTACCAAATCCACATGGCCCTTTCCACTACAGGGAGACTACAGTAGTCACCTACTCAAGTCCCAACACACATGGAGCCAACATTCTCCCAAGAATTTAGAAATGAATTAAAGAGGTGCTAGTTTTATCTGAAATGGTTGCAAGAGCTGAGTATTTAAATGCTGGAACCATATGGAAGTCAAAGCAGTGAGAGGAATTTTAAAAAGGTAGAAGTGCAGAAAGAAACAGTTATGAGTCTGAACCTCCCTCCCCAATGGGTTAAGTTTCAGCACTATGAAGATATGGGCAGCCACTGCAGCACGAGTTTGATCTCAGGCCGGGGAGCTGACCCACGTGGCGCAGCAGACCTCTCCTGCCTTCCCGCTGCTCCCCTCAGCAGTGTACTTCAGTCAATCTGCCTGTTCTGCTCCCCACTCTGTCTTTGGTGAATCCTCTCACCCCCATCCCTCCCAGCCTACACCCCAGCTCTTGTATGCATAAATAAAATAAAGCTTAAAAAAGAGCAGACATGAACAGACATGGACCCCAGACAGAGATGAAAGTGGTGGGAGGCAGTGGGTTTCTGATGATTACATCTTGATTCTAGGATAGTTTGATACCCAGTTATTCTTTTACTTGGGTTTTCTGATATATCCTTACTTTAAATATACTTGTCTCCTTAAGTTAATAGTGTAGTTTTACTTGAAACATTGCATGAAAAATTAAACAACTTACAACAGAGAGATAGAGGTAGGGAGAGGAGAGAGAATAAGTTAACTGCAAAATATATGTAACAGTGTTACTAGTGATTATCTGTGAAACCATAGGTGATTTTACTTTTTCATACGCATTTTACATTTAGAATGTATTTTCACAGAGACCTATGGATGCTCCACCTTATACCATTTCTAATCACTACAAGTCAAAAATTTTAATGGTTTGATATTTGATCTTTATTTGCTATACTTCAGAAAGCTGAGAAACCGTCTCCTCCCTTCCCCCTTTTCCCAATGGATCTTGTTGCAGTGAGAGTGATCTACTTTAGGATATAATAAGCACATCTGAAATAACTCAGAATTTATTTGAGTGTTATGTATCAATCTTACTTTCACATAAAATATGAATATTAATTTTTTTCATACCCATGTAACATGGAAAACAATTCACATTTCTTGCTGTGTTCCTTCATGATACTTTTAAATTATGGTTTCTCTTATCAATGATTTTTATATAGGTAGAAAGAAAAATACCTTTTCTTGGTGTGTGCTATCTGTAAATAAAACTCCCTTTTAGTGTAGACATTCCAAAAGGTGCTCCGGTTTATTGTACTGTATCATATTCAATATTGCTTCATGAAATCATACACAGTGTGGACAATTCAATAACTTAAAAATTGCCAGGGAGATTGCTCACTTTCTTTTTTTTTCCTCCAGATTTTCTCTCTGATTTTTTATAGATATTTTTGTTATTCGTATCTTTTACATTATTGTGTATTCCCCAAAAGTTACCCACCATCTGTTCACCCGTGGAGCCATCACCATAGTCCCCCGTGCTCCCCTCTTCCCCTCTCTGGAGCCCTTCCCTTCCCCTCTTTCCCTGCTGAATGTCACTTTCTTATTTGACTCCCCTATATTCCTGTTATAAGTGAAACCATTCGATAATTTTCTCTTTCTTTCTGGCTTATTTCACTGATCATGATCCCTTCTAGATCCATCCATGTTGCTGCGAATTGCGTGTGTTTGTCTTTTTTGAATGCTGAATAGTATTCCATTGTGTATATATACCACATCTTCTTGATCCAGTCATCTATTTTTGGGCATCTGGGTTGTTTGTTGGCGAGGATGTGGAGAAAAAGGAACTCTCCTACACTGCTGGTGGGAATGCGAATTGATCCAACCACTATGGAAAGCTGTATGGTGTTTCCTCAAACTGCTAGAAATGGAACTTCCATATGATCCGGCAATACCACTACTGGGAATCTACCCAAAGGACACAAAAACACTAATCTAAAAGGATACATGCACCCGCATGTTTACTGCAGCACTGTTTACAATAGCTACGGTATGGAGATTGCTCACTTTCAAATGGCAAGATGGAGATCTACAAATGTGAAGTTACCAGAGACAACTTTCAAGTTGGTCTTTTGTAATCTAGAAAATTATAATCTCGTCTGCCATGATGTGTCTGGGGAAATGGATCTTTTCTGCTCTCAGTGATACTGTTTCAGCAGTTGTGATTTCTTTTTCTGAAGCCTTTTTTTATCATTCTGGTTCATAATAGTGTATATCTACATGCAATTTTACAAATCACAAATGCACTTCTCTTCCTGTCCTCCCCTCTTGCTCACCCTCCCCTCCTTCTGTCTCCTCCTCTATGAATAAGGTTGGACATATGGGACTATTTTAACATCTTCACACCGTTTTGAACTGGCAATAAGTGAGAGAAAAGAGACCTGGTTTTGATAGAGAGGGGACTTTTTTCCTTGACCTTACTTAGGTTTACAAATTTGAGAAATCAATAATTCCTATTTACCAAGTTTGTGTTATGAAACAGATACTGATCTATGTGTATGTGTTTTTAAAGAATGATTTATTTATGTTTACTAGAACTGAGGTGTAGGCCAGAGGTGTGGGGGTAGTGGTGAGAGGGTTCACCAGAGACAGAGTGGGAAACAGAACAGGCAGATCAACTGAAATACACTGCTGAGGGGATCAGTGGGCGAGACAGGAGAGGTCTGCTGCGTCATGTGGGTCAGCTCCCTGGCCGGGGATCAAACTCGTGCTGCAGTGGCTGTGATAGCTTCATAGTGCTGAGACTTAACCCTGTGCGCCACCAGGGAGATCCTTATGTATATGTTTTTTACTTTATGTGTGTTTTACTTTAGCCTCTGAGCACGATTAACGAGATACTCTAGAATCTCCTGTGGAAGTGGATACCCAAAGAACTTGGTCAAAATGAAGGCGATAGGAAGAAGCAGCTATGTGGCTCCAATGCAGGTGATTTGATCCAGAGACTAGATTCTAAACTTGGACAGCACATTTGGTCAAGGACACTGAGACAACATTTTAACATTGTGGGTAGGACGTCAATATCTCTGGATCACTGCAATGGCCCAAAGACTTGTGTCACTGTGACCATTGGCTGAGTTTCTCCGCTGGGAGAGGCTTCCATAACTGTAGCCAACACTGAGCACATCCACTTAGATGGAATCCTAGCTGCCTGTTCCCTCCTGTAGCTGTGGTTGCCAGCTTGTCTTTTGGGAAAGTCTCTTACCTGCCCTGAAGCTCAAGATGTTCTAGGCTGGAAATTAAGTGACTGTGTTCTAAAAAGAGTTCTTTCTTTCTTCAGTCTATTTATTTGTGCCCATAAGCAATGTAAAGTTTACCTTGTTTGCACTGATTGTTTATGGCATCCATGGAAATTTGTTCACATAGACTGACAGGTTTGTCTTGGGCGTCGATGACCTCAGGGTATGCATAAATACAATTTCTTAAAATAAGTATCTGACATTTGTCTGTCTATTGTAGCTGCTGCAAAACCAAATGATACCTCTTTTTTCCGAACACATTAATGTGAAAGAAGTTCAAGACTAACCCATATCGTTGGTAGCTAATATATTTTTACTCTTAAGTAACTAGGTGTTACCTAATCCAAAATCATAAATTAGAGTCTTATCTATAATTTAAATGAGCAAAAGTCACCTAAATGTCTAGCAACATAGGATTGGATAAGAAAGTTTAATTCATAAACTGGGACACAAGTTCAATTTCTATAGATGAGTAATCATTTGAAAAATGATATAACAGGTGTTTCATGGAAAAATATTAACCACCACAAATCAGGATATGTATATAAGTTAGTTTTTGTACAATCATCAACAAAAGAGAATATTTGCCAATATGGGAGATTTTAATCTTTTTGTTTATTTCCATTTTCAACACAAGATAATATATTGTTTTTATAAGGAAAAAATAGCATAAATAAAATATTTTAGAACAACATATAAGAAAGTAATATACTTATGAAGGGCACACCATGTAGATAATATGGATGAAAGACAAATAAAAAACACACCTCATTGAAAATGCTTTCTTAAGATTTTATTTATGCAAATGTTAGGGACCATATGTGAAAACTCACAGTTTGGCATGCAAATTGCTCATCTTGAAATGGCCCAGGGGGTTTTGCTCAGGTTTAGGGAATTATTTAACATTATTTTGAATAACCAGTCCCAGTCCACTTAGTTTAGAGAATCAAATACAGTCAGAACAAAACAATAATAAAAAAAAGCAAACCGCAGTGCCAAGTATGAATAGGTCAGCTTACATTCTAAATAGTAAGTGGGTTTACTATGTTATTCATTTCCTTAAGACCAATTATGTCTGTGGCATCTGTATTACTTCTAGAGCAAAATTTATCTTGACCTGAAACTTAAATCTTATTCCTTCTAAAGTCCATCTGGTCATTTGTAATTTTACTCTTTGGCAGGTTTCCAAATGTCCAATGTACTTGAAATAGGTCTTCCCTTATGCTTAGGATTGCATATCAACTTGAAAAAATGTTGTCAACACACATGAATTGCTTAGTCTTTTGCAAAAGCTCCCATTGCTCTTTGAGTAAAATCTAAGCTTTCAAAACTGATTCAAAGGTTATCTGTCGCCTGCTTCCCCTGTCCCGCCTCCCTTCACCCCAGAGCCCATGCCACTACTTCAGTTAAGTCATCATGGCAGACTCCCTTGATTCGGCACCTTTGTTCATGCTGTTCCCTGTGGCTGGAACATCCTGTCCCTTCCCATGACCAACTCCTATACCAATTAGAAGCCTGGGCTGGTCTCCATTTTCTCTGGGAACCACATAACAGTTTTCCTAGCGGTGCCAGTACAATTGCCTGTTTGCCTAGAGAGGTGGTTGGGACTGATTCTCTCATTTCCCATTGCATCACCAGGTCCTAACATAGGTGTACATTGACGGATCTCAAGCAGTTTCTCTTTGACATTATGCTGCTTGCAGAAGATGAGCTTGATTCTTTACTCAGCATGGCACATAGGGACAGGCCAAGAGACTGGGAGTTGAAAGGTTCTGGTCTTTGGGTAATGTATTTGTTGCAAATAAGATTAGCAATGAGTTACTCAATCTCTCTGACCTTCAATTGCAAATGGGGTCAATAAAAATACTCTCTTTACTACTTTAAGTTAAGGAACAAATTAAGCTATTTATGGTAGCATATTTTTGAAATTATGAAGTACCCATATGCATATATAATAGGTAAAAGCATGTATCTATTGTCCATATATCAGTGCAAGTTTCATCAGTAACATTTGGGGGTGGTTATGACTGGGTGGTCATGTCTCACTCAAGTTCCCTTGGTGTCTGTCAAAAGCAACACTTAATGGACCTACAAATTGAGTAAAAAGCCTTGTTGCCCACAGCGAGCCTCATATTTAAAATATGGTTTTGCTCCTTTTTTTACAAGTTCCACAGCATGCCATCCCAACCTGCACCATTCTCCTAGCTACAAGCATATAACAATCCAAACCCAACGCCAAATGAATTTGCTTAAAATTCTAACAACCAGATCTATTAGGAAGACTTTCTTAGTTGCTTTATTCTATCATTGGCTATCACTGGAGAAAAAGTTTTGAATGATGAAAACACCACTATTTGGCATATAATTAGTACCAAGAGCAATAGAAGTAAACTGTTTTTTAATGAATTTTAACAAGGGTTATCTACCGAAGAGTTTCCATTTAGAAAATGGTGACATTCGACTAATTAAAACTTGAGCTATCTCTAAAGGCTCAGCCTCAGTGCTGTTTTACAGTCAAGCTCCCTTTACACCAGGTGAGCTGGGTTCCTTGATTTGCATGGATTCTTCTGGTTTGTCATCTGAAAGTCATGTCTTACACTTTTGAATGTTTGTGGGCTTTGACAGCTTCCATCTGCTGTGGAGATGTCTAAAGTGCCCCCAGCCTCGTTGGCAAAACTCTGTTAAATCTTTGGTTTTCCTTGATAGAATTTAAATTATTTATAGTGGCTATGTCTCATTTCTGATTAGAATTTTTTTCTTTTTGATGCCATGAGGATTTCCTGCCACCATTTTTCAAATTATGAATAAATGCAAAGCAAAATGACACACACCACTTATTAACACGAACTTTCTGATATTGTGATCATAATTAGTTGGACTCTAGCCCCTTTCATTATTTATTTATTTATTCACCTTCATTTTCCCACTTCATTTTGGAAAGGATTTGTGGTGTTGTCATTTCATTAAGAAAAGTGCAAGGGCAATCGTATCAGAAATGTCAAATATTCAGAAATTAGTGACCTTGAAACAATCACACTATAACTCCACTGAGCTAAAATTTAACTATGGCAGCAGGGGTCTCTACAAGAAAGCAACTAGGGCAGAGGTGACTTTGAAATGCCACCGCTGTCAAGATGGCTGACCCACACGCCACAGTTGCCAAGTCTTTATGCCCAATTCATGGTCATCCATGCTCTCTATCGCTTTCCTTGATAAATATTCATTGGAAATCTACTGAGTATCTGTCATTGTGTTTAGTACTGGGGGAGGGGGAAGCAGAGCAAGTAACTGTCCTCATGAAGCTTACATACTAATGAGATTAATCCGATAACAAATAAGCAAATATAGATAAATATATTTGTAGGGCCTTGGGAAGGGAACAGAACTGTGGCACGAACGATGGTATGGGGAGGTCAAGCCTGGAGACACTTCCTGCATACATTTCCAGTTGTTCTGGCCCAAATGTTTCTGGAAATTACCTTTCAAATTAGAATGTAAGGATGTGATATTGTATAAACAATGATCATTGTGCTCCAGTGTTATGGATTTAGGTCCAACTTTTTCTCTACTGTAAAATGGTCATTCTTTTCAAAGATAATGTTGCAGAAGTGGATATGGTTCGTTGTAATTTCACTTACTGATTTTGTAATAACAAAATCTTGCTACCTAATATTTGTTAAGCTATTATGCTAAGTGTGAATTATGCCATTTAATCTTCAAATATTATACGTATAGTTTATTTTTTTAACATTTAAGTTCTACTTTCACAGCAAGTATTATACAATATAGTGTTATCAACTATAGTCACCTTGGTATTAGATCCTTAGGCCTTATTCATCAGATAACTGAAAGTTTATACCTTCCTACAAAACTCCCTCTTTCTCCAACTCCAAAGCCCTGGCATCAACCACTTTACTCTGTTTCTGTGAGTTTGCATTTTTTTTAAATTCCACATATAGCCACACAGTGTTTGTATTTCTGCCTGGCTTACTTCATTTATAATGCTCTCAATCTCCATCCATGTTGTTGCAAGTGGCAGGATTTCTTTCCTTTTCAGGGCAGAATAATATTCTGTTTTGTATATATACCATGTCTTATTTATCCATTGATGAACTCAGCTCATTTCCATATACTGACCATTGTTTTTAAAGCTGCAATAAACATTACAAGCGAATATCTCATTGATACCTTGTTTTGATTTCTTTTGGACATAGAAACCAAAGTGGGATAGTTAGGTCATGTTATTATTTATTTTTAATTTGCGAGACACCTCCATTCTGTTTTCCGTAATGACTGCACAAATGCACATTCCCACAACTGTGCAAAAGGGCTCCACAATCTCCACATCCTTGTCTATGCTTGTTCTCTCTAGTCTTCTTGATGACAGCCATTCTCACAGGTCTGAGGTGGTCTGTCATTGTGGTTTTGATTTGCATTTCCCTGGTGATGAGTGATGTTGACTCATTTCATGTACTATTTGACTCAGTGTTATCTTTAGAGAAATGTCTATTCACTTCCTTTGCCCATTGTTTAATGATTGCTTGTTTGTATGCTTAGGATATTTTTGTTGCTATTGAGTTATTGAATTATTTATATATTTTATATGGTGTTTGCAAATATTTTCTCCTGTAGTTCACCTTTTTATTTTGTCAATGAATTCCTTTGCTGTACAAAAGCATTTCAGATTTTTTAGATTAGAGGCCATCCCCCTCTCCACCACGGCCATCTTTTTATAAGGAATTCTCCACATGACAATGATAGACAATTGATAGAAAATGGAATACAGCCACAGGGATGTGGATAGTTACCTCATGCAACTTATATTTGCCTAAAAGAAAGAACTGAGCTTGTTCTTGCACATACCACTTCCATTCCACAGTGAAGTATTATGGTGCTATACAACTTTATGGTTTGGTGGTCACACAATATACACATTACCCAATGATTGGCAGCTAAGATCACTGATAATTTGATGGCCTATGATCAAATATTCATTATTTGCTTGGCCCTAGTAGTATGTCTGAAGCTATCTCTTAAAAGGATAATTATTTGTAGAGAATGACATAGATTTGTTCTAAATTCCTAAATATTTGTGCTGAGACCTACTAATGAGGTCTCGTCAAAGTCTTCATAAAGCATTCCTATCAGCCATGGGACATCGGTCCAGGTGGAAGGGCAGCTAGAGAATTTTTTTCCTTGTTCTTACTTGACTTTGGCAATATCAAGCTCTCAATAAATTGATTAGAGTAGCCCATTATTGCTGTCAAATATAAAGTAGAGACTAGGTATTATGGTTCTTTTTAAGGATAGAAACAAGCAGATATAGCAATTAGTGTTTTATTTTGGGAAAAAGAGAAATCTCAACATGGCTCAGAATATTGTATCCCTAGAAATACCACTGAGGTGACTTGTTCCTGAAATTTTATTGTTCATACCTTCTGCCTACCTTTTGATTGGGTGCATAACTTTTTTCTTGCTTTTCTTGAGTTACATGAGATTTTCATAAATTTTAGATATTAATCATTGCATTAAAAAATTACACTGGTCAACAAATTTTTACAAAAGTCATGTTATTGAAATAAAATGAGTCATTTCCTGTGAAATTGTATGTGCTCAACACGAATATGACAGTCAAATTCTAATTTTGGCTCTAGTTTTTTTGTAATCTGCAATAGCTGTATGCATCACAAAATGCATGCCAATAGTAATAGGCCTATGGTTAATAGCTGTAAAAAACCAAGTCATAGACTACTTCTTAGATATCTTTGCTTGTCTCTTGTACAGCTGTTCAGGAATAGAATAGATGGAAGATAGTTTCCATCTTTTGCAAGGCTGTGCAAAAGCACAGCCTTAAAACTCAGTTTTGAAGAGTCTGAAATAGTCTCCATTCTTGTGGGTCATGAGTGATTTTTAAGGCACTCATGAGGCCCTCAGTATTGGAACAGAATACCAGAGTACTTTTCTTTCTGAAGAAAGGCTCCAACAGCTGGTGGCACTTTCGATCTAAAATAATTGTGACATATTCTTCTAGAAGATTCCATTGTTGGAGTCTTGATCCCAGCAATTCTGCCTTGTTCTTGGATAAGTCCAAATCACAAACCAGGTCATTTAGTTCTTCCTGTGTTAGTCTGTGTGGGGTTGATGATGCACCACAGTGAAAATCTGGATCACTGCATGCTGATGGAACAGGAGAACAGGTTGGTTCATCCTTGTCGTCATCAGATGAAACAAGAGAATATTCTGCTGCAGGTTCTGGAATAGGAAGTCCCTCACCATGTAGAACTGGTCTCAATGCAGACAGAATGTTTGGGTAGACTATTCTCAACTTCTTTAGCTTCGTTATTCTGCCGGAAATGGGAGGACCAAAACAGAAGTAACAGTCTTTTCTGTGGTTGCTTGGCTCTCTCCATACCATGGGGACTGCAAATGGCATTGATGGTCTTTTGCCATTTAACCACTGTGAAAGCTGTGTTGTACATGTAGCACAGCATAGATGCGGGGCCCAAGGCTGGTCTTGGTCACCAACTTTGCATCCAAAGTAAAGATGATAAGCCTTCTTCACTCGAGAAGTGATACTTTTCTTCTGGCTGGCAAATGTCACTTCCTTGCAAATAGAGCAGCAATTGTCCACGCTATTAACACACTTTTGAGGCATGAATGTTCTGTATTGTGCCTAAATGGAACAGTTCTATGGAACAGTAGCTTAAACTGTCTCACACAAAGTCTGAAATATTTTCAATGCTCAACATTTCCAACAGGGCTTTCTATAGTGCACTGCTGAAGACAGCTTACTTCAGCAGCCGCCTGGCAGTAGTATTGCATTGCATCAGAAAATGATGCAATCTACTCTAGATGATGTGTGCATGATGGTATTGTGCAATGTGATGCAATATTACATCATTCTAGGCTGATTTTGGATGTTGTTGCAGTCCTACTGGATAAATTTACATGGTGAACCATAAAATGAATTACATGAAATATCTACAAAACGTGAGCTAATAAAAAATTTTCAGGGTTATTTATGTTCAGCACACCAAGAAACTACAGATTAGGGCCTTTGTAAGTCAGTAGCGATCTCACTGTTAGCCAGTGTTATTTTGGGGCCTCCCCTGGTGGTGCAACGTGTTAAGCACAGCGCTTTGGCACTGTCGGCAGCTGTGAAGTGAGTTCAATGACCAGCTGGGGAGACTTCCACGTGGCACAGCATACCTCTACTGTCTCGCCCGCTGCTCCCCTCAGCAGTGTATTTCTGTCGATCTACCTGTTCTCCCTGTTCTGTCTCTAGTGAACTCTCTCACTACCCCACATCTCTGGCCTGCACCCCAGCTTGTATGCATAAATAAATAAATCTTTAATTTTTTAATATGAACATTATTTTGCTATTATGAAGGAAATATTTGATTTCCCATTCTGTAATTTTTCACTTTTAATTAATTACAGTTTCTATGAACTCAGTTATGTCAATGAAAATAATAACACTAATTCTTCCTTTTCAATTCATATAAAGTTCACATTAAATCATCTATTTTTGGACATCTGGATTGCTTTCATACCTTTGCTATTGTGAACAGTGCCACAATGAACATACGGGTGCATGTATCCTTTTGGATTAGTGTTTTTGTGTCCTTTGGGTAGATTCCCAAAAGTGATATTGCTGAGTCGTATGGAAGCTCCATATTTAGCAGTTTGAGGAATCGCCATACAGCTTTCCATAGTGGTTGGATCAATTCACATTCCCACCAGCAGTGTAGAAGAGTTCCTTTTTCTCCAAGAAGATGTGGTACATATACACAATGGAATACTATTCAGCATTCAAAAAAGATAAACACATGCAATTTGCAGCAACATGGATGGAATTAGAGGGGATCACACTCAGTGAAACAAGCCAAAAGAAAAAGAAAAATACTGAATGGTTTCACTTATAACAGGACTATAAGGAAACCAAATAGGAGAGAGACACTCAGCAGGTGTGGGGGGGGCGGCAGAACGGGAGGATAAGGGCACAAAATGGACTAGAAAAGAACACAAGGGACCATGGAGATGGATCACAGGTGGATTGGTGGTGGGTTACTCAAGGGGATTACAAAATGTAAAAGACATAAATAACAATAAAAATATATATTAAAAGAAAGAAAGAAAGTTCACATTAAAATTTCGTTTGTAAGTAATCTAGGACCTTAAGCATAATTTTGATTAAATACACAGTTTTGTCTTATCCATAGTCTTAGCTAAGTGTTTACTTTTTGTGGATTTTATCAGAGTATGATAGCTCAATGTCTTTCTATTCGTTGTCTGATTTTATTTAATTAATGGGTATTGATTTTTCTGCCTTTATGGAGGTGATCATAGGATTTTTCTTATTTTTGTGTTGATGTAATAAATAATGTTGATTAATTTTAAAATATTGATTAACTTTGCTTTTCCCATATAAATCTAACTTTTCTAATACACTATTTTGAATTTGACTACTATCATTTAGTTTGGTATATATGTATACACACACACTCATATACACACATACAAATACACACATACACACATACACACATACATATTTTTACCTTTATGGTCATGAGATTGTTGCTAGATTCTTTTTCTTTTTTAAAAATTTATTTATTTATGCATACAAGTTGGGATGTAGGCCAGAGGTATGTGTTGGGGGCAGCGGTTGAGAGGATTCACCAGAAACAGAGTGGGAAGCAGAACAGGCAGATCGACTGAAATACACCGCTGAGGGGAGCAGCAGGGAGATAGGAGAGGTCTGCTGCGCCATGTGAGTCAGCTCCCTGCCCGGGGATCAAACTCGTGCTGCAGTGGCTCTGGATAGCTTCATAGTGTTGCAACTTAACCCATGGTGCCACCAGGGACGCCCCTGCTGCTACATTCTTATAGGATCCCTACTCTATAGATTTGGAAACCAAGATATAAAAGCCTTAATAAATAACTAAAGCCAGACAGTGATTCAAAGTGAGAAAGTCTGATTTGAGATTGTATTTTCACAAAATTCAATTATTAATGACAGTTGCTAATTATAATGCTTTCAGAAAATGGTATAAAAATGATGGTTTTGGCCTGTGAATTTTCAGATATTAAACGTTATGAGTTTCTATTTGTTATAGAGAATATACCACTTTAGCAAATGCAATGGTCAATTTTATGTATCAGCGTGATTGGATTAAAGGATATCCAGTTAGGTGGTAAAACATTAGTTTTGACAGAATGTGTCTTTAAGGGGGGGAGGTCCAAAAGATATTAGCATTTGAATGGGTATATTGAGAAAGAAGTCTGCCTTCAACAATGAGGGGGGGGGGATCACCCAAACCTCGGAGGGTGGGAACAGAGCAAAAAGGACAAAGGAAGGGCAAACTGGCTTTTGGTGTGAGTTGGGACATCCGTCTTGTCCTGCCCTGAGACAGGGGCCCCTGCTCTTGGACCTTCTGACTTAGACCGAATCGCATCACAGCTTTTCTCATTTCTCCAGCTTGCAGATAGCAAATGGCAGGAATTCTAGTCTCTATCAGTGTAGTCGCTTATGCCTTCAAATCTCCTCATCTGTAGGTTGGTTCTGTCTCTCTCCAGAAAACTCTGACTAATACAGCAAGTTTTCTTTTTTCCCATATAGTAACTGGTGCATTTTTACCATCGCTGACAAGAGCCTGAATGATCTATCTCACCCCTCTTTTTGACTTCTTCTACACGCCTGCTCTCCATTCTTCAGCCACTTGGCAACTCTCTCTTGCTTGAATGTGCCAAAGCTAAGTACATTCCTGTGTTGGGGTCCTCATACATGCTACTCCTTCTGCAGAGAAATTTCTCCCTATAAACAGTGCTCTGACTCAGATACTCGTGTCCTTCACTTCTCTGCAGAAATATGATATTACTAGAAAGGACCTGACTGATGGCACCGTCCTATATAAGTTATTATTCAGATACTTAAAAATCAGACTTGCTCCTCTCTACTCATCCTTAAACTAGTTCTGTGGGAGGAAGAGCATATCCTGAATGATCTCCACCCACTGATATCTTACAGACTCCGCCCCCACCTCCCTGTCAAAAGAAGTTCAGGTCCTGAGGACTACAAATCCCATTTTGTCATCAACCTGCCATGACTTTTGACTTCCTGAAAAGAGGTTGCTGGGAGGTTGCTGGGAGCTAAAGGTGAACTTAGGCAGCCATGTTTGGGATAAAATGGAGCACATGTGGGCCTACCCTATCTTGGCTTTTCCTGCTTGCAGCATGCACGCAAGGTCTCAGCCCTGATGCTGTTACAAGTAGTGTTTCAGGGCAGGAAGAGAGGCACCCCAGAACCCCCAAATTTGCCCATTCTAAATAGGTTCTGCTATCGCTGCATCAAGACAAAACTTACTCGAGTGGGTAATAACTTTAATAGAAAGGAAATTTAAGTTGAGAGCTAAGTGTGCAACGAAGAAAATACAAAGAATAAAGTTTCCAAATCAAGCACCGCAAGTCAGGGTTGGCCCAAAGCGAGGCCTGAAAGTCTGCTACCAGTCTAAAGCACCTTCTACCCAAGACCCATAGAAAAGGGTCAGAAACAGCCAGGCAAGTCTGGGAGGAAAAGAGCAAAATCCAATTCAAGATGAAAGCTGCCTTTGTGAACCTCCCCGCGGGTCTCTCACCCACATCTGTCTCAACCAGTCCAGGACCAAGGAGCCAGCGCAGCTTCTTCACACGTCTCTCTGCTCCACGTGCCTCCTCCAGGTCTCCTTCGGCTCTCCATCCTGCTTCCTTTCCCCTCCAGTCTCCTCTCCAGCTTCTTCTCCTCCCTGCCCAGCTCCATCCTCCCTTGGGTGTGGAAGGGAATTTGGCCCCCCTTCTCTGAGGACCATCCCGATATAGTAGTACATATTGACCAATTAATTTCTCTGAGTGTGTGTTCTCCCTTTTCTCATTTTCCTTGTAAGTGAACCTTTTATTATAGTTTCTTTAATGCCTGCTCTTGAGTCTTGCACAAACTTCTTAAGCACGCTAGTGAGGCCTCATGCCCAGGTCACCCTGTTTCCCCTTGGGGCTGCCTGTGGCAGATCCCTTTACTAGTTCTCCTCGCCTGTTTTGGCCTCCATAGCCTGTATTGCCACGGACATTTAAAATATTTTAGATTCGTTTTTCTAACTTCTCCAAAAGAATACAAAGTCCTTTAAAAGGCGGAACTCTGCTCTGCATTCCATTTCTAGAGCCCAACATCTGACATTATAGACTTGTTCCTTCTCAAATATTTGTTTTATGAATGAACAGATAAGTGAATAAATGAGTTTCCAAGTGTCAAAAGTTACCTAATTTCTCAGCAATTCTTGCCAATTATTTTTTCCCTGTAAATCTAACCCTTTTTCCCTATGAATCTAACCCTGAAAAAAGACAAACTTGGTGCCTTCATCACTATCTTCTTTTTATAGCAATCACTGCAGAAGGTGTTGATAGATATTTAACACATCTTTGAGATGCATCCTGGCTATACCCAAGGTAACTTGGAGGTGGAAGCATTAATCATTGTCATATGATAAGCTCTTGTTGTTTGCTTGTGGTGCAGGAGTTCATAATGCCCACTTTATATGCAATATGCTCCAAAAATGAAAGATTATTGTTGATATTAAAGTAAGATATGCAATATCATATGTAATTCATTTCCCTCAATGTATGCCCTTTAACTATATTCAACCCTGTCCTTCACACCAAGTCCTGAGATAAATGTAAAACTGGGGTTCTGTATATAAATGGCGCATCTATCTACCAAATTAATTTTGGGGGACAAAGAAATCATTTAATTTATGAGATTCACTTGTGATAGTCATGAATGTTAAGCAGAGTAGAATGTCTGGGTGGCATGCCTTTGATTTTTAATTATAGGTCAACTTAGCTTCTTCCATAATGTGACACCTTACCCTTCTTTCTTCCTTTAAACTGATAGCTGAAAGTGCCAATGAATTAACCTCTGAATGCCAACCTGAGTTCCAGTGATTAGGCTGGCAATTCTGAGCAGGTGACTTGACCTCCTGTGCCGTCAGTTTTCCTAGCTTGGCCCATCTAATGTCCATCATTAACTATGGAAAGTGCAATGATTATCATCAATTATTAAAGAAACCAGTTTTGTGATTAGAAAATCTATATAAGAAGTGTTTTAGTCCTCAGTCTCATGCATACTTTTCTGATAGAGATGGAAAGAGAAAGGAAAGCGAAGAGAGAAAGAATCCTAAGTCATAAAACTTAAAAAAAAAAAAAAAACACAACCCCTGTTGCCAACTTGGCGGTGGGTGGGGGGAGTTTATATAGATAGGTTAGAGACATAATAACTCAAGTTTCATGGGTATTTCCCTTTAATTGCTGACCCAGAACTCATTGTCTTCTGGAGCATCATTCTTCTTCCCTTTGAAGATGTTTCTAAGAATCCCCAGGGAGTGCACGTGAGAGTGAGGAAGGGAATTGATATAAGGCTTAAGGAAGAGATTTTAATGATGTCAACAGCCAGTGTAAAGTCTCCATTACCTGCTGGAGCATGGTGCATTTGACAGATGATGTGCTTAGAGCTTAACTGTGGGACCGAGGCAAGGAGCTACAGTAATGCAAGACCTAAAAGGAGAATGGGGCTAGATCAGAGGAGTTCTGTGGGATAGCAATCTTAGTTTTCATGCATGATATTTCTGTTCACTATTAGTCTAAGTAAGGCTGAGCAGGGAGGAAATTTCAAGGACCCAGCAAATATGTTGTATTCACAATAGATCCCTCTCCCACTGCCAGGAATTTCCTCAGGGATTTCCTTAGTAGTTTCCTTCTTATGTAAGGGTAAGAGACCTGCCAAGGAAGTCCTAGATCTTTCATATATTTCTCTGAGATCAGTTAACTTATAGATATGCCTGATCATGTTGGAATCACATATTAGGTACAAGATAGAAATACCTGTACCCAGAAATACCTGTACCCATAATATAATATCATAATCAAAATGGGTAATGCCTTCAGAAATCTAAAAACTTACATGCTAAGTACACTGACTGCTAATCAGAGGTTAGAGATGCTTTAGATAAGGTTCCTGCTTGCCTCTCTCATCAAATATGGATTTTTTTTTATTAGCTCCTTGCTATCTGTTTGTTGACCCACTAATCCCAGCTAATCCCACAGCTATATCATGAAGATGAAGTCACTTCCCTTTGGAAATCCATCTCCTAATGGATCACTGATGGGACTATTTTCAAACTCTCTGACAAAATATAGTCAAACTCTCTTAGAAAGGCTGACAAAGAAATAGGTAACCTATTTGGAGGCTGATGTTTAAAACTATGGCCTAGAATCTTTGGTACCAAGGACTTCCGGTAAATCTGTTGAGGTCATTATGTATCAATTTGTAAAGGTGACCAAATATATTCTCTTATCACATCGATGTGGCAAATGGTGATGAAGGAAGAATATCCTTCTTTTCTTTATTTCATCCACAAAATAATTATTTCATGCAAAAACCTGGAAATGAAATGGCTACATTGGAACAACCTCCACTAGTGAAACCAGCCATTTTCCTGGAAGGAACTCATTGTACTGTGCAAGGTCTCTTGCAGTGTATAACATATTTGTGAAAATAATGCTTTATTTAGTAGAGCCTACAAAGCTTGATGAAGTAAAAGGGACTAATAAACTCATATGTAGTATGAATTCTGTTTAAAATATTTTATGTAACAACTGACTCAAGTTAAGGGGGAACTATTTATTTGTTGATTCTTTTCTCCTTACAGGGCTCATCAAATGATTTTGGGTTCATTATTTCAACCTTTTATCAATAAGCTCCTATGGCATTAATATTGCAATCATTTGTTTCTGAGTTCTAATTCTATTTAATATTTGAGAGAAATCCCTTAACACCTGGATTCCTTCATGATAACAGCAAGCTTTAATCATGAAGTTGGGGAGTAAGACCTATGGGAGTTAGCGATATCTGCTTTGCTAACCCCATTATTTTGCAGAGCAACTCAGTAAAGATCCTTTGACTCCAAAATCAAGGAAATGCAAATCAAAACCACTATGAGATACCACCTCACACCTGAGAGGATGGCACATATTAAAAATACAG
>PVIJ01000109.1:60698-395427 GCA_004024925.1 Scalopus aquaticus
GTGAACTGGTCCAACCACTATGGAAAGCTGTATGGAGATTCCTCAGACTGCTAAACATGGAGCTCCCATACGACCCAGCAATCCCACTTTTGGGAATTTACCCAAAGGACACAAAAACACTAATCCGAAAGGATACATGCACCCGTATGTTCATTGCGGCACTATTCACAATAGCAAAGGTATGGAAGCAACCCAGATGCCCCAAAATAGATGATTGGATCAAGAAGATGTAGTACATATACACAATGGAATACTATTCAGCATTCAAAGAAGATAAACACATGCAATTTGCAGCGACATGGATGGAATTAGAGGGAATCATACTCAGTGAAATAAGCCAGAAAGAAAAAGAAAAATATTGAATGGTTTCACTTATAACAGGATTATAGGGAAACCAAATAGGAGAGAGACACTCAGCTGAGGGGGTGGTGGTGGTGTGTGTGTGTGGGAATGGCGGATAAGGGCACAAAATGGAATAGAAAAGAACACAAGGGACCATGGAGATGGATCACGGGTGAATTGGTGGTGGGCTACCCAAGGGGAATACAAAATGTAAAAGACATAAATAACAATAAAAAAAAAAAAAGATCCTTTGACTCCTGTCACACACCAGTCTAACAGCTTCATTAACTGAGATGTATGTTAAATAATTATGTAGGACCTCGCAACACAGATTAATTAGATATTTAAATGCAGGATTCCCTCCTAGCATGAATGAGCGTGTGAAGAAAAACACACTGTTTGAACAAGTGTCAAAAATCCCAGCAATTTCTGTGAACCCATGGAAGAAATGGCAAAAACAAGTCCCTTTTTTTTCAGTTAATTATGTTGGTTCATTTGTCTAGAGTAGAAGGGTATAGAAGGTTAGGTAAAACTCATAAAACTCGGATGACATAAAATGTCTTTAGAGCTGGAGGTACAATTTAAAATCTGAAATTCAAAGAAAAATAACATTTAAAAAATATTTATGCATACAAGAGCTTGGATGTAAGTTAAAGGTATAGGGGGGTCAGACAGACTGGGGAGCAGAACAGGTGGCTCCACTGAAATACAATGAGGGGAGCAGCAGGCAAGACACGAGGGGTCTGCTGCGCCATGTGGGTCAGCTCCCTGGCTGGGGATTGAACTCGTGCTGCAGTGGTTGCTGTTAGCTTCATAGTACTTCGCTTCATAGTACTGAGACTTAACCCCTTGCGCCATCAGGGATGCCCCAGAAAAGCAACACTCTTTTTGATGCTATAGACTCAGTATAGTTCTGTGAATAACTGAGAACGAATGGCATCCATGGTGGCTGACACAGTCACTCAAGCAAAGGAGGCTGAGCCAAATTGTGCCTAGGGCTGAGTGTATGCCAGACACTTTATATATCTATACTAGCTCATTTAATTTTCACAATAATTTTTAAGTAGGGTTGTGATTGTTATATCCCTTTTAAAGGTGATTAAATTGAGGTACAGAGAGATCAAGTATAATCATGTGTCCAGGGCCGCTGGTGGCTCAACGGGTTAAATCTCAGCCTATGAAGCTATTGGTAGCCACTGCAGCATGAGTTCGATCCCTGGCCTGGGAGCTTCCCACATGGCGCAGCAGACCTCTCCTGCCTCACCTGCTGCTCCCCTCAGCAGTGTACTTCAGTAGATCACCCTTTCTTCTCCCTACTCTATCTCTGGTGAATCCTCTCACCCCCCACACCTCTGGCCAACACCCCAGCTTGTATGCATAAATAAATAAATCTTTAAAAAAGAAAGTACAATCATGTGTCCAAGGCTGGACAGAAGAGGAGAAGAAGGGGTAGGTTCCGAATCCTTTAGAGGTCGAGCCCGTCACCACTGGGCTCCAGGACCCTGGGTGTAGAATTTGATGACTGCCACACCCTCTCTGACTAGACTTGTCTTGGTTTGAGAAACTGGAAAGACTCTTCCGATTTAAGATTCCCATGATTATCTGGAATCTCCATCGGGAGTCAACCCTCTCATCCTCTTTTTCTCATCTTGGCAGCAATCAGCTTTGTTTTGTGAACCCCTTGAAGGGAGGGCAAAGATGGATTAAATTTGGCCATTTCAGAGAAAACACTTTGCTCACCCTGGTCTCTGGACTGGGTCACACCACAGTGGTTTGAGAGGATTGTAGACCAATAGCTGTCTTGGTCAGAGGGCCTGATGATTATGGGCTTTTTACCTGTAAAATCAATAGCCAGTCCTGTATAAACAAAAGTAGCTTAAATTTGACACCAGTGAACTCTTGAAAAACAATTTACCTCATCTTCCTTTTCGTTTCATAAAACTCCCTACCTTTTGTTCCTTCTCAGGACATGTTTGGGTTTCTACATGAATTTATCTTTCTAAATTGCAATTCTTTGATTTTCTAAAAGCAATAAACAAACTGCCATGTAATTGTTTCCTGATTTTTAGGTGAACAGGAGAGAGGAAGGAGACCAATATTGACTTTGGTTCAAAAGCTAAGTTTACTGAAGGCAACAGACTCAGACGTTTGCAAATAATGCACTTGGGAAAAATAAGTGAAGAATCTTACATGTTTTTCCACCTTCTAGAATAAAGGCTCTGTGTTTGAAGTGTATGTACCATCTAAACTGGGTTTCTTTTACCTCAACAATACTGACATTTTGGAACAGATGATTTTTTGTTGCAGGTGACTGTCCTTTGTGTTATTGGCTACTAACATTCCTGACCTCTACTCACTAAGTATCACTTCAAGGTGACAATCAAAATGCTTTCAGGCATTGCCCAATGTCTCCAGGGCACAAAATCATTCCTGGTTGAGATTTCATATTGCTTATATGAAATATATATGTATATATTTATAATTTTGTATAGTTTATATATATATATATATATATATATATATATATATATATATATATATATCTGTGTGTATAGTTGTGATTTAATGGATGTAGGGTTTTTCATAACTTTAATATCAGTAGAATTCCTGGGAGTAGAATTCCTAAACCCCTGGTGGCTTAGGGGTTAAATCTCAGCCCTATCATTGTAATGGCCTGAGTTTGATCCCCGGCCAGGGAGCTTCCCACATGGCACAGCAGACCTCTCCTGCCTTGCCCGCTGCTCCCCTCAGCAGTGTATTTCAGTAGATCTGCCTGTTCTGCTCCCCAGCCCCACTCTATCTCTGGTGAATCCTCTCAACCCCCCCCCCACCCCAAACACACACCTCTACTCTACACCCCAGCTTGTATGCATAAATAAATAAATCTTAAAAAAATATTCTAGTAGAATTCCTCTATTTTTAGAAAAATGGGAATTTTTATTTTTATGTGGATCCTAATTTTATTATCTTAATTGCTTCATTAATTAATTAACTGAAGTTTTAGAGAATATATGATAGCATTAGTAAGATAAGAAAGGTACACTTTTTCAGGGCTAAAACAACTTGGAATGTTAACATACTGACTTATTGAGAAATTCCAGAAACAATTCAGTAGGGATATTGCTTCTGCTACCAGGCTGAGTGGAAGCCTGTCATAAAAAAAGGTAGAGTTAGAAGTGTCATATCAGGTAATAGTGACAGTGGTGGCTTTATTACCTTTCACAAAATACTGGTATCACAGTATGTCAGAGCCAGATGATCCATTTAGATTCATCTTGTAAAAGTTCATAAAGTTCACAAAGAAATGGACAAGCAGGAGAGTTAAATGACTTGACCAAGTTCAGACACTTTTCCAGTGGCCAAGGTCAGAACAGAAGGCAGATCTCTGATTTCTCACTTCTACCACACATACTTTCTCTGGGGTATGCAGAAGAGAAACCTAGAAGTCAGTTGTCAGGAAAAGCCTTTATTTTCCACCTGGAGAATGAAGGGATCTCTTTCCTATTCACCTACCTGACTTTTTGCTGTTTAATATTTCTGTTATGATGTTGCCCTGCTTTTATTTTAAAGATTTATTTTCATTTATTTAGGCATACAAGAACTGGGGTGTAGGTCAGAGGTGGGCGTGTGTGAGAGGATTTACCAGAGACAGAGTGGGGAGCAGAACAGGTGGATATGCTGAAACACATTGCTGAGGGGAGCAGTGGGTGAGACAGGAGAGATCTGCTGCACCATGTGGGAAGCTCCCTGGCTGGGGATTGAACTCATGCTGCAGTGGCTACTGATAGCTTGATAATGCTGAAACTCAACCCCTTGTGCCACCAGGGAGGGCCCCTATGTTTTTCTTTATCAACTAAGTTTTGCTATAGGAGAGTAGAGGGTATCTTTACATGACCTCAGTATCTAGCATAGTTATTTGAGTGTTCTAAAAAACAATTTCCTATGTGCCGTAAGTATGATACCTTCCAAGTAGTGTGGGTGGATACAGAGGCTGTTACTAAGCGCTTTGGTGACATCCATGTTTTCCCAATGTAGGGGAAAGTATTATTAGGCACTATTGTTTTATTTGATTGATCTTCCTGTCCTTTCCTCACATAATACGTTGATGAGAACAGGACTTTTTCTGCCTTGCTCAATTTGGTTCCCCAGGGCCTCACATGGGAATTGGCAGATAGAAGGCTCTTTATAAATCCATTTGTTGAATGATGAAATGAAGTAGTAGATTTGCCAGGGTGGACAGAGTGGAAATTTTCAAAATGAACTCACATGCAACACAGTCTCTTGACAACCATTTGCCAAACAGGGTATGCATCATAATGTTTAGAAATAGCAGACACAGCCAGCCAGGACTTGGATAAGAATTCCAGTTTTGATTGTTATTGGCTTTATGATCTTAGTCAAGTAGTTTAACTCCTATAAGCTTCAACTTTTGTAGTTGTAAAAGGGTCCTAATAGTAGTACTTATTTCTCAGAGATCTTATGAAGAGTCAGTGAAATAAAGCATGGCCATTTTGTCCGGGGAGAAACTTTTACTGGCCAAACCTCGGTTCGTGGAAGCATTGCCATGCTGTAAATATAAAAATTCATGCAAGGCAAGCATCTCTTTGCCTTCAGTATACACACTATAGGTGCCAGGCTTCCTTCTCTGCTGCCATAGCACCAGGAGCAGGCATGGGCCCTGTGCCATATTGGCTCTCCTTATTCACCAACTAGATACGTAAATGCACTAAGATTCCCATCAACAAGCCAATCATTCTGCATTCATAACGAAGGTGAAAAAATAAACATTACCGAAATTCAGCCTGATCCTGTGATAGCCGTGCTTTCACACGGCTAGAGAAGTTGTGCAAGAGGAGAATATAGAATGTTCTCTTTGAGAGAACACTGAGAGGAGGTATAGAACGTTCAGTAACTATGAACAAGATTAACTCCATTGTCCACTTCGAATACCAAGAGAACATGAAGGTTACAATCCAACCTTCTCGAGTGTTATTTAAATAATTACAAGCCTTAGGATCCTACCCTTGTTGTAAATTAGAAAATGAAATACAGATAATAATAACAACTTGCTAAGGGATGGGACCTATATGTAAGTGAAGAAATCTGAACAGACTACATGTCAGTGCTGGAGAAAATACTGAGAAATGTTGGCTGTGATATATAATCCAACCTCCCCTGATACCCCCATATTGCTATTCATCTTATGCTAAGTTCTATTAACCTGTATTTACTTTAAATAATGAAGTGAAATGCTTCCATGGTGAGCAATTTTGGGGTTGCATATTATAGATTTTTGAGATATTTAGATGGGTTAACTAGAGAATGACAACCTGGGTGTGGCAAGATGGTAAAGCAGAAGGCTGAGCTGAATAGCATTTGGAGCACCCACTTGAGGGAATTGAAAAAAAGGAGGTAATGCAGACCAGCAGGTAATGAGCAGGAGATAGGAGGAGGTGATGTTATAGATGCCACAAAGTGGTAGCACAGAATATTCCTATGGGCTCAGGCAAAGCTGAAAAGATTATTAAAAAGGAAAGTTAACTCCATTCCCTTCTTCTCAAGCATGGAAATTCCTTTATGTCTCTTTGGTCACCTTGATTAAGAGTGAAGCTGACAATTTTAAGATTTAAAAAGGGCTTGAACACTCACAGAAAGCATTCATTTGTTCACTCATTCAGTTCTTCCTTCATTTACTACTTTAATGAACAGTTAGTGTATGCCAGATAAAAGGGGGAGGGGAAAGGGCTACATCTCAGTCTTGTCAAAACTCTTGATGAAAATCCTGAAGGTAAACTATTTGGAAAGAGTCTGCCCATCCAAAGATGGTATTTTAAAAATAGCAGAGTAATAGCTCTGACTATGAGCTAAGGCCATGAGGGTGATCCGGCTGGGAATGTGTCACCTCCTTGATGGCTGTCTTGATGTGGCTGATCTTTCAGCCGGGTGGATGTCCCCTTCCTCAGTGCTCCATGTGTGATTCTCCCAACACATGAGCTCTTCCAAAGAGGACCTTCCATGGTAGGGGTGGATGGGACTCTGGACAAAGTATATGAGTGCTACGCTCCCCTGTTGGACCCCCAAACAGGCACTTAAGGCCCAACTGTAGGAGAACTTGGGTTGTCAAGCTTCTGAGATTCCAGAAATATCCACGTGAGATGCTGCATGTGGCAGTGTGCTCTCACCTGGAAGAGAGAGGGCAGGGGGAGGAGGAGAAAGGAAGAGGAAGGGGGGGAGGAGGAGAAAGGAGGAGGAAGGGAGAGAGAAAGGGGGAGGAAGAGGATTTGGAATTGCTAATAATGACTTTTAAAAGATAATGGTTTTAAAGAAACTGCACTATTTGGCTGTAACAACTCTATATTAGAACAGAATAAGAAAAATAATTTTTTAAGACTAAGTCATCTACAACCCACATATAACTGGGTGATAAATGATTCACTTAAATTTATAATGTTGATTGACTGTTTATGATAATTGTTTTGATTGGTTTGTTCAAATTGGAACTTGAAATCCCAAGGTGAGATTTATAACACCAGGAAGGCTTTTATTAAGTCCTGAACAACAACAACAAAAATGTTTATAATGTGAATTTTAATTATATTCCCCTTGCAAAAAAAAAAACCACAAGTTCATATTTTACAATTAAATAGAAACCACTTAAGATTAAGAAATTTCTGCTGATGAAATATTCTGAATTCCTTGAAAATTGTAAGCCATAAAATAATAGAAAACTGGGGTTTAGGGAAATACTTTTCATTTTCTGACTCTAATAATCAGAACCACACCTGATTTTATAATTATAATAATTATAATGGTAACTCATTGTTTTATCACATAGGGTGTGCCAAGTTCAGTGCTCAGCACTTGGCCAGCAGGTCACTTAATGCTCACCATATGAGACAGACATATGAGACATGCATCTAGTCTCGCTCTACAGATGAAGTGCTGTGGCACAGAGATTTTAAGTAAGTTGACCAAGGTCACACAGCTGAAAAGTATTCAGGTTGCATTTGCCAAGTCTGATTCTTAACCTTACTGGATTAACTATGCTGGGTGGCATGATTTAGAAAGTACTTTCTTTGACACTGTCGACTGACGTTAAGAAAAAAACAATTCTTACTGCATGTTTTGTTGATTTCAGAATGTAGAGGGAAAATGTAGAAGGTAGACCCTGGCTTTTGAGATATCATAAATTCTATCTCAAAGAGATGTGCCCTTTGCACTTTCTTCTGTTCAAAAGCACAGTCTCCCAGAGAGAGAACCTACTTAATTCTAAGAACTGAGAACATCTAGAATTCATAGACCATTTGAAAAATTCCCATTGAGTATGCATAATATAGGAAAAATCCCAACTGTAGGACAAAATGAAATGAGATATTAAAAAAAAGCAATTCATCTCTACTTTCCCATTCCATTCAGCTTATACTCCAGACTCCATTTCGAGGCACTTCCTTAACCTTGTTAAGGCTTGAACACAAGCTGCTCTCTGTTTAGGCTAGAACAGCCTTCATAAGTATCCTCTGCCTATTTACGCAGGACAGAGACTGTTCTTCTCTCATTTCTTTCTTCCAGGGCTCTTGTGACAGACACCATATTCTCCAAAATGTAAGAACGTGTAGCAAGAGGAATGTACAAAAGTTTATTCTTGGTTCCTCTCACCCCAAAATAAATCTGTCTTTCTCTAAGATCTTAGGGAAGTACTAGGCAGGTGCCAGTGTCCCTGAGTTGCCCCATGCCACTTATGACACTACCAACTCATGACACTACCAACTGGCACCATACTGAGGATCAGTTCTTACCCTGAACCACTCTTGACTGAAGAATGTCACAAAAATGACATCTTAGTCAGAAATTCTCAACTGGATTGACTTCCTTCCTTCTCATTATTCTTAAGGCAATCAGAGACATTTGTAGTTTACATCCATGTGGAATGACAAGCCAGACAGATGTTAGGTTGATTGAATAAAGATGAATGTCAAAAATGGAATGGGAATTCAGACTGGGAATTAAGATGGATGCTATAGGAATAGACTGTTCTCAAATGAAACATCAATTTTTATTTTGTTGTGGTACAACCCTGAGTATCAATTTATGAATGATATTTTATTTGAGTAATAATTATACTTGGAGATATTTAGAATTCTTCATTTGATTTCTATACCTTATGCTATTTTTATCCTCAGCTTCATCCTGAATTTCTTTCTCTAGTCATTTGGTTAGATTGCTACTCAGCTTTCCCTAAACTGGTTTTAAGAGACCTTTGCAAGCTATTTCACAGTCCTCGTGTAAGTCAGCAAAAGCTCTTATAATGCCCTATCTCTTACCACTTTGAGTTCACTATCTTTGCAAGGGTTCATTATCTCCCCCCAAAACACTTTTGCATTTGTTAGCAGTTTTTGATACTTGCTAGTTTTAGGAATATTGGCTTTGACTTTTATTAGGAGGAAAACAAGATCAAGTATTGTTTCTTTATGTACTAAACATGTTAATGATAAAGTTTCAAGAGATCACTTCTTTATGTTTTTCAATTATACCCAATGTGGTAAAATTATAAATATGATAGAAAATTGTCATTGTTTCTTCATGAAAACACAAAAAAAGAACTGGTATTAACGGGCTTCTTCTAATCCTGAATAGATTATTTGTTTCTGCAGCATTTTGTAGAGTTATTCGCTCCTCCAGTGCTTCTACCCACAGATGGACAGGGTTCCTAACAGCTTGTAGGCATGGCTTGCTTATGGTTGTTACTTTGTTCTTGAGTTATAGCTTTATGGCACTTGTAAAACTGAAAGAAAATAAACATAACTATAGATCCAAACTCAAGAAAATATGTTGGGGAAGTCATAGACATATGAGTTTTGAAGGATTCTAGAAGGATCTGATTTCTTCCCCCTGCCCCCAAACACTCTGCACCCCTCAGAACCATGTGTTTGAGCTGAGCTTTCTATTTCTCCACTCAAATTACATATTTTTAATTTATGGTTTTAAGCCCTTTTGAAATGCAAGAGCATCTATTTTGTTGGTGTGCAAGAACATGAGATGTGTAGGTAGCAGAGGTAGCACTGAGGTAGCTGCAGGATATGAACATGACAGCTGTCACCCGAAAGTGTTGTCAGGCCCAGATTTGCTCAGGTAGGATGTAACCTCATTGAGATGGAATCCTAGCTTCATTTTCCAGAGGAAGAATCTAGGATAATGCTTTGATAGGCAATAAGAAGTTGGAGGGGCAATGGGTTGAAGAGGTAAAAAAGCTCAGAAGGAGGGCCTCCCTGGTGGCACAGGGGTTAAGTCTCAGCACTATGAAGCTATTCCACTGCAGCACGAGTTTGATCCCCCACCAGGGAGCTGACCCACATGGCGCAGCAGACCTCTCCTGTCTTGCCCGCTGCTCCCCTCAGCAGTGTATTTCAGTAGATTTGCCTGTTCTGCTCCCGGCTCTGTATCTGGTGAATCTTCTCACACACAACCCCCCCCCCCTCACCTCTGGGCTGCACCCCAGTTCTTCTACAAATAAATAAATCTTTTTTAAAAATCTCAGGAGAAGAGAAACCTTGAAACGGACATACTTGCCCTATTTTATAATTTTGCTTAAAGCAGCTTTGACAAAATGCTTCATTTATTTTCACCTAAGTTGTTTACAATTTTAGCCCATGTTTTAACCTCCCCTCAACATTAAGAGTGCTGCTCAGACATATATAAAAAAGAACACCTACCATCCAAGAACAAACTGTTGGATCTCAAGAATCCTGAGTGGCAAAAACCAGGAATTTCTTTAGGAATTTCTTTATTTAAAACCTCATATTAATTAAGCTCTGCTCATGCTATCTTTTACGGTAAGACTTTCCACAGCGGTATCAAAAAAAAAAATGAACAGTTAAAGCTTTTATGAAAACATAAAGCTTTTAAAGTGAGGTTTCATTGTTATTTATTCCTTCCCCATATCACTAGCATATTAATAGCGGAGTATTTTAAGCATAGTTAATAAAGGTTCTTTGTGTACACTGAATACATAGATGCATACACATATATGGAATAGACACACTTAAGTAGAAGACACCTTCCTGTCTTTATCAGTTTTAATGCCAGAGACACATGGTCTCGTAGGAGCCTGAGATTGTTAATATTGTTCCTCTTTTGACAGAAGCGTTACCTTGGATAACCTATTCCCATGCAGAGTTTTATGACCTGCTTTCCAAATAATACAGATAACACTGAAGTGGAAACCACAGTGGAAGAATTCCAGAATCTCATTCCTGGCTCTGGATCACAATGCCTTGGTTGTTTGCCAATTTTCTTTTCTTGGTCATTCAGAATAGTTTATAAAAATGCTTTTATATGCCACTTTTGTATACTGACACTAATGTGGTCTTTGAATATATTGCTGGCAGCTACCAAGATAATTTAGGAAGGAAAATATCAGTATCGATTAAATAGTAACATCCTAAACCAGGAGAGCACTCATTATCCTACATAGATCATTAACTTGCATCATGGAGACTCCATCCCAAATGTATGGCCAGAGAGTAAGGGAATAAACCAAGACTTACAGGAATTTGCTGATAGAACAAGATGTTACTGCCAACTTGAGGTCTTATCAGGGTAAATTTTTCAATGCCTCAATAGTTTCATTACAGTGTCATTAAAAAATCATTTAAGAATTTTGTGCAGAGCCTCCCTGGTGGCGCAGCAGTTAAGCGCTGCGCTGTGGAGCTGTTGGCAGCGGCGACGCGAGTTCGACACCCAGCCAAGGAGATTCCCACATGGCGCAGCAGAACTCTCCTGCCTTGCCCTCTGCTCCCCTCAGCAGTGTATTTCTGTTGATCTGACTGTTCTGCCCCCCACTCTGTCTTTGGTGAGCCCTCTCCCCTCCCCATGCCTCTGGCCTATACCCCAGCTTGTATGCATAAATAAATAAATCTTTTAAAAAATTATTAAAAAAAAGAATTTTGTGCAATGTCGCGAGCATTTCAACAGTGCTGGAGAAAGGAAAGGCTCTCTGTTCTAGGCTCAACATCTATAGCAATTACAGTGTAGTATTACATTAAAAGCACAAAGTATGACTGTAAATTTCATTCTAGAATGCAGAAATGTCTTAACATTAGGAAATCTGCTTATCTACTTACATAACTCATCTTATTAAAAGGTTAAGAAAGAAAAACATGCAGCTCACTCAATAGATATTGAAAACATTTGGTAAAATTTCAAATCAATTCCTGTTGAAAGCTATTATTGAAATGGCCATGTAAATTTTCTTAATAGGATAAGAATGATCAAATCTAGCCAGGCTCTTGCGTCACACCTTCACACTAGATGGGTTATCATTAAAATAGATGCCTCTGTCACTGTCACTACTTAACACTGTCCTCGAGAAGCTTACTAATCCATTAGAAATGAAAAAATAGGTGTGATGACGAGAAAATAATCAAGCAAAATTGTCAATATTTGATTTTATTGACTATATCTACAGAACTCAAGATAACCAATTGGGTTGTTGAGTGGGGAATTAGAACTACTCAGAGTTCAACAGGGAAGTCATTTTATAATTAATTTACAAAATTGTTTTTACGGCATTTTGATAATAATCAGTTAAAAATATGGCAGAAAGAAATGGAAATTTTTAAGAAAAGCAAGAAATGTGTGGTAACTTCATGAATAAAACCATAACAAGTTAATTTTTTTAATATTATTTTTGAAGGTAACTTTGGTTTACAACACTGTATATGATTTGGTGGTACAGAGTCCCACCTCTTAAAGCATATAAAATGAGACTTGAAATATCAAGAGCTTTTTGCCCAGGATGTCAACTATATTGTATTTTCACTATTGGCAATCTGGTGGACTGAAATTAATATTTAATTCTTTAAATTTTATACTTAATTTTAAGTTTGAAATTTTGACTCTTGTGGGCTACTGTTTTCTGTGTGGCTTGTATGTTTGTATTTTTAGCTATTTTTCTTTCCAATTTGAGTTCCTTTTTTACATATTTATTGCTAAAAATATACTTACAGATTTAGGATATTAGGCCTCCATTTTCCAAACACATTGCAAATTGTTCTTTACCTCTTTTCATGAGGCATATCATAATAGGGAAATTTGCTTTTTCTGTAGTTAGATTAAGTGATCTTTTCCCTGTGCCTGTCATGCTCTATGGGACCTTCCCCCTTCTTATATTCAATTTGCCTTCTCTTTATGAACTGCTGGTTTCATTTTCATATGTAAACCTCTCATCCATTTAGATTTATGATAGTATAAAATATGAGAGGAGGATATAAATTTATTCTACTCTCTATTATGAAATATGCCATTATTGGATATAAATCACTATAACTAGACACATTAATATATAATATAATCAATATATTGTGTTTATATATTCAATATAATTTGATACATTAATCAGTAAAAATCTGACACATATTAATACACACACAGTTATACGCTGCAATGCTTTTCTTTCCTCCCTCTTATTACTACAACAGGAAGAATTGCACTACTAATGTTGGGTGAGAGGAAGCAGTTTTCAGGAGGACCCAAAGGAGTCAATTTAGGGGGACCTCAAGCAGCTGCATTGCAAAAAGCAAGCAACCAGAAGTTTGAAGGGTCTATTAGAGCATGATAAGACTCCTAAGTAAATCAGGTGATACAACTGACTAATAGTATTTTGGGATAATGTATAAGCAAGCAGTCATTTACTTTCATATGAGGCTTAAATTATTTATCACAACCTAAAGGTAAGTGTACAGAGACATTTCAACAGAGAACATTTATCTTAACACTTAGGTGTCCATCATTTAGCCAGCCTGGCCGGAGACATCTAAGACCTGTTATGATCAAGGCATATGCTTGATAAGATTCTGTTTCCTAAAGCCACCATTTCAAATTGAACTTATGGAACTGATGCAGAAAGACTGAGAGTGGACACAGGGACTTTTATTCCTACATGTGCACCCAGTTCCCCACGCTCTATGTTTGGAGACCCAATTGAGGGAGTGGAGAGCTAGCTCGCTAAGGAGCTGGCCTGCATGAGCTGGCAGCAAGCTGGCAGGGGCTGGTTGCAGGATAGCAGACTGAGGCTGGGTGCTTGAAGGAGCAGAAAGCTAGCAGGCAAAGGCTGGTAGCCTCTGAGCTAGCAGGCAGAGGCTGGTAGCCACTGAGCTAGCAGGAAGAAGCTGGTAACCACAGGAGGCATATAGGGGCACACAGTATCTTGCGGTGGTTTCACACTTCTGGGTGGCAAAGTGGGGCAATGAGGCAGAATAGGGTAGTGGAAAAGTACCAGAACAAGGAAAGTCCACACGAGCGATTGTAAAAGGAAAGCTACCCCCAACAGTAAAGGGGCTTCTCCCTTGGAACCCCTTCTGCTATCAGTCTTTCTTGCAGTAAGCCTGAGCTTGCTAACCTTCAGTCCACTGTGTCAATGATTATTCCTCAATCGCCAGAACACAAGAACCCAGCTGATCGGCAATGCCATCACCATGGTCATCATCTCCACGGGCAGCAAGGTCTCTGTAAGACACTGAATAAACCTCAGTCAGCAATGATGCAGGGAATACAGGAAACGGTGTTTTTCGTCAGTCTCTTAAAATATGCAAAATGCCATTGACATGATTTTTAGTTAAGATACACCAAATTAAAGTGCTTTA
This sequence comes from Scalopus aquaticus, assembly GCA_004024925.1. Lineage (NCBI taxonomy): Eukaryota > Metazoa > Chordata > Mammalia > Eulipotyphla > Talpidae > Scalopus > Scalopus aquaticus. The sequence continues at coordinate 74,681 of PVIJ01000109.1, forward strand.
TGAGAACATAAACATATTTTCTTGGTGAGATCTTCATTCTTCAATTTTTTTTTGTACCATTTTATGTTTAGGGACATAGTTAAATGATTCAGGAGATAATAGTTGGTCCAAATACCTTTTCTTCAGAAACTGTTAAGGAAAAAGAGTAACGTCATGGTTGAGAGGCCTGCAGAGTACCATCTTAGCAAAGTCATCAAAGTGAAGGTTGTGGGTAATGGAGCAGATCTAGATGACTGATGGGGTGCACAGAGAAGAACATGCGTCACTTCTGAGATGTTAGCAAGCGCAGGCTTACTACAAGAAACAGGACGGGAGGGATAGGGTCAACCTTATAAGAAAACACCAGGAAAGCCCAATTTTGAGGTGCAGTGTGTAATGTAATTGGTCTGCAGTCTTCAAAAGTGTCAAGATCATGAAAGTCAGAGAAAGACCGAGGAACTTCCAGACTGAAGATTGGAGAGATAAATCAGCTAATTGAAACGTGTGATTCAAATTAGGCATTTTGCAATGAAATTCATTATTAAGTGACATGGAAACGCCAAAAGGGGTATGGAAATCAGATGGTAATGTTAGATCTGTGCTAATTTCCTGGGTTTTGATAATAGGACGATAGCTAAGAGGAAGACTGTCAGAAGTGATAGTTAAAAAATCAAGTGGCAACTGTATATCTTGATGGAGACTTATTTTCAAGTAGTTAAGAAAAGATGGCTTTTCCTCCAGTGCTCAGTTTGAGACTGGTTTTATATAAAAAAAAAAATAGAGTAGTGAGGCAGATGGGGGGTTGGCAAGGGTGGTTTGGTAGAGGGTGGCTGGAACACATGCATACGTGGAAGGGCAAAACTGTAACCACCAAGATAAAAATAAAAATTAAGTAAATTTTAAAAAGCGCACTTAATAGGTAAACTCTAAGCAGGACTTGATTTTCTCCAACATCTGTGGTGTCACTTCGCGGTGACCTGTCAACCCCTTTTTCATCAGAGGTGGTAGTAGTAGGGTCTGGTAGATCTCCAGCAACATCTTCTGGGTCTCTTTTGCCAGTGTCATCCTCTCAGACAGACTTTACCAACCTCTCTGTCTAAATTAACGAAACACTCATCAATCAACCCACTTGGTTTTTCATAGAATGTATTAGTACCGGGCATCCTTACTGTCAGTTTCGCACTCCCCTTTAGAATCTAGGGTGCTTGAAAACAGAATTCCATTTCTCCTTAGTACTTACCACACAACAAATACTCAAAATGGATTTGTAGAGTTCGTTTGTGCTTCGTCTTCTTTAGTGCGCTGTTTGTTTCCAAGGCCACAAGATGGCCGCCGATTTCCAGGCATGTTCTAGACCCGACAAAAGGCAAACAGAGAAAACCATGGGTGTGCTGGGGCTGTTCTTTCTGACTGGAAAGTCACAGCCAGATCCCTCAGGCTGTATCATCGCCACAACATGTGACCACCACATGTTGCAAGGGAACATACTGAGATGATATTTCAACTGGACCGACAGACTAGGGTTCATGATAAAAAGAAGCCAGACTAGCCATGTCATGTGTACCTCCCGCAACGTCCCGGCCAACTCCATGAGTCTGTGATTGTCATCAGGGGCAGCTTCACTGTCTCATTTATTTGGCTCCCAGAGGCTCAATTTCAGTTTGTGACCTTGACCTAGAGACGTCTTATTCATTTCTAGTTCTTAAATGCTATAATTTTATGTTATCGGTGTCTCCATCATATGCCCTTGACTTATCTGTATGTAGAAGCTTTTCATGGGTTGGGTTTAAATTATTAACTTAATGATTACTTAAGGGAAAAAAACTTTCCCTTTTTTTCTTCGTTAGAAAAGCCTAGCACTTGCAGGTAATGGTCAGCTCTGCTCTGAAGTCATTCCTGGTAGTGTTCACTGAAGTAAAACAAATGCTCTGGAAGAAGTGATCGTCCGTCCCTTGGGAAGGCTTGTCATGCAGCCGTCACGAGTCTCGGGAACAATGATGACGCTGTCCCTGGGAGGTCAGGAGAGGAAGCTGAGAGGCCTGCAGTCCAAGCCAGAGCGAGACTGACACAGAACCCAGGGGGAGATGTCAGGCTCCTGTAAAAGGAAATGAAGAGACACACAGCAAACAGTGTGTGGAATGTGTCGAAAATGGGAACATTTGGTTCTGTAAAATATCCTGTCACCTTCAAACAATTTTCCATTTTGCTCTTTGATAAGTGACAAATGTCACTTTGCCCAGGGGGCGATTGCACTAAAAATAGTTTCTTGAGCCTTATCAGTGTCATTTATCTGAGGCAGCAGAGAACTTGTCCTGCAGTACAGATATTCATGCTGGCTTCTCCCCTCTCCCGACCGACTGGTGGGTGGGCTTTGGGATGGGCTAAGGTGCAGCTTGGTACTGACTAAGCCCTGCTCATTGGCAGGCTTTCCAGTAGGCACGTTCACATCCATCAGATTATTTATTTTCTTGTAATGATTCTGTTAGTTCTGTTAGCCTGTTGCCAGGGGACATGAAAGGACCGGGTATAAACAACGTACTGGAACCTGCTGATTTTCCATTGTCTCTGATCTTAATGGGGTTGCACCAAGTGACACCCTATTTCATTCACTTAGTGAGCAGTCGTTGTCAGCAAATGCCTGAACTTTGTACAAATTTGGGCTCCTCATTTGTAGAGTGAAGATAATCCTATCTAACATGCATACCTCATGTGTTTTGATAAAAAAATTAATAAAAACAATATGTGAAAATGAATTTGATGTTGTTATCTATATGCCACATTATCTTAACTTTAGGGAAGTTGACGTATGCTCTGTTTTTGCAAAAGAACAAAACATTTTGTTTATGGTTTTAAATATGTGGTGAAGATTTATTTTAATCAATCAGGATAGCCAATTAATCCATCACCATTTTTAAATTAATCCTGATCACCTCCCCACTGTTCTATGGTGCCCCTTTAAGTCAAGTGGCATATGTACCAATTCTATCTCAGAACTCTGTTCTGTTCCACTTGCTTGTTTGCGCTATATCAGAGTTGAATTGTCTTAATTATTGGAGCTTTAAAATAGCCCTTGATCTTTAGTGGCATTAGCCCACTAGATTTGCTCTTTTTCCAGATTGGCTGAGCTATAGTTGTCCATTATGATACTCACTTCAGTATCCAAGAACATGGGGTTTTGCTCCCATTTATATTTATTATTTAATTGCTCACAATAAGGCTCTCTGGTTTCTAGTAAGGAGGTCTTACATATGTTTCCTTGAATTTATCCCTATGTATTATTTTGTAAATGTTTTGATAGATGTGATTTTCATTTTAAATTTCACTTCCTATTTTTTTACTGATGGTTTATAGAGATACCTTTAGATTTTTTTAATGCTGACCTTGGATCTAGCATCTTGGTGAATTTACTTAATAACTCTATCAGATTAGAGAATCAGATTTTTTTTGAAGATTCATTTATTTATGCATACAAGAGCTTGGGTATAGACCAGAGGTGTGTGTGTGGGGGGAGGGGGTGGTGGTGAAAGGATTCACCAGAGATGGAGTGGGGAGCAAAACAGGCAGATCTACTGAAATACACTGCTGAGGGGAGCAGCGCGTGAGACAGGAGAGGTCTGCTGTGCCATATGGGAATCTCCCTGGTCTGGGATCAAACTCGAGCTGCAGTGGTTGCTGATAGAGCCATAGTGCTGAGACTTAACTACTTCACCACCAGGGAGGCCCATCCGAGGCGTGGGGCAATGAGCGGGTTCACCAGAGAGAGAGTGGGGAGCAGAACAGGCAGATGGACCAAAATACACTGCTGAGGGGAGCAGCGGGCGAGGCAGGAGAGGTCTGCCGCGCCATGTAGGATTCTCCTTGGCCTGGCATCGAACTTGTGCTGCAGCCGCCAACAGCTCCACAGCGCTGTGCTAAACCGTTGCACCACCAGGGAGGCCCATCTTTTAGATTTTTAATGTGCATATTCTTATGCATAAATTATAAGTGTGATTCTTCTTTTCTAATCCTTATGACTTTTGTTTCTAATTCTTGGTTATTTTCACTACATAGTACCAGTAGCACATTTTGAGTGGAAGTAGACACAGCGACAGTGGATCTATTGGTTTCATTCCCATTATCAGTGGGAATGTTCTAATATTAATGAGTATGGCATTTGCTTAAGTTTTTTTTTTTTAAGATTTATTTTTTATTTATACATACAAGTTGGGGTACAGGCCAGAGGCGTGGGGCGGCGAGAGGGTTCACCAGAGACAGAGCGGGGAGCAGAACAGGCAGATCAGAAATACACTGCTGAGGGGAGCAGCGGGCGAGGCAGGAGAGGTCTGCCGCGCCATGTGGGATTCTCCCCCGCCGGGCGTCAAACTCACATCGCTGCTGCTGACAGCTCCACAGCGCAGCGCCCAACCGCTGCGCCACCGGGGAGGCCCAGCTTAAGTTTTTTATAGGTATTTTTGAATCGGAGTTTTAAAGTTCCCTTATCGTTCTAGTATGCTGAAACTTTGTTTTAAACCATGTAGTCACCTTTTTAAAAAATCACTAATTCTCTTACATGACTGAAGAGCTAGATTTCATAAGACATCCAGGATAGAGTTTGCAATATAAAAGACTGAAACAGGCCCAAAAGCACCATAAAAGGAGAACATGCATTTACAGATTGATAAGGTCCACTGATTAACTTGCACAGTGGGTAGGGGAAAAAAAAAATCATTGCACATTGTTATGAGATTTGAGATGTTAGTGAGAGAGATTTTTAACATTTCCATGAAAAAAGAAATACAACTCAGACTCTATCATTAGATTTCCTAAAAGAAGCATTGGAAATTAAAAGATTAACCAGTCAAAAGAGGAAGGAAGGGAGGAAGAGAGGAAGGGGAGGAAGGGGAGAAAGAAAAGCAGAGGAGGAAGGAGAGATGGAGGAAGGAAGGAAATGGAGAAAGAAAGGGAAGGGAGGGAGGGAGGAGGAAGGAAAAAGCAGTCACCTCTAAATCCTGAAGAATTACTTCCTCCTTGCTTTAGATTCTATACCTAGACAAACTATCATGAAGGTGTCTGACTAGAGCAGAGATACTTTCTGACTTTCAAGGTCCCCCCAAATTCCCGCACTCCCCTTGAGCCATGCCTTTCTTCTCCCAGTAGAGCAGTGCACCCATCTTCCCTTCCTCCAACATGATTACAACAATATTTCATACACAACATTCCTTTGTGAAATATAATTAAAAAATAATTGCTAGAAAAATGAAATGCAGCCCCAATTTTTATTATTAAATTCAATGGATATTAAATTATATCATAATAAATATGGTCTGGGCAAATCTTAAAGAGAAAACAATTTCAAATCCTGTAATGGTTTTTTCATTAAAAGTGAGTGAATACATTGAGGTTCTTTATTATATTTGAGAATTTTTGTTGTTCCTCATTTGTAACTTATTAATGTATTATTTGTGAAATAGTGATTCCCTATTTTAGAGACACATGCCCACGGTTTAGCAAACCCAATTTTAACAAGTTTAATGTTCTGATTGTCATAAATGTGCTTAGAGTTTGTTAACCTGTCCACTTCTAGCTTTCATAGCAGACAATAGCACTAGCCAAATTGTAGTATGTCTAAAATATTTCTGTCTTTTTTCTTAGTAGCATGTGTAGTGGTAAAACTAATCTCATAAAATAAAGGAAAGACCGAAAAGGAAGAAAAGATTTCAAAGTAATTTTGACATGCTCAGGATATTCAGAAATATCTTTTATTAAAAATTAAACAAATGATACAATATTTTTAATACCTTCAACTTTTGATCATTACCTAATTCCAGCATCTATCCTGTTATGCTTTAATTTTGTATAATTTGTCTGCAAGGAAAAAAAAAGATTCCAAATCCCAGAATGAATACCCCGTTGTATGAACCTTTTTATTATGTAAAATAAAAATGTTTGATCAAATGTGTGGGGTGTTCAGTAATAACTTTTCCCAACTGTGCAATATCAAGAAGATTTCATTGATAATTGTGTCAAATTATGGAGCAAGTCATAACAATCTGCAAAAATTCTCCCTGCTGATCTGTATTGTAAAGCATGCTGCTCTCCTTACATGGAGGACTCTAGGAGAGTATTAAGGCAAGTGAATACATCAATACTATCAGAGAGATAAACAAATCTGTCATTAGCTGACAGTTCAATTTATATTTTTTGTTTTGTTCCTCAACTATTTCCTTATTTTGAAGGAAACCAAGAGTTCAATCTAGACAGAGCTCGTCCTCTTGAAAACCTCCCTAATTCCCTATACAACCAATAGTTTGTAATCAATTTTCATATTAGCCCATGACTAGTACAATAAGCAAAAATTTAATACATTCATCTTCACATAACTATATTGAAGAGTCTAGCTGAATTTTTTTGACAGTAAGAATTTCTTCATAAAGAATGCTGTGTCACTGATAATACCTTAATAGATGATACAATATTTTATAGTTTATTTTCTGGAGTTCTTATATTTTGCAATGAAAAGCCATCACGATTTCACACTTTCTAAAAGAATGACCTTGACAGTATAAGAACATTTGTCAACTTGCAATAAAACTATTGCTAATCTTATTTCAAGTTGGACTTTTATGTTGTGTATGTGCCAGTTCAGAAATACGTTGAGCTGTGGGGTAATTGCAAAGTAGGCCTTAAGCTACCTTCCTGACTGTCTTCCCTCAATATTTAGTTTTAAACATATTTTTTCATACTTTTGCATGTCAGTGGTGCTTAAGAGCTTCTTCAGGACTTCATTAACCAGCACAAATTAACCAGCACTGTGTAAATAACAGTGTGGTTTTGTATCTCACCATCAGTTCCTTTAAAAGAAAAAACTCAAAACATACTTGCAAGTAAACTAGCACAAAAACCTGAGTCTTCATTTCATTGGCCCCCTTTTCCTCATCATTTGGATGCCTGTCACTGCCATGTTCAGCAAAGCAGTGACTCTTCTCTACAAGAGGTGCTATGAAGCTTATTTTACCAATAATAATAATAATTGGCAATAAATAATACAAATTATGCCACCTTTATTTGAATGATGACTTCATATTTAGAAAAGATATAATTTAGGACTGCCCTAGTGGCACAATGGGCTACGTGTCAGCACTATGAAGCTAACTGCAGCCACTGAGGCATGAGTTCGATCCCTGGCCAGGGAGCTGACCCACATGGTGCAGCAGACCTTTCCTGTCTCTCCCGCTGCTCCCCTCAGCGGTGTACTTCAGTAGATCCACCTGTTCTACTCCCTGCTCTGTCTCTGGTGAATCCTCTCACCACCCCACCTCTGGCCTACACCCCATTTCTTGTATGCATGAGTAAATAAATCTTAAAAAAAGAGAAAAGAAAAGATATATTAAAAATTAAATTAGAGGATAATAGATTCCACCAAAACGGAAAGAAAAGCCAAAAAAAGAGGAATATATCAGACCTACAAGGATCCAGAATAAATGGAAGTGTAGAACAGCAATGGAGGAGCATAGTTCTAGACTAGGCAAGCACAGGAGAAGGAAGAAATTGCAAGAGAAAAACAGCAGTGGAATCTTCCAATTCCTGAAGTACACCACCATGAGACAACAGTACTCAATGGTATTTTAAATTCAGGTGGAGAACTTTGGAAACAATTCATGAAAACTGGGAACACAAATAGAAAAGAAGCAATTACTAGCTGTAGGAAATAACAAAGTAAAAGTATGGCGCAAGAGCATGGAGGGAAAGGGTGTTAGGTGTGGGTTGTGTAAGAATGCTTCTGGTGGTCCAGGAGAAAATGAACAGATGATGTCTAAAAATTATAAAATTAAGAGGTAACAGGAAAAGTTTATTGTTTAAATTATGGACGTGAATACCAAACTAAAAGTATCCAAGCACTGTTAGCACTAGTTACTGTAGCCACGCACAACACAAGTGAAGTAGATTTCTGACTCAGATGAAACTTGTAAAATAATTTTATTTAAAGCTTTGTATGCATAGAAAATAATTTTAAAAGGTGCTAGTCTTGTTTAGTATTTCTGTTTCTTACTTTAACGTAATTTTGATCGACTAAGATATCTGTTTCACAAAGATTTATTTTTTGCCAACCAGTCAATCTCAGTCTTCAAGAATATATTTGATACTCTGATATAATTTTGAGCCATTCTTAAAACGTTAAAATTTTTACCAGAAAAATAAATTCATTCATTTTTCCATGGATCTCTGTGTTTAAAATTCAAATTTTTTGATATTTGAAGGTTCAACAGGAGTGACTGCATTTTGTACATATGACTAAAACGTGGCTCAGAAGACTTCGGATGATCTTTTCAAAAAGTCACCTCACCTCTGAGCAGAGAAACCCCTGGCCCTTGGAGGGAAAGCATTTGCACAGATTTCAACCAAGAAGAAATCGGGTTAGAGTGGAAGCATTTAGCAATGATGCATTGCTACCCTTGCCAGAATGACAGATACTGTGCTTTCAGTATCTCATGCTTAATATAAAATATAATAATGTTCTTTAACTACCTAAGTCAAATTTCATGTCAAGGCATGGCAAAGCATAGCTGAATTTGGCTCATCAACACGAGAACAAATTCTGACAGTTACTTTGTGGAGATTTCTTCTTACTTTTATTATAAATATGATAAAAACATGAGGCAAAAGTTTAAGCCTGAAATGAATTCCAATGTTTAGTGACCTGAAAAATTTCCCTGGGAAGTTTTATTTTGGCCACATGATCTTAACTTCAGTCCTGCATTACCCAAAATCTTTCAAGGATTTACAACCTCTAAATGAAAAATTATTCTCTGGCTGCCATATAGGGCTTCTGAAATTCCCACTGGAAATGCCATTTGGGGGGTGCGGAGAGAAAGGTGCCTGGAAAGAGAACACATGAGCAATTGCCTTGAGTTATTCCGGGTCAGAATGACACTTGCGTTTCAAGTGGAAAAGTGATTGCTTTCTTACACAATCCCTATGCTCCAAGTAAATCATACCCTCTGTCTGGAGATTCACTGTAGGGTTCGTGTTGACCTGGAAGCAATTCAATCTACAGAGAACAAGGCCGGGGGAAAGAGAGATGTGACATTAAAACCAATTCATGGCACTAACTGTCCATTCCCTAAATGTGTGTAGTTGCAATCAGGTTAATTTGAATATCGAAGTCACAAGTAACTTAAGATGGAACAGTCCGGAAATGCACGGGACGGAATGACCTGTTTTGCTGAGGTCATTTCACTGTAGGTAGATTAAGACTTAAAGTGCTTTGGCAACATATGACCATGATGTCTGCCTTTCTGTTACTACACACCTGAGACACTGCCTAATCCTCTGTTTCTGTGGAACTCCTGAAGATTCTGGGTTCAAATGCACCAGTTCAGTTTCTACATTCTCACGATTAGTGATGGGAGTGCGCCATAAACAGTTTAAGGATCCACAAGATGCTATTGGATCCTCAGTCTCTGATTCCTCCAAGTGATCACTGATCTCATTCAATCCCATCCCCCCCCCAAATATCAAACACAGAACTCCATACAATGTTCTCAAAACTTAACTCATCTTCCCCCTTTTAGATCTGCTTTACTCTTTTATTTATTATGTGCAATCAAATTTTGAGCACACAAATAAAACAGGCACTTAAGGTTTGATTACTCAGTTTTGCTAAAATGCAGTCTTATAAAAATTGTTCCCCCCAAGTGTGTTGACTGTTGGACCCTCTCTCTTGTTCTACTTCTTGTTTGACTGCTACACAGACTTACAGCTGGGTACGAGTATCCCCCTCTACCTCAACCTATAACTTTCCAATCTTCAACCATTTTCTCCTACCTGCAAGAAACTGAAGTACAAGTTGCTTAATATCCCTGCCTTCTTTTCCTGTGTTACCTCTCACACCATTGACTTAGATGTTATTCAACATCCACACTGAACTGCTGCTTCTTTTTTTTAAAAGATTTATTTATTTATGCATACAAGCTGGGGTCCAGGACAGAGGCATGGGGAGGCGAGAGGGCTCACCAGACACAGAGTGGGGAGCAGAACAGGCAGATAGATGGAAACACACTGTTGAGGGGAGCAGCGGGCTAGGCAGGAGAGGGCTGCTGCACCATGTGGTAATCTCCCCAGCTAGGTGTTGAACTCGCGACACCGCTGGCGACAGTGCCACAGTGCAGCACTTAACCGCTGTGCCACCAGGGAGGCCCTGAACTGCTTTTAATTCTCACTCATAATCAGATATTCCTTCACTGCCAAGTTCTGGCCACTTTAATACCTCCCCCTGGAATGCCCCACTGTCACCTGTGGAAACATTCTCTGCATCCTTTAAGACTCAGATAGCTTTTTCCACCCCTCCTTCTGCTTCCACTGATAGAACATAAACCACAGATTGAATTATTAATATCTTACTCTTCCTTGTTCTGTGTTTTTTTTCTCCTTGGAGAACTCTTTCCTCCTGTTTGTGTTTTGGATAAACTCTTTCCCTGGCCCTCTGTGTCTGGCCTCCCTAAATCCCACTTGCTTTTTTTTTTTCAACCACACAATCTTCAGATCCATTGGCTATTTTATCTTCAGCCTCCAAATGTAATCTCTTTCAAATATGTTTTAAGCATGTCCTAGGTCCCCCTTATACCTTTTCTTTTCATTGTTCTTACACATATTGGAAGAGTAGGATATACTTGCTTCAATCGCCTCATCTCCTTATTCTGCTGTCTACTGTAATGACAATTGAAATGTCAATACATCATTAAAATTGTCCCAAAGTCGTTAATTATCTACTGACTTCATTTCAAATCCATAATTATGTTTACCTGTGGAGTATCAACTTCAAAACATAGAGAAAGGATCTAATGAATTCTCATCTTGTTTTTCCCTCAAATGATATTTTTCTTCTGTGTTCCTACATCCAGCATGAGTTGGAGAGTGAAATTCATCTTTAGGGCAGTGTTTTCCCTTCCCCACCACACTGGGTGACCTCCAGTGCTGCCATCCTTTCTCCACGATGCCTCTGGGAACCCTTTCTCCATTTCATTCCTATCATAGTGACAAGAGATTGGTTCATCATCTCTTTTAAGCTTTATTAAATAGATGCATTATTGGGTTCCTTTCAGTCCAGCACGTTCTTTGTGGTGCCATTGTGACCTTTATTTAAAGCCAAGATCTATTCACATTGTTTTCTTGCTCACAGATCTGCCTTGTTTATGGATTGCTAAAAAGATTAAAATATAAAAATGGGAAAAACAACATTAGTGAGGGCAATGGCATTTGTCATCAGGTGGATGGACCTCTTTTCCCAGCAGTGACTTTCCGAATTATCTCCCAATATTATTAGGACACGAGTTGCTTTGGAACTTAATCTGCACATGTCCGTATCATTTCTCTATTTTGATATAATGAAGCATTTGCTTTGTGAGACTCTATGTTGTGTACTAAAGAAAGGTCATGAATACAAATATTTCTCTCAATATTCATAGGGATCCAGGCCTAGAGCAAGAAAAAAGATATGAATAAATAAATAGAGGGCAATAAAGTGTGTACATGCTATGCTGGATCAAATGTCTAAGGTGAGGCACTTTCCCTCCAGCTTGCGGTGGTAGTAGAGGTGGGAACCGAGACAGGAAAGGTGGTGACAGATGCCGTCACTATTAATGTTGAACCTTTTAACAGGAAGGTGCATGAGTGGGCTGATTCTAGACAAGAGAAAATAGCTACATGTGACATAAAAATGGAAGAGCGTCCCTGGTGGCACAACAGGTTAAATCTCAGCACTATGAAGCTATCCGTAGTCACTGCAACATGAGTTTGATCCCTGGCCAGGGAGCTTCTCACATGGTGCAGCAGACCTCTCCTGCCTGGCCCGCTGCTCCCCTCAGCAGTGTACTTCAGTCGATCTGCCTGTTCTGCTCCCCACTTCTCTGGTGGAGCCTCTCACCCCTCCTTCACACTTCTGGACTGCACCCCACCTCTTATATGCATAAATAAATGGATCTTTAAAAAAAATGAAAGTGCTTCAAAGGAGTGATTGTCAAGGTGAATCGTGGCCATGAGGCACTTGTAAACCACAGCAAGTACTTTGGACCTTACACAACATGGGATGGAAGACTGTTTGAAGCAGGCTGTGATAAGACCACATTTGCATTGAAAAGAGTCATTTGACTGCAATGTGAAAGATAAAATAGAAAGACCTGAGAGGAGGGGAAAATTTAGGAGTTGTGTCTGAAAATCTCAGCACCAGTCACCCTGGCCTTCCTACATGTTTTGTTTCTGAGCAGAGAATAGTGGATTAGAATAGAAAAAGGGAAATTCAAATCAAGATTTAGTGATTGCTTTATTTTTGGTGATAGGAGATTAAGTTGAACTGATGATGTCCATTGGGTGGTGAATATATAAGTCTGGAGTTTCAGAAAGGGATTAGAGCTTGAGAATCAGATTTCAAATTCATTAGCATATAATTTTGTCTAAAGCTATGTGAGTCAGTGAGATTGTCTAGGTAAAGTGCACAAAACAAATACAGTGGTGAAGACAGGACTGTCAGGGATATCAAACATTCACTTTATTTTTTAAATTGAGGTATCTTTGCGTGACACAATATATGTGTTAGAATACAGGTTCACACCTCTCCAAATATATGTCATCACATTATAACCGCCACCAGAATAGCAGTAACCTTCCACCATAGTCCACTCCACTCCACCCTTGCCTCCCCCTCTAGCCAACTCATTTCTGCAGTCAAAACCTGGAGTTTATTTTGGTTTGGTTTTGTCTATTCCTTAGCTTTGTTTCTTTTCTATTCCACTTGAGTAGAAGAGTCTGGTATTTTTCTTTCTACTGATTTACTCCCCTAGCATAATCCTCTCAAGTTCCACCCTTGTTGTCAAAAATGACTAGATTTCATCTTTTTAATTTTTTTATAGTTGAGTAGTATTCCATTGTTTTTATATATTCCACATCTTTATTCAATCATCCGTCAATATACACCTAAGATGTTCCCATATCTTAACTACTGTAAATAGTGTTGCATTTTTTTGGTTTGATTTTGAATTAGTGTTTTAAATATCCTAGAAGTTAAATTGGTTGATCATATGGTACATCTATTTCTAATTTTTTAAGGAAACATCATAGTGTTTTCCATAGAGGTGGAACTGGTTTACATTCCAACCAATAATAGTTCCTTTTTCTCCACATCCTCACCAACACTTGTTGTTTCTGATTTTTGTTTTTAATTAGGCCATTCTCACAGGTCTGAGGTGATATGTCAGTGTTGTTTTGATTTGAATTTTCCTCATAAGAGAGATTATGAAAATCTTTTCCTATACATATTGGCCACCTGTATGTCTTTGTTAGAAGTGCTTGTTCACATCTGCCCATTTTTTTCCCCTTTTGTTGAGTTATATGAGTTATTTACATATTTAAGATGTTAACTCCTTGTTGGATGTATGATGTACAGATATTTCCTCCCTTTCAGTTAAGTTTCTTTTTGTTTTGATGACTTTTTCTTTCACTGTGCAGAAGTTTGTTAGTTAAATGTAGTCCCATTTGTTTACTTTTGCTTTTTACTCCATTCCTTTCTGTAGTCAAGTCCCCAAAGAAATATCTCAGACCAGGGTTGTGGAGTATATCACCTACATTTTCTTGTATGTAATTTATGAATTATGTTGTTATATCCAAGTCTCAGTTCATTTTAATGGATTTGTCTGTGGTATAAGACAATGATCCAATTTCATTCTTTTACATGTGACTGTTTAGTTTTCCATCACCATTGTTGAAGAGAATTTCCCCATTGTATGCTTGTTAATTAGCTATTCATTTATGTGTGGGTTTGTTTCTAGGCTCTCCATTTTAGCCTATTGCCTTATGTATCTATTTTTATTTTAATACCATGCTGTTTTGATTACTGGTATTTTACATATAATTTGATTCCAGAGAGTTGGATACCTCCAATTTCCCCCACCCCAGAGTTGCTATTTGGGATCTTTTGTAGATCCATTAAAAATTCATATTTGTTCTATTTCTGTAAAGAATTCCATTGGAATTTTGATAGAGGTTGCAGTGGGTAAGATGAATGCCAATATTTTAAATATGGCTGAAAGACGAGGACAATGGTGGTCTTAAAAATGTCAGAGAAGCTGTTTTAATAAGTTGGAAGTCAGTCAAATATAGACAAGGAGATTACATGCTTAAGTAACTACATTCTTAGCGTTTTAGATCAAGTAAAATATATCATTAAAATCAATTCCATGTGTTTCCTTTTACCTTTTGCTTTGTGGTGATGGGAAAAATTTAAAGAAGAGTAAATCAAACATAGCCTATGGGAGAAATAAGGGTTACTTTGGGTGGCAAGGGAACATTCAGTGTCAAGGGAATCTTTAGTAAGGTTCGTTACAGCACTTTCAGTGGAGAGCTCAGGTGGAAGCTACACTGTTTTCTTCATTCCTCTCCCTTCAGGTGCATCTCTGGGGTGGGCCAGCAGTCCTGGCCCTATACGTGGTGGTGGTTGTGGGGAGGGGCAGAAACCACGGGACACCACATCTGACACCTCTTTTTGAGCATAAGTAAAAATCAATTTTGACATTTCCATCTTTAGTGAATCTCAGATAGCCCATAAAAAAATGGCAGTGGCAGCAAAGCCTCCTTTCAAGTATGATTATCTTGGGTTTCCTGGCAGAGCTAGTTGTCTCAGACACCAAATACTTCTAAGGTCAGAACTACCTGCCACCTCCCCTTTTTGACATTCCATTCACTTTCAAGGAACAGATCAAATATCATTTCCTTCTAAAGACATCTTTGCTTCACAAGAGAACTATTGCTCTTATGTGTTCTCAGAGGATTTTGTGTATAAATTCAAAAAGTGTTCAAAACAGTGTGCTTCATGAGACAGTTATACATGTAGTTCTGTCTTCCCCTTTCAAGACACCACCTGACTTTATACCCTAGATTTAAACTAGTAAATTGAAGCTCTTATCCTTTTTTTTTTAAAAAAGATTTATTTATTTATGCATACAAGAACTGGAGTGCAGGCCAGAGGTACAGTGGGTGAGAGGATTCACCAGAGACAGAGTAGGGAGCAGAACAGTCGGATCGACTGAAATACACTGCTAAGGGGAACAGTGGGGAGACAGGAGAGGTCTGCTGTACCATGTGGGAAGCTCCCTGGCCAGGGATTGGACTCGTGCTGCAGTGGCTACGGACAGCTTCATGGTGCTGAGACTTAATCTGTTGTGCCACCAGGGAGGCCCTGAAGCATTTATCCTTATTTTTGGATGTGAATCAAAAGGTCTATGTACCACTGTTTGTCTGATTACATGACGTGTTTTTTAAAAACAGACTTAGAATTTCATGAAGGGGATCTACTTTTCTATAGAGAAAGACAAAATCTATGAAACAGTTGAAATGCCTTTTGCTCCTTCCTCGTACTCTTTCGGCTACTGCTGTCTGATACAGTTCTGAATCAAGTAGAGCACTTTTTTTGTGTCTCAGAAAGGCTATTTAGCAAATACTTCCTTGCATGCAGAGGCGAGTTAGACTCAATAAATAATATTTTGTGACCATAGTCTGGGAACAGCATTCTGAAAAAAGTAGAGTAATCTTGGGCCTGTCTATAAACTTGGTTTGCTTTGGATATGCAACTTATATCAGATGCCAAATAAGGCGAGTTGCTACTGGAGGTTGTCTAATGGACAATCTTCACTTTCAAATACATATTGTGGCTGAATTGTTCTCCTATGTAAAGAAATTCTAACCTAGTAGAACTAAATGGGGTTTATGCTTCCTGCCAATCTTCTGCCTTTAAAAGATAGAATTTAATTTCTATGGTCTCAGACCTAGAAGAACTGTTTAGTCCTTTTATACTCATTATTACCAATGTAACATTGGATTTATGTAATGGTTTCTCTGCAGCAGGACATTTAAAATAGGTATAGTTTTCAAGTGTTAAATGAATTCTTAATGTTCATGCATGTCATAAAATCTGAATGTCAACTAAAATATTTTAATTTCATAATGTATCTATAGTCCTAAAGAAATTCTGCATTTCTGGACTCTTTTTTCCTTCCTATCAAAAATACTGCCTTGCTGTGAGCAACTTGATCCTTGGCAGAAGACTTGATGAAAATAACTTATAATGGGATGTGCTAAGAACTCCTGAAATGTGTCCCTGCTTTAATTGCTATTTGAGTCCATTCCTCTTCCCTCCAGATAATGCAGAGAGCCAATGAGATGCTGCATGTCAGCTGCAGATTCATAGTTCACAACAGTTGGGAAGACTTATAGCAGTGCATTTTCAAATTCAACGAAAATGCCCAAACATATCCACATCTCATTCAATACAGTTAGTGTTAATATAATGGTGGAGAGTCTTCAGGGTACTCAGTGAGGCAGAGTAAGGGCTACACTCCAATTATTTTTCAGTGATAGAGGTGGGGAACACTCATGGATTAAAATGGGGACACAGATAACATTTGTGTGTGCTCTAATTGTGTGTGTGTGTGTGTGTGTGTTTGTGTGTGAGAGAGAGAGAGACAGAGAGAGAGACAGAGAGAGAGAAAGGGAGAGAGAGAAGAAGAGGGAGAGAGAGGGAGAGGGAGGGGGAGAGCTAGAGAGAGCACAAGTACAATAGAGAATGGCAAGAGGGAGATTAGTGGTGATTCTGGGGAAAAATCTATCTGTACTTATTAAAAATGGTTTTAATTTCCTCCAGTGTTACACAAAGAAGCTTGTCATTGGAAAAAACAAATATTCTATTGTTAGGACTATGATAATATAGTTTAATGAGTGAGTTCATTGCCATTGATGCTTTCAGCAAAATTTGAAAGCAAACTTTTAATAGAGTCATTTCTTTAAACTAAGAATGAAGCCACTTATATCTTTTTAAAGTGGACAATGGCAGTAGATATTTTAGGCAATGTTTTTAAAGTTCATTGGGAGTTTTCCATGAAGAAATGATTTTCCCCTGTGTCTGAATTCACTGCCAAAACATTTGGGACTGAACACCTGGGGCACTTGCTTCCTCTTGGGCACAGGCTGCCTCCCATTCCACATGCTGTGGACTCAGTCAGCCCCCCTGTTATTGTTAGCGCCACACTCAGACCAATTCAAGTAGAAAAAAACCAAAGTGATCTTGACACCCAGAGCTTCACCTCTGCGCCGCACTCAGGGATCCTCTGCGCCACCATTTCGGGTTCTGAGGAGTTCTTTGTCTCCCTCAGTGATCTACACATAGCGGTCAGTTGCTAGGACTCATCGTGAATTTTATTTTACTCATTTTTTTAATTATTTTTTAAAAGATTTTATTTATTTATGCATACAAGAACTGGGGTATAAGCCAGAGGTGTGGGGTGGTGAGAGGATTCACCAGAGACAGAGTGGGAAGCAGAACAGGCAGATCTACTGAAGTACACTGCTGAGGGGAACAGCGGGAGAGGCAGGAGAGGTCTGCTGCGCCATGTGGGAAGCTCCCTGGCCAGGGATTGAACTTGTGTTGTATTGGCTGTGGATAGCTTCAAAGGCTGAGACTTAACCATTGCGCCACCAGGGAGGCCCTTTACTAGTATTTTTCCAATGCCTTTGCAGGAATGGTTCTTCCCCCCACTGCATGGATGTTCTTGCTCCCGTTGCGGCCTCTCCATGCATCAATGTGCAGATGAGAAGCACATTTCTCTTCCTGGACCTCAGAACTCCTGCTCCACAGACTGTGCTCCCATTCTGGGGACATTCAGGGCAAGGAGACCTAGACCACCAGAAGGAGGTCTTTCTTTTAGCTTTTGGCCCATCTATATTTCTTCACTCTGATATCTTCTCTCTGGTCTGTACATTGCATTAAAATCTATGCATCTTTGCACACACACACACATACACACAGACAGGCACTTTGAAGTTTTTCTTGGAAAGAATCTCCCCTTTCATTCTATTTGTTCCCATTATTCAAAGTTAGTTGTGTTCTATGGAGCTGAACCAACCATTGCAACCAATGTGGACCCAATTCCAAATTCTTTGCTCCTGTTTTTTTAAATATGTGCACACAACTTTTATGGTCTTCACCTCTGTTACTATTGGGCACACGATTCTGCTGAAGCCACAGTTATTTTGCAAGTCAGCTAGGACTTCTCCAGCCCTGGGTTGGAGTTATGTTGGTAACTTTGTTCTAAATTCCCCCCTTTAATGGAAAAAAACACGGATGGAAGGCGAGGAGCATAAATCTTGCAAGCTGCTTTCCTGAGACCAGCCAGAACTAGCCCCAAATAAAGACATGGTAGGTGGCTGGCGGCTGTATCTCCTCATTCCCATTTCAATAAGCAGTCCCCAAGCAGAGATGCACCAGAAGGTAAAAGCAATCAGCCAGTTGTTAATCCAGTTGTGACTTGGGTTTGGGCTTCATTGCTTCAAAGAGCCAACTTGTGCATCGCTCTGTGATTGAGTGCCTTTGTCCACACCGCGCTTTTCATGTTGTACCTTTCACCATTGTTTTTGGCTCCAGACCAAGCCTCACATCTTCTGGTCCGAGGATTCCGTTCTGCAGGCCCCACTGCAGGCGAAGGCTCCGGCGTAACTCGAGAAGCCTGAGTTTCCCGGCAGACAGCACATTAAAGCGATGTCTGTTGGCCAGCTGCAGAGACAGGTGCTACCCTCCTTTCATTTACCCGCCCCCATTTATTTGTCCTGAGAATTCCTCTTCCAGGGCTGTTCACAAAGGCGGAGGAATGGGGCCGATTTTATAGGCAGTGGAGTCTGGGATTAAAATGCTTCACCTGCTGGGTAGCTTAGCTTTGTGAACAGTGCTTCCAGATGTGCCCCCCCCATCTTTGTGTTTTTGCTGGCTCCCCATTACTGAGTAAGGGATGAGAGGCATCCCCGAGGCCCACCACACAAGGTGTTTACCCGCTCAGATTCCATCTCCCAGACTGGCTCAGCTGCTTTCTGAGAAACTGGAGAAGTCAAGTAAATGCTGCGATTATCGCCCTTTTCTTCTTCCATATCACAGGCCACGAAAACCTGAACTGACTTAGTCCAATCAAATTTATTGTTGGGAGGGCTAATCCAGGTCCATTTTCATAGCTCTATTACCTAGAAACAAATGGTCAGATTCCAGAGTGAGTAGCCCCCTCTTTGCTGCTGCTTCAACCAGTCTTTGGAGATTGTTGGAGTTTTCATTGGCAAATGGACTTAGAGGCTGGCGAGTTGTCCGTCTAGTTAGTTCTCCCAGATCCACCATTGGGTCTTCCGATATTGCCCACTCTCCCTTGCAGGAGTCTGCTTCTCCCCCTGATATGAAATTTAGCCGTAAAAAAAGCCCTCCTTGAGTGGCCTCAGTGATTCTCCACAAGCCATGCCCATGCTCCAGTCTCTGGACCTCTTACACACGCATGGGTCACTTCCTGTGCTGGATTTCAGGTAAGTAGGAGAGATTTTCTAGCATTAGACTACAGGCTATTTCATACAAGTTAATACTATGAATCACTGGCATATGGTATTACTTATTTGATTTATGTAGTTATATAATAAGTAAATAATAAGCATTCTGCAAGCCCCCAGAAGCTAATGGGGTGCTGGTGCCCTGATATAATTCCCTTGTGACATTTGGAACTCTCTTCTAAGATGCTTACATGGGATACAGGTTATGAAGGAGACCATCATGGTCTCTGTTCTTCAGAATTCCTGGGACTTGGTTCTGAAGGGAAAGGGCACCTTCTGTTTTTAACTGTCCTAATGTTGGGGGGAGAAAGGACGGCCTGAACAAACTCCACAGATAGGTTTTTACAGACCCCACTGCCACCTCAGACCAGAGAGATCCAAGACTCCTAAGACTACGAATCCCATAATGCCATCATCACCTAAGAAGGATGCTGGGGACTGAGGGTAGAGTTAAGCAGCCATGTTTGGTATATAACCAGACATGTGGGCTTTGTGGTATCTCTTGGCTGTTCGCAGGGTTTTGGTGCGCTGTTGGGATTCCAGCTCAGAGGAACTGGTAGGATGCATTTGCCAATTTTTTTTTTGTTTTTGTTTTTCCTTGCGTTTTTTTTTTTTTTAATTTCCCCTCCTTTTGTAAATAAACCCTTAATTAATTTTATTGTGTGTGCCTGCAATTGAGTCTTATTATAAGTCCCTTTAAGCACATGGGTGAGGACCCACAGTCAGGCACTCCATTTTATGTAGGGGCTGCCCTCTAACACTAAGGTCGTCAGCATCTTTGGGCACTCCCTCTGTTCCTGCAGGCAGGGCATCAGACAAGGCAGGACAGTGGGAGACTTCACAAGTGGCTCCCTGCCATTCTGTCACCTGTATCTTTTTGCAAGCACCCGTGTCATACTGTGTTTGCAACCCCCAGGCTGCAACAAAGCGCCTGCTTTCTAACCACAAGCATCTCGGCTCTGAGCTCGGACAGCCCTGGGCTGGGCGCACACATGCAGCATTTTATTTCCTCTGCCTGTGCTGCTTCTCATGATCAATTTCCCATCTTCACCTGATTAATTCCTATTTTTCTCATAGCCCAGCCATCAAACCTCTTCTTAGTTGGGAAAACTTCCCGACCTTTCTAAAACAGAGTTGGACATGACCTTTTCCTGTTCTTTCCTCATCTCATCTTGTCGCCTATCACAAGATTTCTGTTCTGATCTTCATTTGCGTTTGGTCATTTGTTTTCTGTCCACTAACCCATGGAATCTTTCAGAATAAGGGCTGTACCTTATCCATTTTTGTGAACATCTGTCTTCTACCACACTAGAGTCCCAGGCCTATAGTAGGAGCTCAATAAATAGTGGTTAAGTCATTGTGTGACTAGGTGAGTGAATAAAGTCATACTTTTAATTGGTCTTGAAAGTTTGGGGAGAAGGGTACTCTGCAGAGGGGACAGTGAATGAGAGACTTGGAAAAGAGAAACTTCTAGCTGTCTGTTTTAGCACCTTCTGGGTAAAATGAACCCGCCATTGCTAACCATTTTCTCTCCACTCAGGTGTTGTTGCTCTCCATGGAGGAGAACAGGTAAGGGAGGCTGACACTGTTCCCCGGCAACAGGTGATCTTGCTTCACTTTATCTAGTGTTTCATATTTAGAAGAAAAAGATTGACTTTGCTTCAACACAAATTGAGGATTGATATGTAGTTAGATATTGAACACAGTGTTTTTCTTAATGTGTGGAAAGTAGTTCCCAATCTACTTTTCTCTCTATTCATCTCTCAGAGTGATGGGTGAACTTTTCCAGGCAAGGTTCTGAGCACATTAAAAATTCATCAAACAATCAATAAAAGGGGATGCTAGGAAATATCAGTTTATAGGGAAAAAACCCAGAGAGGTCAGGTAACTTCACCAAGGACACACAGCTGGCAAGTAGCAAAGCTGGAAGTCAGCCGATTTAGTCTGGATCCAGATTTGTGCTCTTAACTGCCCTGCTGAACCCTCTCCTCTCTCCTGCAAACCCACTCTATACTCTATGAAGGAAAATTTATATAAAGGGAAGAAACTGAGCAGCCAATTTAAAGAATGTTTTGGAAATGGCCCATAGAAGGATAAAGAAAAAAGTAATAATTTCACTTACAGTTCCAGACTCTGATAAAATTTTGGATGTTCCTGCATTTGAACCTCAAACTAAAGAACTGAATATTTCCTGAAGGAATGAAGCAGTGCTTTCTGACTCTATTTAACCCATGCAGAGGGCCATGGTTGATGATCTAAATGTCAGAGTTTTAAGTCAAGGTAGACTTAGCTAGTGCAACTATTCATTTGCTCTTATTTTAGCCTTTCATTGCTAGAAAAAATAAAAGTTATCTGCAAATTGGATTTTTTTCCCCCTAGAAAGCAGAGGCCACAAAGATCAATGTTATCTGTCAGAAAAGTCACAAATGAAGTTGATCCTCCTTTCCTAAGGTACCTGAGAAGAACAGTGAAATCCAGTAATCCCACATTTCTGCCTCCATGTCTACTGAGATGTCCAGGTTGGAGTGAGGCCCAGACAAATGTGCCGGTTGCTGAAAGGTAGCTCTGCCTCCTGGGGGATCTGGAATGAAATCTACTAGAAATTCTCTTTCAAGTTGGATGGGAAACATAAAGTGGAGGGAGTATTGCTTGGGGCTCAGAGGTCTGGCGATGACAGTTTACCTGGTTTGTAAAGACTGAAATGAATGCCTTTCCCACAGTTGTTAATTAATCAGTTTATTAAGAAAGTCTTACAAGTGACTATCTCAGAAACTTCTTGGTTGTAGTTACAAATGTCTAAGTAAAAGACCCCAGATCCAATAGATGGACACCCCAAATCCCATTGACGTTTTAACAACCCTCCCTCCCTTCCCACCTCCCCTTCTATATAGGTATGTATGTATGTATGTATGTGTGTATGTATGCATGCATGTATCTGTCTGTATCTATCTGTCTATCTGTCTATCTATCTATCTATCTATTATCTACCTAATGATTTCCTAAGGAATTTTACTGTGCTTAATTTGGGTAGAATATTGTGTATTTTTTAAATTCAGGTGATCAAGTAGTGATGATCAAGTAGTAATTTGCAGAGAAATTTCTACACTCCTTGGAATACACCTCTCTAAATCTATAGAGTGAAATATACCCATTTCTGACAGGAAGGATCTCTTTAATAACTCCCTCCCACTTTATGAAATTCCATGGCACCAGAGCGTGACTGAATACATTACCCTCCATACATAGCCTAACTCTCCACAGTCATCTTTTAAAGATTTTCCAGACTTTTTTTCAGTTGAAACAATTTTGTAAGATTATCAATTTCATTTTTGTCCCCAGGAATAAAATTACACCTAAACTGTCTTAAAAATGCCTCTTTTAAAAAAAAATAGCTACAGCAAATAAAAGATATCTACTCCATAACTCCCTGGAGTTAACTCAAATTTTCAGGAAGCTTGAATTCCTCCAATTCCACCATGCTGCCATTTTTTTTCTCTCTCTGTTCCGGTGGCAATGAGGAACAGCTGGCCGCCATCCCTCTGGTAATGGCCTCCGGATAGTGGAAACGCGAATAGTTTTGGACATGGTGCTTACAAAAACATCTCCTTGCAAATGATGTAGCCTATTTGGTATTTCCCCCTGTAAATAGCTAGATTCCTATAGCCAACCCTTCCAGCGGCTATCAAATGTTAGCTCTGAAACAGTATAATGCAAGCATTTTCTGCCTCATCTATTCAGGAATGTCTTCCTAGGAGTTTTGACAATAAATTTTATTGTGTTTAATCTATGATGTACAATGTAAGAAGAATGGAATGCTTTTCTGTCAGGATTTGCATTGATAAAGAAGGGTTACCATAGTGCTGCTCTGCTTTTACCAAATTTGCCAAATTCTGAAGGGAATGCCAATTAGGCTGTAATGCTTTTCATTGCACTAAGCTCAGACTGGTCATCACGACCAGTGGCTGTTGACTGGACTCTACTTCTCACTGGGAAAGAAGTTGAATGCTCGATCAAATAGCGTTTATGAATTGGTATCAATCACCCAAGGAATAGCCACACCCCAAAAAAGCTGAGGAAGTGATTCAGTTTTTCTGAAATCATCTTCTCTGTTGTAGCAAGGGTAGCCAAAAGTCTGAAAATGGTCACATTTTGCTCTCTTTAGGAAAAAACAACATTGATTTTAGACTTTTGTTCTGGAAGCCAGGGGGATTTTCCCACTGCAGCGTAGAGGAAGCTGGGCTTGGATTGGGAGGCCAGACATTTCTTGGCCTGACTTTCTCCCTTGAATGGGATTCCAGTTTGCCCCCTCCTCACCTCTCCACCCCCCCCAAACAGCTAGAAGCCCCACCTCCTCCCTGGGACCATATGGGGAAGCTGGCTCTGCGGCTGTTACTCTACTGACTCCAAGTTCACGCAGCTGTTCATTCCCTGCTTAATATATCAGTAATTACAGCAATGTGCTCTTCTCTTTTTCCAATCATGTAACTTTTCCTAATGGAAATGATTTGTTTTTAACAACTTTCATGCATCTCGTTCTTTAATAAGAAAGGGTGTCTTATGGCATCGAGTACTTGCTTTCTCTATCAAAAGCAGAAGTCTCTGTATCAGTCCCTAGCTCCATAGGGGGGCTAAGTGGAACTAGCCAACACTGGAGGTGGGGGGGAGGATGGACTTAAGTGGGTGTAACTAACGTGATGTGAATAGGTCAGTTGGGAAACAAAGCAAGCTCATCCGTCTGCACATGGAGGTGGTGAAAGAGTATTTTTTAAAAATGTGAAACTGGGAAAAGTCAAAAGTACAAGCTGAGCTCTGCATTCATGATCCAAATTCAATGGAGTCTCAAAGGATTTTTAAAACAAATAGATGAGCATTTGATGGTTCTATCTCCCCGAGCATGTGCTCGTTCTGCTTTGATGGTTGGGTTTGGGTGGGGCCTCAGATGACAGCAAAGGAGGCATCTCTCCTGTGAGCTGTGCCAAGTCCTGGGCCCCAGATCAAACATGTGTTTGCTCACATTATTATTTTATTTGTGGATAAAATATATCAGCCCTTGAATCTCTGCCCTTGTGTCTCCCTACGTGATATTGGGAATCACCACAAGAGGGATATTCTAAGAAAAAAGTTGTTGTTGTTTAATTTAACGGCATTTTTGAATGCCCATTAGACTATTTCATTTTGGGGCTTTTATTTTTGAAGATTAGTTAAGCTTCAGTTGCAACAAAGAGCATCAAGTCACACCCTCATGGATCCTAATTAGTTCGATGCAACACACAGAGCTAATTTGTTTGGAAGGATGATAGCAAAGTGAATGGTTTCTTTATAGGAACATTCAAAATTCAAGGACATTAAGCGGGTGATAGCCTGTGATTATAAGCTGAATATGCCTTGTTTGACATTTTAAAAATCCATATAGTTTAAGATTTCACTAAAGTCATGAAATCTATACTCTGAGTCCCATACCCATGGATGCTAATATCTATCCATATCTTCTAGGGACAGTAATTTTATTGTGTATATTCCCTTCATGCTAATAGTCGTCCCTTTGGACGACTGATCTTGTCGTCCAAAAGTTAGTTTGTTTTATTTAGTTCATCTGATTGTTTGTTGTCTCTGTATATCACATGACTGCAACACCAAGGCTGCCCAAATTATCTTATCCTATGTCCCTTTTATCTAGAGTCCCCTGACACGACCTCCCCGTGTAATATTTTGTCAATTTTGTTATACCAAAGTCAGAAAACTAAAAATACTCAAATTATAACATGGAATTAAATAACTTCTGAATTTGTAATAATTTCAGCAAAACAGTTGTTTCCCTCCCGGAGCACAACAGCCACATATCGCAGCTGAGCCTGCAGTCAAAGGTCCATGTTGATGAACCAGAGGAACGGGGGCTGTGCCTCCCACCCGAGTCCAAACCCTCCTTCATCCTTTAGCAGACTGTTTCCTGCTCTGTGAGAAGCAGCACCGCTGTAGGATAGATTCAAGCAGGCTTCGAGGTTAAGGTGTCTAGAATTAGTAGTGGGACACTAATGAAGGTGTCTGCCCCACTGATGTTCTTTCACTTGAGCTGATTGCATCAGCGGTTGTGAGAAGACTATTTTGAAAGCCTTTCATCATCCAGTAGACCATCCAAGCTATAAATGCACTCTGATGACTATCAAAATAAGTAGTTGTATGATAAATAATTGTTCACAATCCTCAGTCTACTCATTCATACAGCAAATATTTATTCCAGTGTTTATTTTACCAGCTCTATGGAGGAAATGACAAAGAAAATTATATATTGAAAGAGTGAACTGAAATGATTTCTAATACATATATATATGAAATAATTACAGTCTATTTCATTCACATGTCTACCACCTCAGTGATCATTTGAGTGTGCTTGTGGGAAAATGCAAAGGATCTAATCTTTCAGCAAATTTCAAATATGCTGTACAGTATTACTACTTACAGTACTGTACACTCTAATCCCAGAACTTACTCATCTTTCTTTTTTATTGAAATAAATTATATTATAATGTAAGTTTCTGGTGCTCATTGTTGAGAATCAATGTGTATATGTACTGTGCTAAATTGACAACTGAAAGCCAAAATCTAGCCTTCATCACATCGTTGCCCCTTTTCCCCCTATTTACCACCTTCACAAACTGATCTTGTCGTCCAAAAGTTAGTTTGTTTTATTTAGTTCATCTGATTGTTTGTTGTCTCTGTATATCACATGACTGCAATCATACAGTGTCCATCCTTCTTTGACTTATTTCAGTAAGCATAATTCCCCCTAGGTTCATCCATGTAGGGTTTCATCTTTTTTATAGCTGCATAGTATTTCAGTGTGTGTGTGTGTGTGTGTGTGTGTGTGTGTGTGTGTGTGTGTGTGTAAGTATGTAATATAGTCTTTATCCAGTCATCAAAAGATGGGCACTTAGATTGTTTCCAGTTCTTGCCTATTATTAAGAGTGTTGCGACAAGCATATTGGTTCATATATCTCTTCGATACAACATTTTTTATTTTGCGAGTTAATAATGTGGAATAACTAAATTGCATGAAATTCCTATATCCCTATTTTTTATTTTTTGAAGAACATCCATATTGCTCTCCATAATGTCTTCACCAATTTACATTCCCAGGAACAGTAAGGGTCCCTTCTGTCCACATACTCTCCAACAGGTTTTTTTTTTTCTTTGTCTTTGGGATAATAGCCATTCTTACAAGTGTGTGTTGCTATTTCATGTTATTTTGATTTTAATTTCTCTATTAATAAGAGGTGCTGGATATCGATTCCTGGACCTGATGGCCCTCTGTGTGTCTTCTTTGGGGAAGTGTCTATTCAGGTCTTGTGCACATAGTGTGCTGTGCAAATGTCTTCTCCCTTTCATTAGGATGTCTTTTCATTTTGATGCAAATTTTGTTTTCTGTGCGGAAGTGTTTTAGTTTGATGTACTCCCATTTATGTTTGGGTTGTTTTCCTTGCGTTGGAGTCAAATCCCCAAATTCACCTCTAAAGCTACTGTCAAGGATCATGTGTCTATGTTTCCTTATGCTGAATTTTTGTACCATTTGACCACATCTCCCCTTTTCTTCACCCCCCTGCCTCCAATACTTGGCAACCACCATTGTCTCTGTTTCTGAGTTGAACTGTTTTTAAGATTCTGCATATAAGTGATACCCTTAGTATTTGTCTTTCTTTGTCTGCCTTATTTCACTAAACATGACGCTCTCCAAAATCACCCATGCTGTTGCAAATGACAAGATTTCATTCAATTTAAAGTTTGAATATTTGATGATTTAATGACATATAGAACTACATACATATATGTCACATTTCTTTATCCATTAATCCATTGTCAGGCCCTGGGTTATTTCTAGTCACTGGCTTTTGTGAATAATGCCTCAGTTAACCAGGGAGTGCAGAGATCTCTTTGAGGTAATGCTTTAGTTTCTTTTGGATATGTACCCAGAAGGGGGATTGCTGATCATATGGTGGTTCTATTTTTAAATTCCCAAGGAACTACCATATTGCTTCCATAGTGGCTGCATAATTTACATTCCCAACTGTGCAAAGGGTTCCCTTTCACCACATCCTGTCCGACATTTGTTATCTCTAGTCTAATTAAGAATAGCCATCCTAACAGGTGTGAGGTGAGATTTCATTGTGGTTTTGCTTTCCCTGGTGATTAGTGATGTTGAAGTTGAACACCTTTCACATACTTGTTGGGCACTTGTATGTCTTTTTTGGAAAACTGTTTGTGGATTACATGTTTGTGTTTTTTCTGTTTCTTTGTTTTTTGGCTAGTGAGTCAATGAGTTCTTTATAAATTTAGACATTAACCTCTTACCAGATATGTGGTTTGCAGGTATTTTCTCACACTCCATTAATTGCTTTTCCATTTCATTGATTGCTTCCTTTGACTAATAAGTATCTTCCATGTGCCAGGTATTTACTAGGGACCAAGGATTTGAACAAATCCAAATAGTGAACGAAATAGATAAACCTCTCTGCCTTGTGTAGGTTACGGTATATTAAGTGGAGACAAATTATTAATAAAAAAGACAAAATCAATTAGATTGATAGTGTTGGTGCGAAGGAGGAAAAATAAGTAAGGAGCTCTGAAAATAGAGAGAGGTTAGATTCTATGTCCACCAGAGACATTGGCTGGGACAATGTTCGTGCTTCCATCTTTTTTCATATTAACTTTGTTTCAAAGCTATTTTCTTTTTACTTTTAAGATTTTTAAAAATTGATTTATGCATATAAGCTGGGGTACAGACCAGAGATGTGGGGCAGTGAGAGGGTTCACCAGAGACAGGGTGGGGAGCAGAACAGGCAGACTGACTGAAACACACTGCTGAGGGGAGCAGCGGGAGAGGCAGGAGAGATCTACCGCGCTATGTGGGAATCTCCCCAGGTGGGTGTTGAACTTGCGTCGCTACTGCTGACAGCTCCACAGTGCAGCGCCTAACTGCTGCACCACCAGGGAGGCCCTCTTTTTACTTTTAAAATATTTTTTATTTTTAAAGTTTTTCAGTTTTATTGAGGTCTGGTGGGTAAATAAAATTGTATTATATTTAAAGTGATTGTAGTGGAGATTTGGTGTGAGTATACATTGTGAAAGAATTCCCCATTTAAGTAATTGGCACATTCATCACCTGGTTTAGTTATGTGTGTGTTTGTCTTTCATGTGAATATTAAATCCCATGGATTTCAGTTCTACAACACGGTGTTATCAATTATAGTCAGCAGGTAATAGGCTGCAGACCTTATTCATCTTCTAGCACATTCCTCTCTTTTCTAAACACATTTAGTTTGGGTCTATGGTTGGGTCTATACCCACATATCTGCCATCTCTACAACTTGAGGACACTTTAAAATCCCCCAAGATGGGTTGCCAAATAGTCATTCACACTCAAAACAAGTATTTTCCAGGTACTTGATAAACAGCAACTTTGAGCATGGAATCATCCACATGGTTGTTCTTTGACTAGTTCTAAGTGATCCACTTCTTTCTTTATTGTATTTGCCAAATCTGACAAGTCATTTTCTGACACGGCCCGGTGGGTGTTGGAAACCCTCACCAGGGACCTGCTGGGGCCTTCACATTTGGTCCATCTTCAGAGACCGCAGTGGACGACACTGACACAGGGCACTGTTTAAGGAACAGCCTACTGCTGTCACCAGCCACTACTCATCCATTATGTGTTCACTTCTGAGGGCTGGTTTCTGTCAGAAGGCGCAGAAGGCCATGACTGAGCTCATCAGAGAATCGGCCTTGCACCCCAAACATGGCAGGGCAGGGGAGTCAGATGGGCATTTGTTCTGTGCCAAATGCTAAGCAAAAAGACAGGGTCTTTGCCTGGGTCACACAGGAATCAGGAACAGACGGGACTGCACAGAGGCATCGCGGGCCAGAGCTGCCATGCAATCTGGAGCGCTGCTGCTGAGGGCCCTGTTCTCTCTCGCAAAGCCTCCGGAAGGCCGGCTGTGAGGTGGAAATATAAACACAAGGACAACAAGTGGCCTTTGGTCTGAGCGTGAGCCACACAGGCTTCTAAGTAAACAGTCTCTAGGATTCCAGGGTGGTGAGGGGACTGCTTGATAGCAGAGGCAGAAGTCGCTTGATGCAGCTGCAGAAGTCGCAACTCCACTGAAGCGAATCCGACTTCCTTCCCTGACGTGGGAATGTAATTAAGCCCCTCAAGAGCCAGAGGACCAGCATCCTCTGCTGCGGGGTCTCTGCCCCTTCTTGCTGCTGGTTGACCAGATGACATTCGCCCAGGTCTGCTAATCCAAGGACTTCAAGCCTTTGACGAGTAGGTTGTGGCATGCAGGGGGGGAATGGCATAGAGGGAACTCTGCTCATTTGCAAGGCTTGACTATCGCTCCTATTTACACCTGCGATCAGAAGCCCACACCACACTTGGCTTTTCCAAATTAGTGACTCTAATATGCACCAAAAGAGCTGTATGGACTCTCCTTTGAGAAGTAGGTAGAGGAATGCAGCACAGCAGCCCAGATGGAGAAAGGGGCAGTGACAGCAACAGCAGGTGTCCTTGTGACCAGCCCATGAGCAGTTCCATGGGATGGACTCGACTGAGCATGGCTCATGACGTCATTGAAGGCAGCATTACTTTATTTATCCGTCTTCTTGTTTAGCTGCTTGTTTGTATTTTAAAAATATAATTCCTGTATGTATCTCATCTGGCCCTAAATGGAACTCCAAGAGGTCCAAGAATTCACTACTCAGTTTTGGTGCCAGTCACTTTGTGTCACAGAGTCTCATTCAGAAAACCCAATGTCCTGTCCAAGGTATTATTCAAAACTGGAGCTTATTGTGACCTCAAATACCCACTTTTCTTCCTTCGCAGGTTGGACCTGCTGCCAGTGGAGGCTGGTTGGTGGTTCATCCGATTCATCTGTATCTTGAAAGGTGGTACTCCTTCTCCCTCCACCAGCTCACTGACCAGGGTCCATCTTCTGGGTCCCGGCCATGGGGGGAACCAAGGAAAAGTCTTACTTGAACTGGGCTCATCATAGTCTTCAAATTTTCTGGGCTTATTACATGGTAAAGCTTGACTTTTTCTTACAAGTGTCTTAGCATGGATATGCAGAGGACTCCTCTCCCGCCACCACTCACCCTCTGAATGCAGGTGGAGGCATCGCTATATATGATAGTAGATTGTCGAGATTCATGGCACCCAGGAGGCACACACCCATGTCTATCTTCTCCTGTTGGGGTCCCAGGTCTATCTAGTTGGCTTTGTTAGGAGAACGTGAAGACTCGACCTTGGTTCTGTCTCATCTGCATAGCTGAGACATCTGGGGAGAGGGGGAGAGTGGGGTTTCCCTATTCCAGACTCTGGATTGCAGGTGGCCCACCTCATGCAGCGTCCTCTACTCTCCTGCCTCAGGCCTCTGTGCTTTTCTTTTTCTTTTCTTATTTTAAAGGTTTATTTATTTATGCATAGAAGAACTGTGGTCTAGACCTGCGATGTGGGGTTGGTGGTGAGAGGATTCACCAGAGTCAGAGTGGGGAGCAGAACAGGCAGATCTACTGAAATCCACTGCTGAAGGGAGCAATAGGGAGACAGGAGAGGTCTGCTGCGCCATGTGGGAAGCTCCCTGGCCGGGGACTGAACTCATGCTGCAGGTGGCTGGCGATCGCTTGATATTGTTGAGACTATAACCCCAGAACCACCAGGGAGGCCCAACTGCTTTTTCTTAATTAGTAGTCAAGCCAAGCCACATTTCATGAGTTTCTGAGTCCTTTTGTGGTTCTCCTTCACTAAGGCTGGGACCCGTCTCATTCAAAGCCAATCAGGAAAAGCTCCTTTCCCCTTCTGTTGCATTTGTAAAAAAGAAAAGTGTGCCTAAGTGAAATTGTAAAGAAAAGAAAGTTGATTTTTTTTTTTTGCATTTTTCCATTCTTGGCCTCCCCATATGCTCATAGACACCTCCTCCTGTCTTTTTAAGTTAGCTCTTATCACCAGGACATATGGAACCAACACAGGACAAGACACACACCAACACAGCACCATTACTGTTAGCATTGGAAGCAACAGATTTCTAGACTTCTCATTTCCACACAAGTTCTCCATCACAAGCCATGTGCCTAAGGACTTGGCACTGCACAGACCAAGAGAATGTTCTTGAACATTTCTCTTATGCCAAACACTGTGTGCACTTATACTTGCCGAATGTATTAAAGACAGTTTTGTGTTCTAGAAGAACTCAAGGTTTATCTAATGATTTTCATCAGAATCTGAAACTATGCACAGTGTTGCTTATACATTTTGATCAATATAATAATATATAAATAAATTACTATTTTGTATCATGATGTCAGTTAGAATAACTGAGTCTAATGACTAACTTGAGGTATCTGGGCTGGGATAAGACAGAACACGTGCCTTTAGGTCAAAGATAAATGAATGCACCCAAAGATATCTTGTTTACTACAGCCCATGAGAATCTTTTAGCTCCTTTATATTTGTTGTATTCTATATTATCACATTGTTTGCGGGTAGTTTGCTACTACCAGTCAACGTAAAACGTATAAATACATTTCCCGCATACAATTTAAAATATTTTTGTAAGCAAAACATTACTCCCATATTACTATTCCTATAAGAAAGGATCACCACTTTCTTTAAGCCACATAGCTGGTGAGTAATAACACATTGTTTGTGGGTAGTTTGCTACTACCAGTCAACGTAAAATGTATAAATACGTCTCCTGCATACAATGTGTTAAAGGACAAAGTCAGGAAATAGAACATTTCTATTCAATCCTCTAATTAGTACTGGGAGACTATCATGCGAATAGGATGATGATGGTGTATAAAAAATGCTCTTTAAAAAACTGACATTTGCCTTTTAATTCCTTCAGTGTCACCCCAAATTCCAATACTAGTAACTCAGAAAACTTATACCAACCACTGTTCCACTTACTATTAAAGGAAACATTATAAACTCATTTGGATTGAGGTGTTAATTGTTGATTTTAAAGTTAATGGTTGACATTAGTTTTTCTTAACTTTGCAGGACAGCATGTACATTTTTTGCTTTGAAAAAACTTAAATGTCCTTAAACCTGAAGGACTTGGTTAGATAAACACTTTGGGAACCATGGCAGAGCCAAATATGCAGATTTTTTATTGTGATATGAAGACAACTAGCCAATCCGCCTCTCTTGAGAACACCAACAACAGAGAAAGTATCAGTGGAAAAATGAAAATAGAGGTTATTTGAAGGACAGCCTTGGACTGCACCATCTCTTTAAATAGGACCATATCTTAGTAGATGAAGTTCAGCTGCTGAGGATTTAAATATTTAGCCATTATTTTCTGAAAAAGATATGGCATTGAATTTTTTCAAAAACCTGATTTGGTAAGCTTCAAGTCCGTTTTCCACTTTGAGACAATATCTCATGATGTTTGTCTGTATCGGGGGAAAAAAAGCCAAGAACTGAAAAAAAATTCATAAAGAATGTCCAGGAATTGATAAAACTCCATCTGGTCCAGTCCCTACGATGGGGTCCTTTGCTAGAGATTGTCCCAGGACAAACTCTCCCTTCTGCTAACACACTCCCCATGTCAACTGCTAAATTTAAGCTGCCATATTGGAGACTGTGGTAAAAGGAAAAAGGCCCACCCTTGTGTATCCTTATCAAAATAGCCTCTCATCATGTGAGTCAAGTGGAAAGAGTTAGTGAAAGCTCCACAATTGGGCCTCCCTCATGGCACAGCGGTTAGACACCACTCTGTGGAGCTGTTGGCAGCGGCTACGCAAGTTCGACACCCTTCCGGGGAGATTCCCACATGGCACGGCAGACCTCTCCTGCCTCGCCCGCTGCTCCCCTCAGCAGTGTATTTCCGTTGATCTGCCTGTTCTGCTGTCCACTCTGTCTCTGGTGAACCCTCTTGCCTCCCCACGCCTCTGGCCTGTGCCCCAGCTTGTATGCTTAGATGGGTAAATCTTAAAAAAAAAAAAAAAAAGCTCCGCAATCAAACTAGTGATGACATAAAACTCTACACTGCCCAATCTGCTTGCTCACCATTGTCAATCCTTATAAACCAGCTTAGCTTCACCTAGGAAGGCAGTGACCTGAGAATGGTGCCTGATGGGAAAAAACTAATCCTATTGCCCAGCAATGCAGGATCATGAAACAAATAGTAACCACTTTAATTTTAAATACTGATAGTACCATATAGATTGCTGGAAATATTGTAGTAAAGTTGTTT
The DNA here is from genome assembly GCA_004024925.1 of Scalopus aquaticus. Lineage (NCBI taxonomy): Eukaryota > Metazoa > Chordata > Mammalia > Eulipotyphla > Talpidae > Scalopus > Scalopus aquaticus. The sequence continues at coordinate 108,280 of PVIJ01000109.1, forward strand.
CTTGATTAAGAGTGTTTTGGGAGAGTCTTGCTTTGTATATGAGGCCAATATATCACTGTTGAATCTTAATTCTGGATCCTGGTTTTTTGCCACCTAGTTATATCTAGATCTATGAAAGAGGGAATCTAAGTTTCCCACAGTATCAGAGGGTGTCTTTGAGTGGAAATCTCTTGGTTGGTCTACAGAGGATATTGCTGTGCTGGGGTCTGTTAGCAGCACACATCTTATGATAAATGGGAACTTTTGAACCTTCTACCCAGACTCAGTGATCAGAAAATATACAGAAGAAACTGAAATCAAGTGGCAAGTTTGATGTAAAGACTTTAAAGGCATTTTTAATTTTTTAAAGCATGGGTGTGTGTGCGTGTGTGTATAAGCTTCTTTTGGCAGCAAATGATTTTTTAGAGATGAGTCAAAAGTGAGGAGGGAAGTTTCCCTGTCACTGACCCTTCTCGAGGACTTTCTAACTTTCTTTCTTAGCTTCTGATGCCAATTTGTCTGATGAGTATTTTATATTGAACACAAGGCAGAATTCTTAAGCTTTGCAGATAATATTATACTAATGAAGAAAATTAGAGTAGAAAGTAATATAATGAATAAGACAATAGATGAGCTGAAAGCCCTCTCTGAATATCTTTTATGTAACGATACTCATAATTGAGTTCTGTCACACCAAGAACACAGACTCCATCGATATTACAAAAGAATATATTTGAATAGGTATGACTGTTTTCTAGGATGATAATTTTAAAAAGTAGAAGGTAGACCTTCAAAAATACAAAAATCTACTTATTTTGTCATTTATTATAAATTGATTATCCATTAGGTAATTGCTACAAATTTAATAAACTTATTTTAATGCTTTGAATGCATTTATAATCTATTTAAATTTTGTTCTAAGTTTTGAATGTAGTTGACTTTTTAAAATTGTGATGAAAAACACATGGTATAAAATTTGCCATCTTAATCATTTGTAAGTGTTCAATAGTATTCAGTATGTTCACAGAGTTGTGTAACCATCACCACAACTTTTTCGTCTTGCCAAATTAAACTCTGTAAACATCAGTCAACTACTCCCTCTTTTGTTCTCCCCCAACTCATGCCAATCACCATTCCAGTTTCTTCCAGAATTTCCTTCCTTTGTAAGACTAAATAATATGTCATTGTGTGTGTGTGTATGTGTATGTGTGTATACATACATATAGATAGATAGATAGATAGATAGATAGATAGATAGATAGTATTTTGTTTGTCCTTTCATCTAAGGACACTTGTTACTCTAACATCTTCATTGTGAATAGTGCTACTATGAATATGGATATGCAAATATCTCTGTAAGTTCTGTGCTCAGATCTCTTGGATAATTATCCAGAAGTGGGATTTATGTATCAGATAGTAGTTCTAATTATAAATTTTTGGAGGAAACTCCATTCTGTTTTTCATGGTAGTTCCCCACTTTGCATTCCTGCCAACAATGAAAAGAAAATAAATCTATAGGTTATGTGAATTGATAGCTATAGAGTCTCTCTCTCTCTCTCTCTCTTTGCATAGTTTGGCCCATGTTTTCTTTTTCTTTTTTTTAATATATATTTTTATTGTTTTTTATATCTTTTACATTTTGTATTCCCCTTGGGTAACCCACCACCAATTCACCCGCGATCCATCTCTGTGGTCCCTTGTGTTCTTTTCTCCATTTTGTGCCCTTATCCTCCCCCTCCCCACATCCCCAAGTGTCTCTATAGAGTCTCTCTCTTTGAGTGTGGCCATTACACATATACTCAGCCAAGTTCCTAATGGGAAGATTATGCCATTCCTGGTCACAGTTAACACCCAGTACGTGGCACAGTAGACATAATAGATGCTCAATAGACATTTGTTAAACGAAAGAAGAAAATGAGGGGGGAAAGGATGAAAAGGAAGGAAGAAGGGAGGGAGAAGAAAGGAAGATGGCAGGGAAGATGGCATGGAGGAACTTATACAACTGATGGGAGATTTTTCTGTTGAATTTGACAAAAGCATCGTTGACTAATCTTGTTCAGCAAAATAGAACTGAAATTTTCATGAACAACATCATAGGGTGACTTTTCTATATTGTAATCTGTAATAAACAGCAAAGATAAATGGACATTTGAGAAAGAAGCGTGAGGATTAATGTTTAGATAACTTAGATCTCTTCAAAGCATTTCCATTTACATTTTTAAAATAAGGAGATTGGATTGGAATCATTTAATCTTTTGGACATCCATCCGTAAGGTTACCGGGACTCAGAGATTCCTTAGGCCAATGCTGGAATTGAAGACACAGCTGTCCTGAGGGTTTCCCACTGACACTTCCAGAAATCCTCTTTGAAATTCAAGTGGTGGAATATTTTTCTCTTGGAACAATAGGAGCTAACATTCATTTAGGGCTGATAATGTGGTTCAAAGTCTGTTCTGATTGGTTTCTTCTCCATCTCTCAAACACACAAACACACATAATGCCATTTAATCCTAACTAGAACCCAAGATATGGCAGATGCTATAATTAGCCCTGTTTTATAGATGTAGAAGCTACTGAATAAAGAGGTTAAGTAACCTGATTGATAGAAGTAGAATTCAAGTTTAGGCCAATTGACTCCGGAAGCCTGTACTTGCTTCTGCTTTGCCTCATTACATTTCTGCTTGCATTTTAAGTATATGTGCATGCTTGGTTTCGCTTCTAGAACAGTGATCTCAGCTAGGGGCTCGTTAGTAAGCCTGTAGATATTTTTTGGTTGCCACAACTTGAGGATGTTACTGTCACCTAGTGGATAGAAGCCAGGAGTATTGCTAAACCCCCTAAATAAACATCACAGCCCCAGCCCCATAAGCAATTGTCCAGCCAACAATGATCATGCCAGGGCTAAGAAACTCTTCTAGAATATGAGACATTTAAGGGAAAAAGTACTGCCTTACTCAAATGAGTACAGCATCTGGCACAGTTAGCTGAAAATAAATGTTTATTGGTGAAAAAAACACAATTTATTAAAAGAAATGAGTTAAACTTGATCATGAATAAAGCATCACTCAGCTCTCACCCAGCAAAACCCCATCCTAGAAACAAATGTACCCCTTCTGAGACCAAGGTACTGCCTTTCCTGCCCTTTAATTGTCTGATTCTATAGTATGAAACTTGCCCTAACATAGGAAATAAAAATCCAGACATACATGGATAGATTACTAAGAGAGTACATGTGGACATCCGTGTACAAAATTCGGAACTGAACACGTTTACCACTGGTATATTTCAATTAATAGCATTACCAATCATAAGGAGATAAAAAATTTTAGTCTGATAACTCTTAGTAGAAACATTGCTCTTATGAAGTCTTTTGTTTTTAGGGGCCTCCCCCGTGGTGCAGCGGTTGAGCGCTGCGCTGTGGAGCTGTAGGCAGCGGCGACGTGAGTTCGACTCCCGGCCGGGGAGAAACCCACATGGTGCGGCAGACCTCTCCTGCCTTGCCCGCTGCTCCCCTCAGCAGTGTATTTCTGATCTGCCTGTTCTGCTCCCCATTCTGGCTCTGGTGAACCCTCTCGCCACCCCACGACTCTGGCCTGTACCCCAGCTTGTATGTATAAATTAAAAAAAAAAAAGTCTTTTGTTTTTATAAGACAACAGACATGGGCTATTTCCTTAGACTACACCCACCTACTGTCGATGCTCCTTGATGTGGGACCATTCAACACAGACCCCTCAATAGCTCCGAAAAGCATGTTACTGAGTGATTGTTTCAAACTGACAGCTGCATTCATGGGCTTTCAGAAAACAGGCAGCCATGTGCTGTGAACAGGTCCTGGATGGAGAGAAAGTAGAAGCTCCACCAGTTCTATTAAGTCCTCCAGGATTTACCAGGAGTTAGAGTTCTCAGAGCTTGGGTGACTTGCCAGGATTCTTCTTGCAACTGGACAGGCTCTCAAATTCAAAACCTCTTTCCTTTTTTTTTTTTTAAATCAACACTGTTATCCAAGAACTCCTTTAGCTTGCTCCGCCTTCATGAGTTTTTTTTTTTTTTTAAAGATTTATTCATCTATACATGCAAGCTGGGGTACAGGCCAGAGGCATGGGGCGGCGAGAGGGTTCACCAGAGAGAGAGCGGAGAGCAGAACAGGCAGATGAGAAACACACTGCTGAGGGGAGCAGCGGGCGAGGCAGGAGAGGTCTGCCGCGCCATGTGGGATTCTCCCCGGCCGGGTGTCGAACTTGCACTGCGGGCTGCTGACAGCTCCACAGCGCAGCGCACAACCGCTACACCACCGGGGAGGCCCCGAGATTTTTTTTTAAGATTTATTTATTTATGCATACAAGCTGGCGTGCAGGCCAGAGGTGTGGGGAAGTGAGAGGGTTCACCAGAGACAGAGTGGGGAGCAGAACAGGCAGAGCCACTGAAATACACTGCTGAGGGGAGTAGCGGGCAAGAGAGGAGAGGTCTGCAGCGCCGCGTGGGATTCTCCCCGGCCGGGCCTCGAACCCGTGCCTCAGCTGCCTACATCTTCATGGCGCTGCGCTTAACCCACTGTGCCACCAGGGAGGCCCTTCATGAGATTTTTGAATAGGTTTTTTCCTAGAATCAGGGTATAGGGCTCAAATGTGGGGTAACGTGGGTCAAAAATTCAGGGGTTCCAATAACAATAAGCAGATACCCCCTGTTTCTATTAACAATACCCTCACCCAACCTCAGTGCACTAGCAGACACTAGCAGAGAGAAGTTTCCTCTGGAATAAGACAGTACCATCAAGAAAAAAAAAGTAATAAAATAAATTATTGGAAGCTTATGTGTTTGAGATTCTTCTATACTAAATTCAAATAAAAGGTGATGTGCTATTCTATGTCACTGAGGTTCTGGAAGGGCCTAGGGCAAAGCAGTCTCCTCTGGGCCTGTGAATTGACTGATCCTTCAAAGGACCCTATGAGGCTGTCTTGGGATAAACTGGGGCACCTTTTGCCATGACCCCTAAATAGAACCATCAAAGCACCCCTAAGACTAGCCGCTCTCTCATTCTAAGGGGCAGTGTCACCTTCAAATGTCACTGAAAACACAGGTTCAAATCCCAAGTTCAGAAGGTTGATTTTTCTTTCAGACTTTCCACTATCACATTTTCCAGGAGTGGACCATTCTGAGACATTCAGTCAACGTATATCACTGTTTTCAGGTCTAACCATATGGCTTTTTTTTTTTTTTTTACATTTTTTGACATAGTGTTCATTTTAGTTGTTTTGACATAACACTTTTATGAAAATAGTTGGTTATTTCTAGTTAGAGACAAGGGTAGCAATAACCAAATAACCAAATGACCATGTTACAGGTGTCTAGGGTCACTGTCTTTAAGTAGGCTTGATGTAATGATTTTTATAATTAACTTTAGTCCAAATGGTAGCTTTCCCATCAAAGACTCACACTTATCTGGAAGTCTAGTGTATTTCATAACCAGAATACATCTCAACCCAGAGCCCCAGCTGGCCATTGTTACTGCCACAACCCCCAAGCTGGAACCAAGTCCCTAACCCCAGCCACTGCAGCAGCCTTCTGCTCTCCACAGTTAGTCCCCGCTCTGTATGGCAGCCCCGGGTTCTGATCACCAAAGGCTCTTGTTTGAAATCCTTCAGGGATATTTAATTTTCCCAGGGATAAATCCAAATTTAAAAATATGACTTACAACATTTTTTAAAACTTCCTTTCTCCAGCCTCACATGGCCATGGTGCCATGGAGAGAAAAGAGAGAAAAGAAGGGCTGTTCCACCATGCAGCTCCACTGAGTATATCAGGATACAGCAGATTTTCAATGTCAAAATGTGGAGCTTTAATTTTATAATTTATGGCACAAAGTGCTTTTTTTTGTTCAGTAGAATATTTTTTTATCTGCAACAAGTAGGCCTTGATCTATCTAGCTTCTACTTTGAATATCTGGTTCCTTATATGCATATTCATCAAAGTAAACCATTAGCGTAAGTTATAATATACTATTCCCCAAATTTCAATGGTTTAACAAATTCCAGATATGTTTCTTGCTCATAATCAATTACAATGTGTATTAGCAAAGGACTTAGATTTCTATAGTCATTCCATGACCAGGATCCTTTGATTGCAGGTCTCCTTTACCTTTTAAAATTACAGAACTCTCTATTGAATCCCATACAGTCAGAAGACAATGAAGAAAGTTAGGCGAATGACCAAAAGTTTGTAGAAATGTGACCTAGAAATGATATATAACACCTCTGTCTATATTCTTTTAGCCGACACGCAATAATATTCCACAATTAACCTAATGGTTCCTGAGAAAGTCAGACTGTGTGTCCATAGAAAAGAAGTAACTCCCGAGTATTAATGGGTAAAAGTAAAAGGCAAGGAATAACTGATCCAAGAGTAATTCCTTGTAGATTAGGCACTCACCAAGTGGTATGAGTTCCATCATCAGTCAATTGTTTAAGACACAATTCTGGAAGAGATCTGAAAGAGTGAGTTAGGTTAGGCATCCGGTGTTTCATGTAAGTTATATGCACAAGGTTTGTGTCCATCCCACTGGTTACACCATGGCCTGCATGCACAACCATTTGTGCTGAGCCAGGGGAGTCACAATGGAACCAAAGTTCTGCCACACGATACTGATGATCGTCCCAACCTTAGGTGAGCAGGAGAGCGGCTTGTGTTTAACAACGCCACAGTCCAAAGTTTAGCATCCTCTTTTGGAGTCGATGTTAGTTCTTCTGGTTTTGAGATTGCAGTGGCAGGCCCCTGCCCCTGCCAATGTTCCTATTTCCTTTATTTTATCCCAGTAAATGCTGTCCCAACAGGCCTGCTGAGTGCTGTCTAGACTTTTGCCTTTATTTACTCAACAATGGCATTCCCAGACAAAATATTTGTATTCTACTCTTGGGCTACCATCTAGTTAGAGCTGCCTTCTTAAGTCTGTATGTGTCCAGCTAGATCTGCTGAACCTGCACTGTTCTTGAAGATTCAGTCCCCAGCCAGCTTAGATGCCTTTTTGGTTGACTGGTCTTCAAATAAATTTCTCATATTTGTAATTCAATATTTGCTTATGTTTTTGCTCTAGATACCTTATCTTTTTTTAAAGATTTGTTTATGTATGCATACAAGAACTGGGGTGTAGGACAGAGGTGTGGGGTGGTAAAAGGATTCACCAGAGACAAAGTGGGGAGCAGAACAGGCAGATCTACTGGCATACACTGCTGAGGGAAGCAGTGGGCGAGGCAGGAGATGTCTGCTGTGCCATGTGGGAAGATCCCTGGCCGGGGATCAAACTTGTGCTGCAGTGGCTTGGAGAGCTTCATAGTCCTGTGACTTAACCCATTGCGCCACCAGGGAGGCTCTAGATATCTAAGTCTGATTTATTACAAGGAATTTTCTCCATCCCTTTCGATTGAGCGTCCCCATATTTCCTGCAAAGTTCTTTTGAATTACAACTTCAACACATCTCAACCCAAATTAATTATCTTTCCTTCAGGTTAGCTCTTCTATTATGTCTTTGATTAACGGTGACATCAGTAACCCCCTCACTCAAGTTAGAAAACTGGAAACTCTAAGTAGCTTCCTCTTCGTTGTTTATTCCTCCATTCCATCTGAAGTTCATATCGATTCTCATTCCCAAATATTTATTTCAGTCTCCTCTTTCATTCTCTAATCCTTTCAGCCTAGTTCTCTCTTTCTCATTTCAATCTCATCTAAAAAACAATGCAAATATTTTTTAACCATGCTTGGACCTTTACTACCTTAACATTTGCACTTTCATAGCCCAAACTTCTTAAAAGAATTGTAAGCTGCATTCCTTTTCTCTAGTTCATTACTATCTACTCACTAAATTTGCCATAAAATCTGGCTTGTGTTGTTTGGCTTATAGGAAACTGGCATTACTTACCCACTGTTTCTTCCGAAACCTTTCAAGATCTATCACTATAGCGACACTTCTCTGATTTTGTTTTGTTTTGTTTTGCTTGTGTTTATTCTCTTACATCTTGCAGTGATGAGTCTCAATCTCCGTTCCAAGAGCTTCTTGTGCATCACCTCTTAGCGTTCTTTCCCTGGGTCCTTTCCTTGGTCTTCATGTATCTGTGACTCTCAAATATGTTCCAAGCAGAGCACACTAAGGACCTCATGAGGCAGCAGCAACATTACATTTGTACAACTAAGTTGGAGGAAGAAGATTTTGTTTAATTTGTGAAAGCACCTCAGGTGATCCTGAAATGATGTCTTTCTTTGGTCAAGGTTTGTACTCTCTGTGGGTGACCTCAACCCTCATCCTTGCCCAGTCCTTCACGACTGCCTAAGTACAGACAGTTCACAATATTTTGCCTATAGTTCTTACCTATTTCTTCAGTTCCAAGTCCATATATTTTACTGTTTGTTGCTACCTCAAACCACAAGTCTTACAGGCAATTTGAACTGTCCAAGTTGAATCCATAATTTTGTTCTTTCAAAGATGTTTACCATTCAGCAATTCTATCCATAATTATCCACACAAAAACCTGGGCTTTATTTTACCTTCTTTCCATTTTTTATCACATCTGATGAGTCTTTTAGTTCTATCACTTCTCTTTCCTCACTCTCGTTACTTTCCGCTTCTTTCTCTTCTCACTGATATTCTCATTGCTTATTCCTCTGTCTAGGTTATTATCATCCTCTTTACTAATTACCATGCCTCTAGCTTTGCTTTCTTCAATCTACCGTTCAGATTGCAAAGTGAATTTTTCAGATATAACTTATTATGTCATCTCCCAGATTACAACCCTCTTGAACTCCAACAAGCGAGAGGATAAAGTCGAAATTCCCGATGTTACTTCTTTCCTGTTAGCTGAGTAAGAACAAAGTTCAGTGATTCAGTATTATTCATTTATTCAATAAGTATTTATTGCATGTCAGGCAATATTCTACACTTGAGGGACACTGGAAGATGGAAATGAGAAGGTTTTCAACAGTAAAGGACATTCTAGGTCATAGAGAAAGCAAAGATAAATACACGAGTGTAAGTTCTATCTAAAAAATCAAAGTAGAATGATATAGTTGAGATTAACTAGATAGTTGTTGTATAATGGGATTGGTAGTCATGCAAAGTATTAAATAGAAAGTAACTTTTATTTATTTTCTTAAAGATTTATTTTTATTTATGCATACAAGAACTGGGGTGTAGGCTAGAGGTGCAGGGATGGTGGTGAGAGGATTCACCAGAGACAGAGTGGGGAGCAGAACAGGCAGATCTACTGAAATACACTGCTGAGGGGAGCAGCGGGCGAGGCAGCTCTCTGGTTGGGGCTGCCGATAACTTAATAATGTTGAGACTTTAACCCTTCTGTCACCTGGGAGACCCCAATAGAAGGCAACTTTTGTGTATATGTACCATATCTTCTTGAATACACAATAATGTAAAAGATATAAATAATAATACATATATATATAAAAGTTACCTTCTTTTTAAAATGTTATATATATATATATATAAATTATATACACACACACACACACACACACACACACACATACAATTTTAAAAAGAAGGTAACTTTTAATTTGACACCTGATAAAATGGAGGGGTCCAAAAGTCTTGGGAAGAGCATTTGCAGTGGAGGGAACGGCACTGCAAAGGTCCTAAGGCAGAGACAAATTTCATGTTTCAGGAGCAGAGGCACAGAGAGAAAGGCAGTGGGAATGGAGAGCACAGACTAAGTCCAAGAATAAAAAGTCAGAGAGGTAAACAGGAAACAGATTATGGGGGTTTATGAAGTTGCTAAGGCATTTAGATTATTATTTTATGTCATTAAAATTGCATTGATTTGCCACTGGTTTGCAGGACTATAGAAACTTTAGGAGCACAGCTTCACGTCTTGATATGAGTATGTACCTCACCACACCTACCACCAAATCTCCCTTAATCACATCAGGTTATTTTGTATTTCCCAAGGAATTTACACTCTTGTGTTTTATTGAGTGGGGACAGAGTCTCTCTTCTGTTGGACTGGATTCGGGAGACATGTGTAGAGTCAGTACTAGTTTTTCCCCCAGCTAGCCACTCAGAGAAGTGCAGAGACAAGCAAAACCAAAAGAGAGAGAAGAACCTCTTCTGAATTAGCAACAGTCTAATCCTCAGTTTTTTTCAATTACATGTGCCTACACATGATATTTTTCTGTACAACTTGGGTTTATTTTCTTGCAGTTGATTAAGTGCTGAATAAATAGTTTGTCTCTCATTTCGAAAAACATTATAACATAGCCTGCAGTGAGACTGCTTTTGAAATTCTAGCAGCATATATTTGGGAAATGTATCAGGAATATTTTATTGGTTTTGTTGAGGGGAGAAATTAAGTGAAATAAATAATAAAACTCCTCTGAAGTACAAATTTAGATATTGATTAAATTGGGGTGTGCACCGTGCCCGATTTTAGCATATATTCTGGCTAAATATATGTCAGTGGGTATGACAGCACATAGAACGAACGAATGGTGTGACATTCAGAAGTTTGCTTTATATCCCCAAGGGTATATTTCATATAATCTTGTCTATCTATTTGAAAAGAAATATGTGGTTGGTCAAAGGGAAACTCAATAGTCAGGATGAATCACCATCCATTGTGCCAAAGAGCTGCTGAAGTCATCATTCCTAGAAGAAGAGACAAGAGGTGTTTCAAGATTTCATCGACGGCAGCCATGCTTCATCACGACCTGGTGACCCATGGGCACGTGAACTGGCATCAGTGGAATTGTTCCAGGAACTAGACATAATCTTTAATTTTTCTTGCAAAAGACCATATAGCAAACAAGTTAGCCTTGGCAAGGCATACAGTCTCTGTCATAAATGTACACCTCTGGTGCTGTGGCACAAAAGCAGTCACAGATAATATGTAGATAATAATATGTGAATAGGGCCTCCCAGGTGGCAGAGGGGTTAAGTCTCACAGCTCTCACCACTATGGCCTGAGTTCAATCCCCGGCCAGGAAGTGACCCTGCAGACCTCTCCTGTCTCACCTGCTGCTTCCCTCAGCAGTGTATTTCAGTAGATGCGCCTGTTCTGCTCCCCTTTCTGTCTCTGGTGAATCCTTTCACCCTCTGCAACCTCTGGCCTACACCCCAATTCTTGTAGGCAAAATAAACAAACTAATAAATAAAATATGTGACTAAATATGCATAGGCCATATGTAAAAATAGACTACATGGAAATGAATGAGCATGGCAGTCTCCCAAAAATTCTTTATTTATGGACATTGGGAATTTAATTTTATATACATATATATGTGTGTGTGTGTGTGTGTGTGTGTGTGTGTGTGTGTATCTCATTTCCTAAAATACTGCTAATTTTTTTTCAGTCATTAAAAATGTAGAAATTATTCTTAGCTCGCACACAGAAACAGGTGGTGGGCCAATTTAGTCCTTGGACTATATTTGTCCACTCTGTGATCTTTAAGTCAGATCCAGCCTCTAGTAGTTCATGGTCCCTCAGTAAACCAAAGTCACGGTTACATTGCCATGTTTGATTTTCACTCTGTTAGTTGGTGAATCATTTGAATGGTCTGTTTAGTATGTTACAATTCAGATTTAGCTTTCAGCTCTACTTTTTTGCTGACTCAAAAAGTGGTTGGTTTAGGTATTTATTTTTGTTTTGAATATCACCCCAAGAGAAACAGAAATATAAATTGATGAGCTTTATAAACTGGAAGGAACATAAGGCATTGTTCGACATGAAATATTAGAATAGAAAGCAAGACCCACTGTTAGTAATCTCAGTTGTCTTCTGCAATGATTCATGAATGGGGCAGCATCACATTTAGTTACTGGGGGGCTTACACAAAATGAAGTGTATTTGTAGACAGAAAGGGGGTGGGTTAAGATTATTAGTTTAAGAAAAGATTATTTCACTTAAAGCCAGCTTCTCCCTGGGGAAGCAAGAGGCCTCTTATCATGCAGATGACCTCACCATGCTGTGTAGGAAACTCCAGATTTATTAGGTTAGGATGACACTTTGGGGAGAGGTTGAAACTGCAAGAGGCACTAAGCCTGGGTGTGGGTCCAGCATGAATGATTCCATTTTGGGCCTGTTTTTTTCAGATTTTAACAGAATGACCCCTATTACAGATAGCAGAAATTCTCAGTTATTTTTTAAATTTTAGAACATGACTCAGAGGAGAATTAACCCAAATATCAAAATATGTGTTGAAAAATGTGTAAAATAGGGGAAATGTCAAAAGAATGTTAATTATTAGTGTTGGTTGGGAAGCACTGGCGAATGACACAGAGCCATGGAGATGTTGCCCGTGTGAGTTCAAAACTGAAACATTCTTTTGGTCGAAGTTTGATCAAAAACAAGGGAAGATTTTATTGGTGACAACTACTTTATTACAATGTCAAGAAAATGCAGATTAGTGGCATATTTTGAAAAGCATCATCTGTCTTAATTAGGATCACTGAGAATAATTTTACCAACATAATTTTTACAAAAAGTCTTTGCTGTCTTAGCTTTTCAGGGATAAAGAAGGGGTATGGGACAAACTTTAACTTCTAAAGCAGAAACCACAGTGGGAAACAAGGGTAGAGTTCAAATTTCAAAAGATTTACTGATTTTTTTTTTTTTATAAAAAGAACAAAATGACACCAATTGCTTTGGAAACTGACACACAGAAATATCTCCTCCCTAAGTTAAATTTACCTTTGGATTTAAAAACAGAAAATAGAAGCAAAGCACAACTGAACATCCAATCAAAGAAGTTATTGTTTTCCAAGCCTAGAAGCCCACATTCTTGACATTCCTCTCGAAAATACACAAGACCCTGGAGACATCTTTTTTCTGCGTCCAACCTTTCATGTACTTTAAATAAAACCCTGAAATTCCTTTAAAGCGCACCCCCAGAATATTTACATATAAACAGATAATATTCTTAGATTTATGTTTGGTATATAAAGATATGATGGGAACAGGTCTTTATTTGCATTTACATTTGAAATGATACCAAATGGACTTCCAGTTTTTCTGAGATGAGAAACTGCCCACAATTTCAAAAAAGAAGTCTAGAAACATTTGTATTGTTTACTTTAGGAAAAGACTGAAAAAAATTCTGCTGGTATTAAAAAAGCAAGCACATTATAAAAGGTCTGATGTACTAAGTTTTTTAAGTGAAAACTAATTGTCTTGCCGAATGATATGTGTATGTAAGTTACCTGTAGAATGAATTAAAATTCAAATGAATTATGCATCTACTATATGTACAGCTCAGGGATTTACAACTTCCTGGTAACCCTCTGTTCATTGATAAACACAAATAAGGAGGTAACACATTATGCAAAACTGGAATATGGTAATGAAGAGTCAAATAAATCTCCCTGCAGAGCTCTACAGGGATTTGGAGGAGGGAATCAACGTGGGCTGTGCCATTAAATAAAATATTGTGGAAACAATGGTTCTGAGCCAGACCAGCTGGGTGGGTGGAGTTTACAGCACCCTGGAATGAAATGAAAAGCCTTTGCAAGCAAGAACAAACCTGGAAACAAAAGGCAAGACCTGGCTGGGGGTCTGGGAGTGAAGCAAATTAGCTGGAGCAGAAGTTTTTTATGTATCTGAGGACAGAGACAAAAGTCTGTAAGTTTTATAACAAAAATAGAGACTCCAGCACCGTAACATAAAGCCACTTCATTTTTCACTCTGCTTCCCTTTTAGATCAACGGGGCTGTAGCATCCAGTGGGCATTTGGCAGAAGTTCAAAGAGAAACAGTAAGAGGTGGGTCCCCAGGGGAATGGGAGGTGAATTTCTTTACCTGCCCGAGCTGTCCAGAAGTCCAAGAAGCCCTATGGATCCTTAAATCACCCACCAGATCTTGCTTCAGAAATGAGAAGGTCCAGATGTATTTAATACCCGAAATTCCAAACTTGATTTAAGGTTACATTTTTTTGCCTCCCCAAGCTGGGAACCGCTGCAGACAGGAAGCAGGGGAGGAGGTGTAGTCTTCATTGCCTTCATCTCTCCCTCCTCACTTCCCTAAGGTTGCTTTTTAACTCCAGTATCTCCTGAAGCATCAGAGGTGGGATGGGAACCATGGCGGGAAGGGAAGACAAGAGGCACGTCTCACTGGCCTCTGCTCTTCAAGCTGCCTTGTGGGTTTTTCAAGATGCCTCGTACCTTGTGAGTATCTACGCGGAAGACTGTGACTCTACGGCAGTGACATGGCTGCCACTTCCAGCCTTGCCCCGCACCCCCCCACACACACACTAGCGTGCCTACCTGTGCACCAGCCTGCACCTGCCCCTCACAGGCTCTCTCTGTGCGTCTCCTCGTCCCTCTAGTGGCTCATGGCCCAGGAAACTCATTTCTCAGAAGTTCACCAACAATTCCGAGAGACTCTGAAGGATATAAAATCTGGTCCTTAGTTTTTCTTCCCCCAAGTCCAGGTTTCTACAGCCCAAAAGGGGCCCTAGGGAGAGTCTTAGATCTATGTTGAGTTCTGTCCTTGAGTTAGTTTTATGTCCGTTTGGAATATGTCATAATAATTAGCATATTTGAAAATAGAGAGTTTATTTTGAATGTCATCATTTTGAGATGCCACTGGTGCATGGACAATGGGAAAAAAAACAAGACCTTGGACAATGGCAAAAACAATTCTTGGAAATCAGGCTCTTTATAAGAATTGAATGCTGGGTAGAGGACTAGGCACACACGTTCCCAGGATACATGGCTAGTGTCTCTGCCTACTGAAGTCAAACTATGAAGGCCAAAAGTTCTTACTTCCTTTTTGCCTCTGCAGTCTGACACAGTCTATAGACCTCATTTTCAGAAAACTGCATTTAAGTGCGCAAAAATAGCTGCCAAGGACACCCAAGGAAATCAGTTACACTGGCATGCAGTTATCAAATTATTGAAAAGTGGTATCATAAGGCATGCATTTCTTTATTATACCACAAGAGCTAGTGGCAGGTCCAAGAATATGATCATTTTGAGACAGTTGTGGGTGGAAACAGTTTTAGAATATCTCTGCAACCCAAACGTGATATTCGAGATTTGTGATTGCTGCGGCTGACACATTTGGAGGTACTGCATCTATTGCTGTGCTTTGCTGAATAAATTCCTCCTTAACTAAAGTGCTAAATTTCAGTGAAAGCAGGAGCAATGCAAGATTTCTGAATTCCATCTCCAACCAAATGCAAGTCATTTGCATTTTCCACTACCTCTTTGAATAATGCCAGTTGCGCCTTGAGGAGGGTTAAAATTCAATGAAAGATGTAGCTTTTCTTTGACTCACCCCTGCTCTGGATTCCTCAATTCCCTGTGCCCCCTGGGGCATTGTCATGGCTGTGATGGCCTGGCTTACTATCAGCTGGTCCCAGCTACTGGTCTTTATTACCATCCTGCAGTACGGCAGTTGAAACAATCTTAGAATCCTCCTGTACAGTGGGGCATTCATCCACACTGGACATGATTTCTGAAACAGCAGGAAAAGAACCATCAGGGCCAACAATTTTCCTTTTGCCTAATAAG
The DNA here is from genome assembly GCA_004024925.1 of Scalopus aquaticus. Taxonomy (NCBI): domain Eukaryota; kingdom Metazoa; phylum Chordata; class Mammalia; order Eulipotyphla; family Talpidae; genus Scalopus; species Scalopus aquaticus. The sequence continues at coordinate 123,761 of PVIJ01000109.1, forward strand.
ATGATGATGGCCTCACAAATAAAGCGCCTCCCTTCCCTCTGGAAATGCAGGGCTCCTGATGGGATTTCTACTTTGCCTCTTCAGCAGTGTGAAATGACCCAGGGAAAGACTTAATAAGTAGATGTCAGCCACAGAGTAAGCAGAAAAAAATGATGAATGGACCAACGGGCAACCCTATCCCGGCTTAGTGTGGCTGTACACTTTGCATTCGATTCTGTAGATTTTCTGTGTTTAATATGGTCAGGGATTCCCAAGTAGCTTCGGCCCAAGCCTATTACTTCTAATAATTGAGACTGATGAAAGGTCGTGGCATTTTTACAGCTTAGCTGTGACATGCAATAGATCACTTTGCTCTGTCAAAGAAAATATTATACACTTCATTGGCAAAAGGTTTGATCCTCAGTTTTCCCTCCCCACACTCTCTCCCATGTATTTGCTTGGATTTACCGATAAATTTCACATTGAAAATGTTCCAGAAAATTGCCTCAAACGACAATGAGATCATCCAGGTATAAAGCAAATGTTTCAGGATCATTAGGAAATTAATTACGTGAAATGACTGACACGCTGCTGCCACAGGGGAAGTGTTATATACAGCCTTGCTTGTTTAAAATACAGTGTCACGCATCCCTTGTGACAAACTGCTTGTTGTTCTAAAATAAGCAAAAGTCATTTAGAATGAAAATCAACTGTGGATGGGATTCCAACTCTTTGGCAGTCATTTTCTTTTCCTGCTGATGCTTGAAATATTGGTAGTTTCTGAGTCTTTAGGTAAAAGCTGCCACCCACGGCCATCAGTGATTGGGCTTTTTTTTTTTAATGAAAAAAATATGGTTTTTAAGAATGAACAAAATCAGCAGTAAAAATCAGTTCATGGTGATAAAGGCAATAACTCATATTAAAATCCAGGAACTCTATCCGAAGGGGTATTCTGAGGGAAATTCATTGTGTCAAATTATTCTGTATCAGTTGAATTATCCATCTAAAAAATAGAAAATATGCAAACAAATTTGGCAAACTAAGAATCTCAAAGGCTTCAAGATAACAGGAAATTGTAACAATAAGGGGAAAAACGAGTCTATTTTTTAAGTAGAGACATTTGAATTCAATACGTCTTAAAATTATTTGCTTATGAAAATGTGGACAAATATCTTAAATTTCAATTTAAAAAAGCAGAAGTAAACAAAATTAATCTATAGACCCAGACATAAAAATGCTGTGATAGAAGCTTCTAGTACCTATTATAAGGGTGAACCTGGATGGACCACTGGCTGTATCCTCCTGAGTCAAACTGGATGTGCTTAAGAGAAGGCCCCAAAAGCTGTGCCTGTGTGTGGGGGGGTTTGATGTGTTCACAGCTTGGCACAGGTAGATGGGAGGCAGGTCAGATGCCAGCTTTGTAGCTTCCCTTTGTTTGTTTGATTTTCCCTCTATGTTCCACATATGAATGAAATCACTGGTATTTGTCTTTCTCCCACTGGTTAATGTCACTTAGCACAATATTTGTGCTTTATATGTTTTTTTTAAAGATGTATTTATTTATGCATATAAGAGCTGGGGTGTAGGCCAGAGGTGGGGGTGGGTGGATGAGAGGATTCACCAGAGACAGAGCAGGGAGCAGAACAGGCAGATCAACTGAAATACACTGCTGGGGGGGGGGTGGGGGGCAGCGGACAAGACAGGAGAGGTCTGCTGTGCCATGTGGGGAGCTCCCTGGCTGGGGATCGAACTTGTGCTGCCGTGGCTGCTGCTGAGACTTAACCCCTTGAGCCACCATTTAGGCCCCCTGTGCTTTATACGTTTTAAGAGCCTTTCAAGTTGGGTTGTAGATTTCGGTACATATCATTGGAAATACTTCAGCTTGCATAGCATCAAGTAGAGTTTCATGATTGTTGACATACTTTTTCCTTCTTTTCCAGTAATATGTACAGGCAATGAAGAATGCGTATTTTAAGCATGTATTTCATGATCTGAGTACGCATACTCCTACTAAAAAGCAGAACAGTAAGGGACCTCCCCAGGGTCCCTTACTGTTCTTTCCCAGTAAAGCCTCACCCCTGGGCCCAGCATCAGTTAGATTTGCCTCTTGAAACAGAATTTCGTCTAGATGGGATCTTGGTGTTTGCGTTTTTGTGTGAGACTTCTTCACTCATATATGGTTTTGGAGGTTCATTCATGTATCTAGCAGTACTTGTTCTATTTTACTGCTGAGTAAAGCCCACTGTAGAAGTAGAACATGGTTTATTTATCTATTCTATTGCTAGACTTAGAGGCTCTTTTCTTTTATGTTATAGTGAAGAAAGCTGCAGGAATGATTTTGTGCAAGTTTTTTAAATCTATGTTTCTTTGGAATCTCTGGGTCATAGGAGAGCTGTTTGTCTCTTTTTTTTAAAGACTTATTTATTTCTGCATACAAACTGGGGTGTAGGCCAGAGGTGGGGCAGGCAGTGAGAGAATTCACTAGAGACAAAGTGGGGGCAGAACAGGCAGATGACCGAAGTACACAGCTGAAGGGAGCAGTGGGCGAGGCAGAAGAGGTCAGCTGTGCCATGTGGGTCAGCTCCCTGGCTGGGTATCGAACTGGTGTTGCAGTGGCTGCCGAAAGCTTCATAGTGCTGTGACTTAACCTGTTGCTTCCCCAGGGAGGCCTCTGTTTGTCTCTTTTTTAATTGATGTAGGCATTGTGTCTAAAATGGTAGCATTTTACTGCTGCTCAGAGCATAAGAAAGTTCTAGTTGCTACAGCTCGCACTAATGGTTAAGAGTGATTACCTTTTGAGCTCAGCAATTTTAGTTGCTGTTTAGTGGTTCTTGTAGCTTAAATTTAGATTTTTTTATGTCTAATGATATTCAGTGCTTTTTCATGTACTTGTAGGCCATTTATATATTCTCCTTTGTGAAACATACATTAAATATTTCTCCTATTTCCTATTGGGAATTTGTCTTTTTATGATTGTCTTGGAGGCGTTTTGATTTAATGTATTTTTGGTTCCCAGTCCTAGGTCAGGATGGGAATTATAAATATTTTCTCATCCTCTATACTTTGCCTATTCATTTACTTAGTATGAAGCATATATAATTTATCAGTTTTGTCGTTCATGAATATTGCTTTTTGTGTTTTAAAAGAAAGCTGTGCTTATCCTCAAGTTACAGAAAAAAATGCTATTTTCTCTTGAAAACTTTATAGCTTTAGCTTTTTGTATAAGTCTAGAATCCATCTCAAAATAATATTTGTAGTGAGTTAGAGGTTATGGTCTATTTATTTATTTGAATATCAAGTTGTTCCACTATGATCTGTTGAAAAGTCTTTCCTTTCCCTGGTGCATTGCTTTGTCACTTTGTGAAATAACCGCTGATCACATCATATGAATCGCTTTCTGGGCTCTCTTCTTCTTTCATCGATTGAATTGTTGATACTTTGCCAGTATCATACTCTCTTTATGTCTATAGTCTGAAAGTCAGTCTTGAAATAATACAGAATCGAAGCCTTTTAAGTTAATTGTTAGTCAAAATAAACCTATGGAAAAGTAATGGTAAAGAAAACATATTCATTTATATACACATTTCTTATAATTTAATACCCATGGGGGAAATAAAATGGACAAAAGTTGTCAACAGATAAATCAAAGTAAAACATATCACACAGACGACAAACACATACACGCATATAATCACCTTATTTTTAATAAAAATGTGATTGAGCTAGCTCTTCATATATTTCAAACAGGCAACATTTTTGAGTGATTATATTGAATTTTGATAAAATACATATATTGCTAATTTGGAGCAAAGGGTGGAAAAGACTCAATGGACTATATTCGAGAATTATTGGTGCTTTGATGACGGGAGTGATGTGTTAACAAATCTGAAGAGCTGTGAATCTACACCCCAAATCATACAGTGTTGTAAAACAATCAAGTCTCAATAAAACATTCTACAATTTGAAAAATGGTGTGTCATGTATCTGGATATAATATTGCACCATTTATGTAGAGCCTGAAAAAAAAAAAAAGGCCTCTCTTTTGACTCAGTAGCTCCATCTCTTGCAATGTTTTGCAATGAGGAGAATTTTCATATGTTAGAATATTCATGAAATTTTCTTTACAATTTTGGAGAACAGGGAGAAATCCAAGTGCTTTAAAACAGAGAAATATTATTTATCAGAAGTAGTATATCAAGTAATTTCAAATATCATTCTGTCATTAAAAATTCACACTTTTGAGAATGTTCATAGATCTAGCTGAATGCCTAGAAAAGGCGGGATTAAAAATGTATGTCTAATGCAAACCTAATTATCTAAAATAAAACATTTAGACATGAAGGACATGAAAAGAGTACTGGAAAGAAATATATCAAGAATTTAATGATCATTTATTTAATATCAGCTACTTCTGACAATAAGATTCAGGATTTTTTTATTATTTACTTTATATTTTTCAGTCTCTTCTGTATTTTACAGGGCAAAGGACTGTTTATTTTTGTAATTAATCAAACTAGACAGTCTTTAACAGGTAAAGGAGTAATAAAATACAATGAGTACACATGTTCTGAGACGATCTCTGGACAACAGCGCAGTTCATGACTTACCAATGGAGGGCTGGATTCCCATGGAAATGGGTGGAACCCTGAAGAGCTGAGCAATGAAGAGTCCAGTTAGGCACAGAAGGTCTCACCTCTTTGTCTGGGCTCTTTCTACTCTTCAAGGCTGTATTTTTGACTCTTCTAAATAACCAGAACGTTCAACCAAGCATAACAGGCAGTAAGCTTTTCTTCCAGCTCCCCTGCTAGTTCTAGTTTCTTTTTTTTTTTTTAATATTTATTTATGCATACAAGCTGGGGTACAGGCCAGAGGCATGGGGCGGTGAGAGGGTTCACCAGAGACAGAGTAGGGAGCAGTACAGGCAGATCAACGGAAATACACTGCTGAGGGGAGCAGCGGGCGAGGCAGGAGAGGTCTGCCACGCCATGTGGGAATCTCCCTGGCTGGGCGTTGAACTTGCATCATCGCTGCACCACCAAGGAGGCCCCTATTCTAGTTTCTTGCAAGGTAAAGCAAAGCTAATGATAGCCTGTATCTACAAATTTGATTCATCTTTATGTAATAAGTTTACTATGTCTAGGACCATGTTGTCTGGGGTCAGAATGTGTGCATTATACACTGCCTAGTGTATACAAGTCCTCATGTGAGATCTTGGGCGATTCCCGGCCATTGAGACCAGGGTGAGGGTCTCCAGTAGCCCCTGGAGCTGCTTTCCATGTGCTGCTGGCATGAGGGTATCAGTCCACTAGCTGAATCTGAAAATTTAGCAGCCTCTGTGGCCAAATATAATGCAACATGTGCCATTGGAGAGTGTGAGAACCAACATTCAACAATATCAGGACTGTTTCCGCAATAAGCATTCACTTATAATGCCCTATGACCGAGCAGATGTGGTTTTTGCATCCTTGATTCATTTTGCATCATTGACCGAGTGCCTTCGTGGATGACCTATACTTATCATGTGAGTGACCTGGGGACAGAATTGGGAGAATGGAGAAGGGGTAAATATATCAGGCACTTCCTTGGAAACTGACTGGCTCCTATCAGACAGATGCGTTTGTGTTCAAAAATCCAATTATTAGGCCTGCTTAAAACATAAGCATGTGCATTATAGCTCTAAAAATAACCAAGGGCTTCCTGGTGGCACAAGGGGTTAAGTCTCAGCACTATGAAGCTATCAGCAGCCACTGCGGCTCGATTTCCATCCCCGGCCAGGGAGCTTCCCACATGGCACAACAGATCTCTCCTGTCTCATCCGCTGTCCCCCTCAGCAGTGTATTTCAGTAGATGCGCCTGTTCTGCTCCCCACTCTGTCTCTGGTGAATCCTCTCACACACACCCCCGCACCTCTGGCCTACATCCCAGCTCTTGTATGCATAAATAAATAAATAAATAAAATAAATCTTTAAAAAAATAAAAATAATCAAATATCCTGGGGAAAAGCACTTAAAGATTACAGTTTATATAGAAAAAGAAAAAAAATTACAGTTTGGGTGACCTCTTCTCACCCCATGTAAAATCCTAAACCACAGTAAGACTAGACTGTGAGGGGAAAACTGAATTGGTTTTTCTAATTCCAAAGAAGAAAACCACTTTGATCTTAGTGTCTGTGATTGGATGAGAATCACAACATCGTGAACGACACATTGTGCTGAAAAACCTGTGAGGTCTCATTTCTATTTTGACAAACAACCTCCAATGAAAACATTGCCTCTTTTCATTCTCCAGTGCAGAACGGAATATACTTGGGCCTGTGCCCTGGAGTGAGTGAGTCAGCTGATCATGTCAGGCAACATGTCATGTTCTGAAGCTCTAAACTCTGAGAGTTCAGCCGTCAGATCTGCGCACCGTGGGGGCAAGGGGTACATGGAGTTACCACCTCCTTGAGACTGTTCACAGGCTCAGTTACTGCTGAGATCTTGGCAAAATCCAAAAGGACTCACCCTCCACACTCACATTTTTGCTATTTTCATCTCACTTCCATGCTGCAGTGGACTTGTTCGTTCTTCTTTCACCCGCTGCTAAAGCAAAGCTCTCCTGATTCTATGGACAGAGTCTCTGTCCCACTTGATCACGCCATCTGTCTCCACATTGCAGTTTTCTCTGCGTGAGGACCAGGAAATGGACACAGTTCTGCCCAATAGCAGTACAGCAGGAAATCTTTCCCAGGCTCCCCGCCATCTGTGAGCATACGATCAGTCTAGGAGAACACATTGTAGTAAAAAGATACCAGAGAAGGGTCATGGGCAATAAACAAGGAACCTGGATCGAGGGGAAATATGACATGTGCTAAGAGCCATGCTCACCCGTGCGTCAGGATGCTGATGCTGTCAGTGGGATCTGACAGGAGCAATGCGTGTTTGCTTCTTGGGTGCAGGTGTTGATCCACATTGAACAGTGTGGACATTGTGTGATTGGCCTGAAACCGAAACTGTGGGTTCAGTGAGTAGAAATCTAAAGCATCTGTCATGAGGTAGTTGGGCTGATAAACAGAAATCAGTATCTTTTCCATGATAACTTCTGAAACTGCACCCTGGAATATCTCAGTAAGTTTAAGAGAGCACATTTAAGAAAAAGGATGTCTCCTCTATTTTATACATCCTCATGCCTCCCTTATTAATCTGTACTTCTGTTTACAGAACTTGACAATATTCCCCAAATGTTGGATAAGAACTCGTACAGCGTGATCGTCAGTTTGTATAGAAAAGATTTGTGCCAATTTTTAAAATGTCTCGTTTTATTACTGACTGCTGGGAGCTGATTTTTTGAACTTAGAACTTGTAATGAACTTTAAGTCATCTGATATTCAATATCCATTTCTGTTTAAATAGTTGACACGAACCGCAGCTCACGTCACACCTCTTTCCTATCTCATCTTTATTTCCCTGTTTGCTGTGGAAGGGGGGTAGTGGGGGAGGGGAGGGGAAGGAAGTTTGCTGTCTTCCTAGATGGATCAAATGATCAGTTCTGGGATTGATCACTCAATGCACACCTGGATGCAAATCCTGGATACATTTGGGGTAACTGTTTCAATTTTGGCACTAGTTAGAAGGTTTGAAACCCCAGGTGGCATTGTCAATAGGGGAGCAGTGGGATGTCGTAGAGTGGAAAGAAGGTGGCTGTTCATATCCGGGCCTTTTCACTGATTTCAGTTCTTGTGCCTCACCTATAAGATCTGGAAAATAGGGCCTCCCTGGTTGCGCAAGGGGCTAAGTCTCAGCCAAAAAAGCAATGCCCAGCCAGAGAGATTCCCACATGGCGCAGAGGACCTCTCCTGCCTTGCCTGATGCTCCCCTCAACAGTGTATTTCAGTCAATCCACCTGTTCTGCTCCCCACTCTCTCTCTGGTGAATCCTCTCACCCCGCACACCTCTGGCCTCTACCCCGGCTCTTGTAAGCATAAACAAACAAATCTTTTTAAAAAGATATGGAAAACAGCATGTATTCCATTAGGTTATTGTGCATCAAAATGCCTGGGCATCAACTTTTTCACTTGAGTCTGCATGACAGCTGTCAAACAATTAACCCACCCACTGTTGTCCTCCAATACAATGCTTGAGCAGAGAGCTAAGGCCACATGGTGGCATGGCTAGCAGACAAGGGTGGCCCAGAGTATGCCCTACACCTGGGTGAATCTGGCCCTAAAGGCTGGGTGCTGAGGACAAGACACTGCACTGAGCCTGCTATGGGCTGTGGTGAGGGTATGACCTTAGAATCACATTTGATTTGTAGTAAGTTCTCCTTAGTGATTAACATTGTCACCACATATGAATGAAGACTTGGAATTATTGCTTTCATAATAATTTTTTTTCACAATAAATTTTTTCAATGCAGACTATTGAATCATTGCTTCCTGTGAAAAGCAATAATTTGTTCTTTGTTCATTTAGTTCTCTGTCAAATACTACCCAGGAAAAAGGAAAAGGTGCTCTAACTCAAATGGAGATTTCGATCCTTTCTATCTTCCCTGCATGCTACCCACACATCCACTGAACCACTTCTCATTATAAATGTCAGTTGTCAAGTCTATTTTCTCTGCTGGCCTGTCAGTACTCGGCGACAGAGACTTAGGTATTCTTTGAGTTCTGTCAATATTGGACCCAGGTTTTGCTAGCAAATAAATACACACTAAGTGTTGGTTTGATGTAGTTATTGCTGAAATGGAAGAAAAGTATTATTTATTCTTGGAATTTACTCCTATAACTATGTTCTTAACCTGTGATCTATGGATATGTTGGGTGTTTGTAAGTCACTTCCAATTATATGCTAAGTTAATAGTGTTTATGGAATTTGTCTTTTTTTTTTTGCAAAACTATGCATACTGTCAACAAATGCTCTAACAATTGTGCTCCTTCGTGTTTACACAAAAGCACTGAAATTCTATGTCCACACAAAATCTGAACAAAGATGTTTATAGCAACCTTATTCATAATGGCCAAATTTGGAGGTAACCAAGATGTCCTTCAGTGAGTAAGTTGATAAACCCTGACACATGTGGACAAGGGAATATTATCAGCACTAAAAATAAATGAGGGGGCCTCCTTGGTGGCTCAAGGAGTTAAGTCTTAGCACTGTGAGTCTATTGGCAGCTAGAGCAGCACGAGTTCCATCCCTGGCCAGGGAGCTGAGCCCCATGGTGCAGCAGACCTCTCCTGTCTCCCCGCTATGCCCCTCAGCAGTGTATTTCAGTCAATCTACCTGTTCTGCTCCCCACTCTGTCTCCAGTGAACCCTCTCTGGACTGCACCCTAGCTCTTGTATGCATAAATAATCTTTAAAAAATATATGAGAATTTGGTCACCAGAATTACACATTTGGTATTTCTGATTTCATTCCTCTCAAAAGAAAAACAATAAACTATACAAGAACCAATGACCTACCAAGATATGAAAAGACGTAACTGAAGGAAGCCAATCCAGAAAGCCTATCTATGGTCAAGGTTTGACTAGAGTGTATTCTGGAAAAAATGAAACTATGAACAGAGTAAAAAAGGTGAAGGTTGTTGGGGGTGGGAAGCAAGAAAGGGTGAGTAGGCAAAGTGCCGAGAAATTTTAGGGCACTGAAAATACTCTGTACAATGGGGTGGGTCACATCGTTATATATTGGATCCACTCCCCAGAATGTAAAAACCAACTGTTATGTGAACAATGACTTTGGATGATAGTGTTGTATCCATCTAGGCTCATCCTTTGGAAAAAATGTAATGTTCTGCTTTTGTACACCCTAGAGGTTGACAAGGGGGTTATCTATGCATGTGTTGGGATAAGGTAGATATGGGAAATCTCTGGACTATCCCCTCAATTTTGCTGTAAACCTAAAACTGCTATAAAAAATAAGGTCTTAATAAAAATAATTTTAGAGGATTTCTAGGAAGGGAAATGAAAAAGACAGTAAGTGTTGAGGGCTTGTTATAAAAATCAGTGATGGGGACGGCGTTCATTTGGGAAGATGAGAAAATTCTAGAGATGAATAGTAGCTGTTGATACAGGACAAAGTGAAGGCATTTGATCCCCCAAAACTGTACCCTTAAACATGCCTAAGAAGTCAGAGTTTGTTATGTCTATTTTACTACCATTAAAAAAAAAAAAAAAACTTAAAAACTTTTGAGAACTACAGTTTAGAAGCAATTAAGGTGGATGCTTTTAAACATTTGCCTATCTCGTCAGTGTCTCTACTTGCTAGATGAGACGCTGCCTGACCTAACCTTATCTACGCCAGTCAGGTTTTACAGGTAAAAAACCAAAGCCACGTAGATAGATTTGATGATGTGTTTTTAAATGCTGAAGACCAGAGACAAAGAGACAGGAAGGAAACACCTGGCTTCTCCATCTCTGTCCACAGCGGTGATGGGCAGCCTAAAAGGCGGTCCCAGGTGATTCTGGGACCCACCACCTGGTATATTTCTTTCCCTTTGGCCTGAAGCTGAACCTGGACCTTCACTTTCTCCAAATAAATCAAATCGAGCAAAAGCGCTGGCATGAAAGTACCACGATCAGACCACAGAAGGACTACCACTCCATCCCACCCGTGTACGCGCTTGCTACCTTGCTATGGGGGAAGTGGCTGTTGAGGTGGGAGCTGCCCATGCGGGGCCCACAAGGCGAGGACCAGGGTCCCCCACCACCTAACTCTTGGTCAGAAACTGAGATCTGCCAATAGCCAGAGAGTGAGCTTAACCCACATGCTCCCAGCAGCCCCTGCTCTACCTGCCCAGGTTTCCACGTAGCCACACCCAGATCCCTACCTTCAGAAACTGAGAGATAAGTAGTGCTTGTTGTTTTCAGTGACTAAATTTTGGGGTGCCCTCACACACAAATAGCTCACTTGTAACACCGTGACTGTGCGCAACAGTGAGAAGCCCTCTGCTTATCAGAGGAGCTAAGACAAAGGAGCTTGGCAGGCACCAAAATCCAGGGGCATCTACTTTGTGAGGCTGTGCTGGAAGCAGCTGCCATGGCAACGACTACATCCTCTAGCTCTGCCCCACCTGCCCTCAGATGGTGGCCACGGGACTCGTTCTCACCTCTGAACACACATGAGGTCTGGTGTGTGGCACTGCAGACCTGGGTGGGCGCAGAAGCTCCATCTCTACCCTTTCTCTGCAACTGCTGGGGTAGAGCCCTGAGTTAGTATGCCCAGGAGAGCCGACATGCTCATGCGATGGGGCCTTTGTTCTTGATGGTGATACATGGAATGGCTGTTGTTGTTTTTTAAAGATTTATCTATTTATGCACACAAGCTGGAGTATAGGCCAGAGGCGGGGTGGCGAGAGGGTTCACCAGAGACAGAGTGGGGAGCAGAACAGGCAGATCAACTGAAGTACACTGCTGAGGGGAGCAGTGAGGAGACAGGAGAGGTCTGCCCCACCATGTGGGAAGCTCCCTGGCCAGCCATCGAACTTGCGTGGCCGCTAACGGCAGCTCCACAGCGCAGCGCTTAACCGCTCTGCCACCAGGGAGGCCCCAGGAACATCTGTTTTGGACAAGAGATGAACTTTTAATGGATTAAGCCCTTAGCATGTCGGGGCTTATATTTTTTTGTTTTTGTTTTGTTTTGTAATAGCCACTAATGTTACTCTAAGTAACGCAGAGCTGCAGGGGCATAGCTTAAAAATCGAGAGGAGACACACTCCATGTGTCTAAAGATCCCAGTCAAAGGCCTTGAGCAATCCCAGGCTCTCCCAGGTCCGTGTGGCCTCTGGGGTGAGGCGAGAAGGGAATACTACGGTCTGTATCACAACTGGTGGTCTCCTGCATCATCAGAGAGAGAGGGTGAAGGAACCACCTTCCATCTCTCTGTTCTCATTACAAAATTCTGAAGTTGATCAGAATATGGATGATTTAATATTTTAAAGTTATTTCCAGAAGAACCAAAAATGAAGGAGGGAGGGAAGGAGAAAGAGAGAGAATGCACTTACGTAAGGACAGAGTAGTAGAGAAAAAATGGAAAAAGAAGGGGGGAGGTCATAAAATATAGGCCTTTATTTTAACAAAATTGGACATTTAACAAAATGTTTTTGGAAAACTATCAAATTGAGACTCTTAACTTGGTATTCAAAAAGGAGCTTCACAAAGATTTTGAATTCCTTCACATTTTCTAAAAAATAATCAGTGTTTATAAACACATTTTTTTATGGAATTTTTGACCCTTCAATAGATTAAGAACAGTTTCTCTAAAGTTACTTTGGTCATATTAGTTGGGGAATTTTGATTTAATCTTGTTCTTGACACTTTTTTTCACCCCCTTCAAAGACTTCCTTCAAAGTTATTCCCAGAGGAAAGTGTTATAAAAGCCAGATGAAGAATGTGTTTTTAAGAGTATGTGAACGTCAGTTCTATCTGTCTCCATGTTGGTTTCGTAGATTATAAACTTGATTAAATGGAAACCTTGTCTGCCTTAGAAACCCTTTGTCAGAGTTCCAGAAGCCGGCCAGTGCAGGAGAGAGCATAAAACCTGCGATCGGCTCTGGCTGCTGAAGTGTCCAGTCACTTTCTCTGAGGACTCGATGGAAACACTAGGAATATAAACGCTATTTTTTATTCCACTCTCTAGTTAATAATGTTTGATGGACACATGTCATTATTTGGGGTGCAGGAAAGCAAGAGGACAGAGAAGAAATGACAGAGAAGATATTATGGACTTCAACGCAGGCTCTGGTCCGCTGGACCAAGAGGTGTTAAGACGGGGCTTTGTCCATAGCAGGGGGACCTCTTCAAAAGGAGCATCAGGGGATCCTCCTGGTGGCCTACAGGTCAAGTCTCAGCACTCTCACCATTGTGGCCTGAGTTCGATCCCCAGCTTCCCACATGGTGCAGGAGACCTCTCCTGTCTCCCCGCTGCTCCCCTCAGCAGTGCATTTCAGTAGATCTACCTTTTCTGCTCCCCACTCTGTCTCTGGTGAATCCTCTCACCCCCCCACACCTCTGGCCTACACCTCAGTTCTTGTATGCATAAATAAATAAATCTAAATCTTTAAAAGGATGGTCGAGCATGGGGATTTCAACCTTGTCTTCTGTGCATGCTGTCTGTTAATGACATTGCACTTGACCTGCATATGCTCCACTGCTCAGGACATCATCCACTATGTCCAGAGTGGCCCGAGGAAACTCAGAACAAAGAGGGCTATGGATATGATTTCACTATCAGATTAATTAATTGTCTTCTTTCTCCCAGAGTGATTAAATGACACATTTACTGGTGATTTATAAACAATATGGAAATTAACCAATATTATCACTTCAAGGATTCTTGCAAAAGATCATGAAAAGGGATGGGAATTTTAGTTAAAATCTATGAAAGCCAATTAGTTACTAGTGCCTTTCACTAGTGGATTTTTTTTTTTAAGTAGCTGTTTTCAAAACCAAAAAAAACACTGCTGCTGGCTTGTTTGGGTAGGGCCAGTATTACTTAGAGGATTGGCTCAGAGATAAGAGACTCAGGTTTGAAGTTCTGACTGATCTGTATCTGGCATATGATTCTAGGTGTCAACAGGAAGAAATTAGGCTGAACATGATGTCAGTGGCTCTTTGGGAATCTATTTGTAAAACTCGACATCCAGGGGAGGCATGGAGAGTTGGAACCCCAAGATCATGTTCTTTTTGTCTGCTTCACGTTAGTGATGAGGCTTGAGTGCTCCAAGTGCCACAGTGAAGGGGAACAGGAGGCTTTGTAGACACAGATCGCTGACAGCTCCGGCCTGGGGTTCAGGTAATACAGGTGCTACAAAGAGGTGGGGCCTCCTGGTTCCTCACACAGCTGCATTTTGGGGAAGGCCTGGGAGACAGTACCCCTGACAAACGGCGGGTGTCCAAATGAAGGTGAACTCAGAAGAGCAGAAGGAGCTTTCTCCTCTGGGGAGGGGGAGGGGGGGAGCAGGCTAGGGTGAGCTCTCACAGAGCAGGCTTTGTAGCTGGGCAAGGAACAAAGGCCAGTGGGATAGTAAAAATAGTCCCATGGAGGGACCCCGACTGCCTAGGCTAAGCCACGGTCATCTCAAGGTTAGACAGGATTTTCTTTTCCCCGGTTATCACGTGGGCAGAGAAGGTGTTCTCTGCGGTGTTCGGACTATTCTTAGGCCTGATTCAAAGGGATCCAAAAAAGTCCCAGAAAGTAGGTTTGGATACAGGACATTTATTTGAATTGTAAATCTGTCGCTGACTCTTAGAACCTTATCAGTCACATATGCCATGCCTCAGCTTACCCGTTTTACAGCATAGAGTGAAAGAATGAAAAGAACTGTGCAGAATCTTTGCACACATTATACAGGACTTCCTTGAGGCTGAGAACAATCTGAAAGTTAAGACATTTAGAAATTCTCACTCTCCTCAATGCCAGTGTAATCTTTGGACTGTTCCTCTAATGCTTCTTTATCCCTCCCTCCACTCCTTTCCTCCCCAACCATACTTTTTTGTAATGAATATTACATTCATTTTCTTATTTTCTGTTTTAAATTACTACACATCTAATGTCTTTTCTGTATTGAAGTATGCACAAATGAAGAATTTCCATAATCACAGCACATTCTATCAGGACAGATGTAGAAATGATTAAAATTAAGTAAAAGGGGGCCTCCCTGATGGCGCAGCGGTTAAGCACTGCGCTGTGGAGCTGTTGGCAGCAGCGACACGAGTTAGACGCCCGGCCGGGAGATTCCCACATGGCGCAGCAGACCTCTCCTGCCTCGCCCACTGCTGCCCTCAGCAGTGTATTTCTGATCTGCCTGTGCTGCTCCCCACTCTGTCTCTGGTGAACCCTCTCACTATCCCATGCCTCTGGCCTGTACCCCAGCTTGTCTGCATGGATAAATAAATCTTTAAAAAAATTAAGGGCTGGAATTTGAAGAAGTCACATTCAGTTATCTGTAAAATCCATTTTGGGGCACAATTTGATTTTATGCTATCATAGAAAGATGAGCCAACACTAATTCAATTAAAATGTCTACTGTTAACTTAGAAATCATGGGGTTCAAAAATGGTATTAGAAGAAAATAGAATACATATTCAATAAGTAAAACTCAAGAGAAGATGGAGAGCAAAAATAGCAGGATGTAACTTCTTCCTTTAAAGAAACATCCAATAATACTTGAGTTTGTACATTTCGGGGACACCAGGGAGGTGGCAGTTCTCTGTAGCGTTTGGCAAGAATACCTTGGACAGCAGACAGCAAAGAAGGGCACTTCATCATCAGCAAGCCAACCCACTGGAGGGAATTCAGAGAAGTCCAGGAGAGCTGGGTTGGTTTATGATAACCGTCCAAGAAATGGAAAATATTCCACTTGCTTAGTATTTTAGGTTGAAATCATATTTATCTTACATTTTCTATCATTTGTAAGTGATCTTTTCTAAGCAAATAAAAATTAGCACAACACAATTTTCAAGTTTTTCTTTTGATATGACTTTAGGAATTTAATTCCTGGCATATTATCTTTGATAGCTATATGGATTAGAGTCTTTCTTGCAGTTAATACTAATTGCACTTTACAGTATTCATAATGCAATATGAACATGCTGATAAACTCTATATATTAAAGCTAATGGAGTAAACACATAGCAGAAACTATTTGCTTAAGTCAAGGCCATTTTTTCTTTTCTTTGGATCACATTTTAGCTGGAGCATCCACTCTTCCTTTCTTTGATTCACAGCCTAGTTTTCATAGGAAATCCTGATTGGTGTGGGGCAGTGTTAATTTAACCATGGGCTGCACTCGCTCATAGGTAATAAGACCGAACTAGTGGGTCCCACATCCTTTTTCAAAGAACCTCTAATAGGAAATCTCATTGTTTCATATAGATTAAAAAAGAATAAGAAACATTTTATTAACTTATTTAAAATACAATTTTATAGATCTGTGAACTGGGTCTTCATGTACTTTGGTTGTACACACAGTCAAACATCTTGGAAAGCTTTGGTGTGAACCAATTTCTTGTTCCCTTGTGACTGGCTTGTTTATGAATGGCAAGACAATCCCAAACAATGGTCTTTGAGGGGAGTTTACTAAGCATTGTCCAAAAATGTCTGGTCATGGATGACAGGGGTGTATGTATAGGAATGTTTTCATGCTTGGATATGGCAACCCAGCATCCCTGCCTGTCTTGCAGCCTGTGGAAGGCTCAACATCCTGAGTATGAGAACACTGAAGCATGGAGGAAGCCTGGTTTCGTAAAGATGTCACTGTGTTGCCAAATGTACACTGATGCTTTCTTTTTTTTTTTTAAAGGTTTATTTATTTATACATACAAGTTGGGGTACAGGCCAGAGGCGCGGGGCGGCGAGAGGGTTCACCAGAGACAGAGTGGGGAGCAGAACAGGCAGATCAGAAGTACACTGCTGAGGGGAGCAGCGGGTGAGGCAGGAGAGGTCTGCAGCACAATGTGGGATTCTCCCCGGCCGGGCGTCGAACTCGCATCGCTGCTGCCGACAGCTCCACAACGCAGCGCTTAACCGCTGCGCCACCAGGGAGGCCCCACGGATGCTTTCTTAACTCTATTTTTTGTTGGAAAATATTACACTCTTGGAATTATGGAAGTCACCTGGCTTTTGTGTTTCAATTATTTGCAGCTGAATAAATCTTAAGTAGTATAACTATGTTCTTACATTCTGGTACAGACATTGAAACTAATGAAACGAAGCTAGACATTAAGTGAATATTAGGGATAAGGTTCTAAGTGCTGAATATCTAGTTATAAAGAAGATAAATAAGGTCCTAGCTTTGATAGTTGATATTTCAGGGATGTAGACAGATATGAATAATGGAACAAATAAGCACATTTAGATCATGATAAATCCTTCAAAGGAAATAGATAGAATGACACGATAGGGTGATTTATTCGGTCAACAAGTGCTTCTTTAAACAAGATCATTTTCTGAAAAAGGAACATTGGAGCTGAGACTTAAAAAGAGAAAGTTAGTCAGGTCTACAAAGTATGCACCATTTTGCTAGGAGAGGAAAATGCTGCGAGTCACCATTGAACAGTTTAAATACCATTGGTGTGAACCAATCCCCATGGTTCTGAGAAGGGACTGGTATTGAAGATCTGCAAAAAGCTGCATAACTGAAAACAAAGCAATTCAATCAGAAAATTGGCAGAAGAGCTAAATAGGCACTTCTCCAAAGAAGACATGCAGATGGCCAAAGACATATAAAAAGATGTTCATCATCACTTATTATCAGGGAAATGCAGATCAAAACCACAGTGAGACACCACCTCACACCTGTGAAAATGGTCTGTGTTAAAGAAACTAAGAATAACCAGTGCTGGTGAGGGTGTGGAGAAAAGGAAGCCTCTTACAGCGCTGGTGGGAATGTAGACCTGTTCAGCCCTTATGGAAAGCTGTGTGGAGGACCCTCAAAACACTGAAAGTATAGGGCCTCCCTGGTAGCACAATGGGTTAAGTCTCAGCACTGTGAAACTATCCGCAGCCCCTGCAACATGAATTCGATCTCCAGACAGGCTGCTTCCAAAATGGCGCAGCAGACCTCTCCTGTCTCGCCTGCTGCTCCCCTCTGCAGTGTACTTCAGTAGATCCACCTGTTCTGCTCCCCATTCTGTGTCTGGTGAATCCTCTCACCACCCCACACCTCTGGCCTACATCCCATTTCTTATATGCATAAATAAATAAATCTTTAAAATTAAATGAAAAATATAACTGATATACAACCCAGCAATGCTACTACTAGGTATCCTCACAAAGAACACAAAGACTCTAATTTGAAGGAAACTTGCACTCCTATGTTTATTGCAGCACTATTTACAATTGTCAAGATATGGAAACAGCCAAACACCCCCAAACAGATAAGTAGTTCAAGAAGATGTGATACATACACAAAATAGACTACTCCTCGGCAATCAAAAAATATATAATCTCATGCCATTTGTGGCAACCTAGATGGAGCAACATGGGTTATGTTAAGCAAAATAAGTCAGAAGGAGAAAGATAAATGCTGGATGGTTTTACATCTATGGGGGATATAGAGAAACCAAACAAAAGGTCGGACAAAGACCAACTTTGAAAGCTGACTATTGATCTCAGACATCCAGGAGGGGAGGGAAAGAAGGAGGGAAAAGTGAATGGGTAAGGCAGGAGGGAGAAGAGCACATAAAGCTATGACTCAGGCTACCAGAGGGGGATGTAGTGGGGTGGGAGCAAAGGGGAAGGGGTACCCAGTGGAGGTTTATTGGGACTTTGGTGTGGATGTGATGAAATAGCATACATTTGTAGAGGTGAAAACCTATACCCCTAAGATATACAGTGTGATGTAAAAATACATCATGTCTACAAATATACCTTAATAAAAAAAAATCAATTACAAAATAAATCTCTGAAACAAAATAGTCTTATTAAACACATATCAAATACTAATACCTATATCGCTGGTTTAGGAGATGTTTTGGTGGTTTATATTAATGTAACTTCATTTTATTTGCTTTTCTGAATTTATTTAATTACAGTGTATACAAACATTAGACTTGTGTTAATTGTATTTAAAAATATCAGTACTGTGTTAGCAAAGCTTCTTGTGCATTAAATGACTCACCAATCCTGACAACTACTTCTGAAAACAATTTCTGATCCTCACATTTCTCCCACAACTGAATAATTGATCATTCTTAGGAGGCCCTATTGCATATGTAATGTGAAATTCTGAGAAGACAATGACCAAGTTTATTATGGCTAGCTATTGGCTTGCATCCCTCACTAAGTTATGAAACCTTTCAATACAAAATGTAGGTTTTATTGCATTTTTTCACCAGTGTGTACTATAGGGCCAAGATATGTCTCAATAAGTCAAAAAGAAAAAGGATGAAAATCAAATTCTCTGTAGAATTAAAATTGTTTTATTTTTATGCTATTGACTGAACCTCCCTGTTTGCTCTGTTCTTGGTCTTCTCTATGATGTGAGCAACTTTCCACCTGTTTGTCTTCCTCTGGCCTAACCTCCAGTCACCATTCCTTGGTATGATTATACAATGTACAATTTTAAAGTTCAAAGTTTAAATTTTAGCCGCAACATTGACTGACTGTGAACTTTAGCAAATTCCTTAGTCGCTCAGAGTCATAAGAATGTTTAAAGAGGGAATTTTAAAACCTAAACACTTAGAAGTATGAAAGACAAATAAATGTTGACTACGTAATCCAATCATTCTATTTCTTAGTTTAAACATTTCATAATTCTCCTTGTTACTTTTGTTTCTATCATTCCCCATGTTCTATGTGGAAACTCATGATAACATTTTCAAACTTCTGTCTCACTTGGTGTGAGGGTCTAGTCTGTCTGACTTCAGTTCTGCCTGAAGCCAACTGATCAACCTGTGGAGACAATTGGTCAGTCTGTCTGGAAAATGAAGCAAAATGACTTCCTCTAATAAGACCTTTATCAGTAATGATAAATAGCTTTATCCTATCTAAATATTTTTCAACTTTTTCAGATGTAAAGTGGCAAGAAAAGGGTTTGTATTTATTGAAGAGTTTTTGAAGACCCCACAAGAGCTGGTTACTATCTGCCTGGAATGGTAATGCATGTTGCAGACACTCAATCTTCCTAAAATGTTTATTTCTTGAAACTCTGTCTAAAACAAACCAATTCCCAGGTTTTAATTCAGACTTATAAATCAGATTTTTTGAGAGCGCCCCAAAGACCTGGTGTTTAATAGATACTCAAAAATAACTTTATTTTCAGGGGATGCTTAAAACACCCTAACTTGTTCAAAATGGGGGAGAAAAGAGCACAAGGGACTATGGTGATGCTTTATGGGTGAACTGGTGGTGGGTAACCTATGGGGAATACACAATAATGTAAAAGAGATAAATAAAAATATATTAAAAAAGAAAGAAAAAAACCGCCCCAACTTATCATATTTAATACTCACACCAAAATGGATTAAAGAATGTTTCTTACAGGGAAAAATAATGTAAGCTGTGTCAAGAATTGTGGAGGGTCTCAGATTTTATCCTACTTATAAGCTAATACATTTACCTTCCACAGTTTCATAGAAGCTGGCAGAAAGCACAAGAGTCCTGGTGTTAGTGGTTGGGCCTGGGTTCCAAAAGTCAGTGAACAGGGACAGGAATTGAATCTATATGTGCTTTTATTTTTCAAATCATTAACCATTGATCTGAGAGAACGGTGGGCATAGCATCCTGCAGAAACCATCTCATCTCCAACTGGCCTTTTTACGAGTCAGACAAAGACAGTCCTAAGTAAGCAGCCTATCAGAACAGCCCTTACTGTTGATGGTCTTGGTACTGGTCACATTCAGTCTCCAAAACCTCCCTGTTATCTTGACGCTGGTACATTGATGGCTTCAATGTCTGGTACTCCTTCATGCATTGTTGGGGGCAGGAATCTAAATTTAAAGCAAGAGTTCTACTTTAAGGAAAACAGATCATCAGTCACCCACTTTGCCTGTGCAGCCTGAGCTCTGTGTGTGCAGATCCCCATATGAGGCGTGGTGCCCTCCCCGTCCTCCCAGCCCCTGATTACTGGGTCAGAGACAAAGGGCAGTTTATTACTCACAACAACAGCAGTAGCAAAAGTATCAGTGTTTTCCTCTGTCATTTGCTTAAGCTCCAATTTGCTAAGATGTATGATGCTTTGTGCTGGTGGCGCTGGTGGGGGGACGTGTTTCGAAAGTCTGACTTTGCTTGGACAGACATGGTTCCTCCCTCCCTTGACTTTTTGCTGTACAAACATCCTAAGAAAGAGAGTCTGTAACAAAAGCAGTCATTGCTTCTGCTCCTTGCATGTATAGAAATGCAATACACCCATAGAGATTGGCTCCCAATAAACTGGACTGTGACATATCAAGCAAGATGGAAAGCTTAAATAAAGATCCAAAAAGAGAAGAGGAGGGGAAATATAAAGACAATAGAAACAAATGCTTGAATTTTGCAGAAGCCTGCAACCTCTATGAATAATGCTTAAGTTCAGTAAGTCAAATAATTCATATACAGAGTTTCTGATGACTGAATTTGGTTCCAACTGCTGTGGCTTCCAACAGAGCCAAGGTGACTTTGAAAGGAAGGCCAAGATTAGTGTCCTGAAAATCCCAGGACCAAAACCCAGATCTCTGTGCTCAGGTTTCAGAGATAGGAAGCTCTTCAGTCATTGCTGGGTGAT
This sequence comes from Scalopus aquaticus, assembly GCA_004024925.1. Lineage (NCBI taxonomy): Eukaryota > Metazoa > Chordata > Mammalia > Eulipotyphla > Talpidae > Scalopus > Scalopus aquaticus. Next base: position 144,916 of record PVIJ01000109.1, read on the forward strand.
TCAATATGTCATTTACAACGTGCCTGGAGCTAAATTGCATCACATACAGTTTAGAAATAAAATGCCAGATGGTGGGACAGAATCAGAAAGTGGGCAAGACTAACTGTCATTGCCAAGTTTACCAGATTAAGCTGATTAACTCTTATAAAATAATAACTTTCAAACAGTTGCACTCTAAAAAGTCAGAAGACTGAGTCTTATATTTCATTTTGTTTTCTAGGAGACAATACTCTGTAGATAGAATCATTAGTCTTTTTCCGCATCTAATTCTCTCAAGTATCTGACTTAGAAAACTAAATGTTTCCAGTGTTGTTTCATTGGTAACTTTTTTTTATCCTCTGTTTACTTCACATTTTCTTATCTTGCCACTATTCTGTGCCAAAAATATTGCAAATAAGCAATAATACATACCATCTGGAACATCCTTCTTCAGAAGAGAAAGAAGAATGTGAGGGCTGATGGATTCAAGACAGGGCCTCTATCCAACATCTGCCACCCCTCTCCCTTCAGGAGACCTGTGGAACATAGCAGTTCTCTTTAGACTTAAGCTGAGTGCTATTCACCCCCTGCCTTTCTGCATTGTAAAGGTCACTCAGACTTGAAGGGGTTCTCATGATGTTTCAGGAAGCTGCGAGACTTGCACTAGATCTTTGAAGTTAACTAGCTTCAGAACTGAGGGGAAACTCTGCTACATCTACAAAATAATGGGACATAGCAACAGCAAAGGGGCCAGTGCTTAGTCACCAAGTAGTGTATAACATTGAGTGCATTTTTCTAGCGGAGCAAATTAGATACATACAGTTGGATGTAGTCCAGTGCGGGATGAAGACACGTTGTTTTACTCACTTAATTATCTTCCAAACATATAGTTCTCACAAACTCTGTCATCCACATAATTATATCCTTAAATAGAGATTAAGATTCAAATACAAGTTTATCTATCCCTGAAAACGACAAAAGTAGTAGCTTGAAAATAGCAGACATATTAAGCTTAGTAGCTGAGAAAATGTTGTATCAATAAAGGTTTGGTTTCCTAAGGATGAAAGTCTTTGCCCAACTCTGTTGATAGACTTCTAGGCTAACACACCTTCACTTTTCAGGGAAATGTTTATTTCAATGGACATTTGTATAGTTTCCCTTTAGGACAATTTGGCAAATGAAAAAGTAAATTCTTTTCAGTGAATAATCTTCCAAAGTAAGAGGAAATGTATCATTTCCCTGTAAAAGAAAGTCTCTATTGTTCCTACACATTTACTTAATGTAGTTTCATAAAATATATGAATATACACACTGTTATAAAAAGATGTGATAGAGGGGCCTCCCTGGTCGAGCAGGGGTTGAGCGCTGCACTGTGGAGCCGTCGGCAGCAAGTTCGATGCCCGGCCGGGGAGAATCCCACATGGTGCTGCAGACCTCTCCTGCCTCGCCCGCTGCTCCCCTCAGCAGTGTATTTCTGATCTGCCAGTTCTGCTCCCCACTCCGTCTGAAGAAAAAAATAAAAAGATGTGATAGAATATAGGTTCTGAAGCCTGAACATATTTCCCTGAACAATGGATGACCAATGAGGGATATCTTAGTCTGAAAATAGAGATTCTGAATATATTCTAATATAGATTAGTCTGAAATATGGAACTTGGTTTCTAGCATCTTACCTGTCTGGGATTAGGATTTACCTTTTGGCAGGATGAGCCCCTTTTCCCACACCAAGCATGATCTAAACTAAGAGAACTCCAATATTGAAGAGGTAGATATGGAAGTAATGGCTACTCTCATGAAGCGAAATCCCGTCTCATTCCTTGAAATGTCTGAGGGGAAATGGCTGAGCTGACAAAATGTGCCCAGGTGAAGGAGGGGACTCAGATCAAGGCAAAGAGTAGTCCTTGAACAGAAAGAAAATAAGAATAAAGTACTTACTCAGTTGATTTTTTGCTCTTACAACTGTGTAATTCATCAGTCGTAACTGATATACAATATCTAATAGGCGGTACTATTTAAAGTACCACAAAGGAGCGTCATGAAGCTTTCTTACTTGAATTTTATTGCTTGGCTGGCTCATCCCTCGGAAACAAAGACTGTTCCCATGAGTTAGCCATCACACTGACATTTGAATTTGAGAAGAGTCAATTAAGTGTCTCTGCAGAACAATAAAATAAATGTGTTAAGGCTTAAACTTCCAGTGTTAATATATGATTTAGGGGGAATGTGTTGATTGAGGTAATCATTTCATTTCTTTGCTTCTGCTCATTTTTCTTTTTCTCTTGCTTTTCTTCCTCTTCTCTCCCATCTCTCACTTTTCCTCATTCCCTTTCTCTCTGCTCTCTTCTTTGTACAGAAACATGCTAGGAAAGTAGGTTTTCTTTCCATCTATTTTCTTTACATTCTCCTTCATCTTATTCATGTCCAATAATGCTGAGGAATAACTTTTGCAGAGATCACTCAAGAGAGAAAGGAAAATGTGATTTTTGAGTCCAGTTGCGTTTTAATTTTGGTTCTATGACTTAGCTGTGTGACCTCAGTCATTAACTTAACATCAGTCACCTGTGTAGCCCAGGTGTACCTGTTTCATCGTATTCTGGAAGATTTAAAGCTATAAGTAAAATGCTTGATATGACTCTTAACCACAGAACTATGCTTTGTACATTAACTATCACCCTAGTTCTAATATTTTCTTCATAATTTTTATCCTGTGTTTTCTCTGTCTTAACTAGAATTTTATTGTAATGTGAATTTACTTCATTTATTTATTCAATTTAATAGGTAACTATATTATGAAGGTAGGGAAAAATGACTACAAATATCGCCATGTCTCCTAGAGTAAGAAGCAAGATTTATTTTGAAGTCAGCACAAGACAATCTCATTTCCTCCCTAATTTAAATTTCTCTATTATACATAAATCCAAAATATCTCTTGTTGTCTAGTAACGGCCACGGCATGATAGACAGGAATAAGTATCAGGAAACAGACATGCCATAAATATGTTCAATGCTTTTGAAGATGACAATTTTAAAGGTGAACACTGGGAAAGACATGAAATGAAGGAAATATGAAGCTATTAAGACAGAAGAAAGCAGGAAACATTTGGATTTAATTCCATCTTGGATTCCTTCCATCCAAGTTCAACAGAATGCAAGCTCTGCAGCAAATGTGGCCGTTCCCTTCCGCCCTTGTTCTTTTAGCATTCTTTGTACTTTTGCACTGTAGAATTATGTTAATGCCACATATTTTTTACAGGATCCTATCTCTAACCAGTTAGAAATATTACTTGCTCAGATTGAAAAAACCATCAGACTCTCGATGCATCTGGAGGGCATGGTTAAAATCTTCAAAACACAAGAGAGCAACATAGGATCGTGTGCTGGCAGAACACATTTCGATGGACTAACTTTGAACAAGAAAAATGTTTTTATAAAACACTTAAAAATGTTCTTCCATAAAAATTCCTTTGATCCAGAATCACACATATGACCACAAGGAAACAGGTAAAGGCAATAAGGGATGCTTTCTGAGGGTGTGAATCTACTTGCTAACTGTTATGGATAACATACTGGGTTTTTAAAAGTATTTATTTATTTATGCATGCAAGAGCTGGGGTATAGGCCAGAGGATGGGTGTGTGTGAGAGAGATTTATCAGAGACAGAGTGGGAAGCAAAGCAGGCAGATGTACTGAAATGCACTGCTGAGGGGAGCAACAGGCGAGACAGGAGTGGTCTGCTACGCCACGTGGGTCAGCGCCGTGGCCATATCAAACTTGTGCTGCAGTGACTGCGGATAGCTTCATAGTGCTATGACTTAACCCCTTGTGCCACAAGGGAGGCTCTGTAGATAACACAGTGTTAACTTGCATTCTACTTTTAACTAGGTTTACAAAGAAGAGAAAATAAATTTGAGAATTAATGGAGCAATGCCACTAGTCCTTATCCATCAATTGAATTCCATTGGTTTGTATATGGGAAGCAAATATTTCAAATCTGAAATTTATTGTTTGAGGAATTATAGGAAGGTTAAAACTAGAGTGAGAAAGAAAGAATGCCCTGGAACACATAAAGATACTGCACTATCTAAAATTTTTTTGATTTCTAAGTTTCACAAATGTTCAAGAAAAGTTCTCTCAAGAAAGTTGGGAAAGCCTTCCAAATATCCTTATTTAAGAATGTATTAAAAATATAATTTTTACTTGAAAGATAATTACTTGCTGTTTTAAATTTTCTAGGGATTATATTTATTAAAAAAAATTCATTAAGGGGTTGTTTCATAACATGTAAAATCTTTTTTTTTTAATGATTTTTTTTTTTTTACATACAAGCTGGGGTACAGGCCAGAGGTGTGGGGCGGCGAGAGGGTTCACCAGAGACAGAGTGGGAAGCAGAACAGGCAGATCAGAAATACACTGCTGAGGGGAGCAGCAGGCGAGGCAGGAGAGGCCTGCCCCACCATGCGGGATTCTCCCCGCCCGGGCGTTGAACTCATGTCGCTGCTGCCGACAGCTCCACAGCGCAGCGCTCAACCGCTGCACCACCGGGGAGGCCCCATAACAAGTAAAATCTTAACTGTCCATTATTAAATGAAATCTGACAATTGGGAACAAATCACCTTTAATGTTCTTGAAATTACATTTGTAATTCAAGTAAGGCCATATGTAGTAAATAATTTACCTTTTGTCTATCTTGGAATGGTGATAAATTATGTCACAATTTTGTACAAATAGCTGTTAACATCACAAGTATTTATCAAATATGAGAAACATCAGGTAATAAACATCCCCAGAAATTTTCAGATATAATTGATGACCCTTCAAATTCTTACTATTATTAGAGCCTCCCTGGTAGCACAAGAGGTTGAGTCTCAGCACTGTGAAGCTATCAGCCGCCACTGCAGCATGAGTTCGATCCCCGGCCAGGGAACTGACCCACATGGTGCAGCAGACCTCTCCTGCCTTGCCTGCTGCTCCCCTCAGCAGTGTGTTTTAGTAGATCCGCCTGTTCTGCTCCCCACTCTATCTCTGGTGAATCCTCTCACACACACCTCATCTCTGGCCTATACTCCAGCTCTTGTATGCATAAATAAATAAATAAAATACGTCTTTAAAAAATTCTTACTATAATTGTGAACTCTCATTGTCTGTAAGAATCTGAGATATTTCCATCTAAGAGGACCATATAGGAACAAAATACATGAAGTCATGTTGTGGTTTTTATTTTATTTTAACCTTTTTAAAAATAATAATTTGCTTTTTTTTACTTCTTGTAACATTAGTATCCCCCCCATCAGACATCTCCACTATGGGGTACCCACCACCAAGTCCCCCTCAGTCCCCATCCACGTTCCATTGTGCTTCCTTCCCTCTTTGTTTCTCCTCCTCCTTCCTTTGGCAGCTTCAGTTCTATAGTCAGTTTTCAAGAGTTAGCTTTTCAGCTTGTCTTTCTCGGGTTCTTAGTCTGATCTGTCTATATTTCATGTTGTGATTGTGAAAACATTATTGGTACAATTACTATTACCTTGTTTTATGTTGTTTTCTTTATTTCTTGAATAAAAACAATATAACTCCCAATCAATTGTATCTTTATGACTTTTTTGTTAAATACTCAGAATGAGAGCATTTTCCTAATCTTCATAATTGGCATGTGTCTGCTATGATCAGAGACCCTTCTGTTGTAGAATTAATCCAGATAAAAGTGACACTGAATCTATGAGTTTTGGGCCGTTAGGAAAGTGTAATATTTTCCAGTGTCTTTCTGCACCCACCTATTTGTCAACTGCATCTAATTGATTATTCTCCTGTAACATTTTATTCTGTTTGTGAAGCCCTGTCCTTAGCCATCTTCTTCCAAGCGCCTATCATCAATTATGAAATCGGTGGCATAGCTTGTCTGGCACACATAAAATTAATAGCTTCCCTTTCTTATATTAGCATAATCTGCCAATTTATTATGAAAAAGTGAATGACAGGCTTGCAATTAGAACTGGTCGTGACAGGTCACTTGAAAACTTATTGATGGTGGGTGAGACATAGTTTTTAATTAAAATGGAAGGCTGAGGCGACTAGCCCAATATCCTTTTCTCCTTCTTCATCACATGTATTGAGTCATGTATTTGCTTATTTCTGTTATTTTGAATTACCATGATGAGTCAGGATGGCATAGAAAAGACATGTCCCAGGGAAAACTCACAAAAAAAGCATGAACTTTTTTCAAGCAAGCAAGTCTGCTGCTTAGAAAAACACCATGAGAAACTATGAACATTAGGAACGACAACTTGGGTAAATTCTTCCAGGATTACTCGTCACTTTGAAATGTAATGGCCGGCCACTAACGTCAGCACAGTTGTTTTAGCAAGATCAGTTCCCCCCACTTTCACCCACTTTCTTTTATAAAGTTTTAACTTAGGCAAGAGATTCTCAGCCCCAGTTGCAAAATATCCTTGGCGTTATTGTGATCTCAAAGGAGATTGTGAAATTCTCATGGCAAAATGGATTACGGTGTGACTGAGCTTTTTGCAAGTGAAGTCTGTACAGAGTAGCAGCCCTGAGAGGAGGAGTGGCAAATGAAGAGGCAGGTTATGAATCTAGCAAACGATTAGAGGGTGTCAGAGCTGCAGCCTCGGTGGCTGGCAGTGACTCCGTATCCAGCCCACAGACCTCTGCGGGCGAGGGCAGGAGATGAGAAGTTCCTCATCTTCTCTGTAATTTATACAGCCACAGCATTCCACTGTGGCGCGCAGCTCTGCCCCCGAATGCTCACACGTACTTTTGTTTGTTCAGAAGAGTTTCCAAAAGCGCTCTTCTTAATGCGAAAGAGGGTCTCACTGCCTTTTTTAAAAAAAGAGTTATTTATTTATGCATACAAAAGCTGATGTGTAGTCCAGAGATGGGGGAAGGGGAGGGAGGTGAGAGGATTCACCAGTGACAGAGCTGTGAGCAGAAAAGGCAGAATGACTGAAAGACACTGCTGAGGGGAGCAGCGGTGGAGACAGGAGTGGTCTGCTGTGCCAGGTGTGCCAGCTCCTTGATCTGGGATTGAACTCATGCTGCAGTGGCTGCTGATAGCTTCATAGTGCTGAGACTTAACTCTTTGCACCACTAGGGAGGTCCATCTTGCTGCCTTTTGATGAAATTGGGAGTGGAGTTCTGCTTTGTTTCTTTTTTTTTAAACATTTATTTGTTTATGCAAACAAGCTGGGGTGTAGGCCAGAAGTGTAGGCGGGCGAGAGGATTCACCAGAGACAGAGTGGGGAGCAAAACAGGCAGGTTGACTGAAATACACTGCTGAGGGGAGCAGCTGGTGAGGCAGGAGAGGTCTGCTGCGCCATGTGGGAAGCCCCCTGGCTGGGAATCGAACTTGTGCTGCAGTGGCTGCTGATAGCTTCATAGTGCTGAGACTTAACCCGTTAAGCCACCAGGGAGGCCCCTCTTTTCTTTTTTCTATTCATTGCATTTTGCGTTTGTTTCAGAATCCAGTATCTGACTTCTAGGCAGCTTCTTCTTGCTCTCAGACTTGACAAACTCGGCAGTGAGTCTTTCTTCTACAGCAACGATGCCTGAGAAGTGTTAAGTAGAGGAACCAGCACCTTTCTCCCATGTCTGTAGTGAGAAGACATGTGTAAATGTTCTGATAAAATGTTTTTGGGGTAGAAGAATCTCCATAAAGTCCTGTCCCTGATGGTTTCCTAATGAGAGTATCTCATTATAACTGCCATTCCCACTTGCCTTTCCCTCCTTCAGGCTGTTTATCTTCTGTCTGCATTTTTACTACAAGTTCTAGGTCTTTCGCAGATGGAGTTGAACTTCTATGTATGTTTTAACCACATAATTCATCAGCTCGCTTTATTTTCAATAAAGTAAAAACCTAGAATATGTCCTTCAGGATGGTCTAGTTCAACCTTCCCATCTTGTAGGGTAGGCGGAAGCGTTATCAGGGTTTTCGGCCTACCCCTCGGTGATGGGCCTCTGTAGGCCCACCAGAGTGCCTGATGGAGGGCGCCTGAAGAAGGGCGTGGCGTGACGTGGCATGGAGTGGCATGCACGTGTGTGAGGCAGAGATGCAGACAGCATGAGGGAAAAGAAGCACGGTAGCAGCAGTGGGGGCATGCAGCAGTAGCAGCAGAGAACCCCGAAAAGCTGAAGATTTGCCCGGGGCTAGGCGGCCTGCTAGCCTCCTGGCCCCCCAGCCACCCTACCTGCCCTGGTGCTCTGTGCCATCTTGCTGGCACAACACATCTTTATGGCTGAAGGAAGTGAAATTCAGTCAAATTTCATAATAATTCCAGTTATTTTGCAGGAACAATTAGTGAAACCACTAAGACTAAAACTCCAACCTTAGGCTAGATTCAGTCTCTGGTCCTTTACTAGATGACTCTTCGCTTCTCGACAGAATCAAGTTTTTATTTCAAAGGCCTCTCAGAGTATTTGTGGGTAAGCGAGCATGGAAATTTGTGTGACCATAGAAATCCTTGGTTAATTGCTGGAACTAAATTTGGAATTTGCCTTCTTGCAGTCCTGTTATGGTGAAGAGATGATTTTATTCAGCAATAACACAAAATGTGTTTGGATATCACAGTCAGTGATCTGTAAATTTACAGTTTGAAGTTGAAGTCTAAACAGATAAAGCAAACTGAGTCACAAACAAGACAAAATGTGGACCCGGCTGTAAATAAAACAGACAAGGGTTTTGCTCTTGCCCCTGGTACCATCTCTGACTTTTTTAGGTTTAGGTTTCAGGAAGTGATTGTCCCTCCCAAACCCCCCCACCCACGCACACAATTAACCCCAATGTTTTTAATAGAGAACATATTCAAACTCAAGGTAGGATCAACGCAACGTGAAATATTTGCTTGGAGATATTTTGTGGAATGATAAGTAGGTCAGAGCTATGTCATGAGGTGAGAAAGCAGCTCAGATGACAGAAATGGCTCACTGGTCTTTCTCAAAACTCTTTGTGTTTCTATGTACTGGATCTTGGTTAGAAATCAGAGCAGTTTTCTTACGCTTTTCAGGGACAACTTTTTACTGCTGTGTTGCATCATAGTTATTATGATCAGTTTGATAGGTTCTATAATAAGCCAGTTATAAAGATTACAATGAAATAGAGGTTTGATGAAGGAAGGATAGATAAGATATGCTCAATTCCATCCTTCCTGAAATGCGCTCTCTAGACACAGCGAGATATCCTAGTTCTACCACAGGGGTCCTTTGGTATCCTCTGCATCATATTCAGCAATTTTCTGGGTTCTTCCATTCCTTCTCCCTCACTTTCCAAATTTATAGATCTGAACACATGGCCTAGGAATTATGGTTTCTATAACAATGTGGATGTCACAGGACACGATATTTTACATGGCTTCATTCCATGTATGCAACAGCAATTGAAAGGCAGGTATGTTTCCTTTTCATAGTACTGATAGAAAATGAATATTTTGGGGGCCTTCCTGATGGCACAGTGGTTAGGTGCCACACTGTGGAGCTGTCGGCAGCGGTGACACAAGTTTGACGCCCGTTCAGGGAGATTCCCAAATGGCATAGCAGACCTCTCCTGCCTCACCCGCTGCTCCCTTCAGCAGTGTATTTCTGATCTGCCTGTTCTGCTCCCCGCTCCGTCTCCAGTGAACCCTCTTGCCACCCCACTCCTCTGACCTGTACCCCAGCTTGTATGCATAAATAAAAAATAAATCTTTAAAAAAAAAAAAAGAAAAAAAAAGGAAAAGATATTTAAAAGATGTCATTAAACGTGGATAATTCTAAGCGGGCTAAGTGGTATTAAGGAGATACACAAGGTTTTATACAAAGAGAATAGCAGAATCAGTCCAAAAATGGCTTCTGGAAGACCCGTTATCCTCTGTGTTCTGTAGACTCCATGATTCCTTAGCTCACCTAATTGGACTCTTATCACCATTGACAATTCAGTATAAACGGGGAATTAAACAATATCCCTGCCACATCTTCTGCAAAGGAAAATAAATAGCCCACATCATTACATTTCAATATTATAATAGAAATTTACATGAATTTAGAAAAATAGGAGGAGTCCATTGCATTCTTCCTACTCAAAATCTCGTGTAATGAAAACATTGTCTTTGCAACCGAATGGTAAAAGACCTTTAAGCACAGTTACCATGAAAAAATAAACAGGCATAATGTAACATTTTTTACAGAATCTGTTCTGACTCTAGTTGTATGAAGCCAGTGTACAGGGAAAAAATGTCACTTTAGATTCAATCACAAAAAGAACATCCAAGATCATCTTTTTTGTTACTTTGTAAGTTTAAACATGTATTTTGTTATTGATATGTTTTTAAGTGGTTTTTTGAAGAAAAGAAAACTGATATAGGCCAGAAAGTAAACTCAATAATAAAAGTGTGTTTGCTGATTTATTGCCCTCTATACTATGCCTAAAATAATACCAGGTACAGAATAGGTTCTCAGTCGATATAGATGGAATTTTGAATTTGGATGAGATAGCTTACTAGTCAACTAAGCCTGAAAGAAATTCAGAGTGATGATGTTAAATGTTAGCCACTGCCTTTGGAATCTAGTCCAAGCTTTGCCACTGACTTGGTTTGTCATCTATGGTGAACCACATCACTGTCTGTTTCTCGCCTGCCCCAGTTAGTCAATAGCCATCTGACCTCTTAAAGATCAGAGGCACTCCTTTGATGCTGTGTTCTCAGTTTTAGATAGACAGAGCCATATATATTTATTGTCACTGCAATAAATATCTTTATCTTGCAGCAGTGGGAAGAGAAGCATAATGATGTACAAGCAAAATTAAAGATGCCAAAAGAATGCATATTTCATCATACATATTCCCCCATGAAAGAGAGTCTGAATGTTGGACACGATGAACAAGGAACCCCAACTGTCCCTGATTAGAACTCTGACTCACCGGATGACTAAACACGTACCAGATATTTGAGTAGGGCCAACCCTGGTTGAATCATAATCTATGGTTTTAGATGAAGATCTGAGCTACCTTTGATCTTTTCCTTGCACGAATTTCAAAGAAGATAATACCCCACGAACAAGCACAGCCAAGTTGGCTGTCACGGAGGATGTGCCCACCTCTCATTATTCTGATTCATTGAAAGAAGAGGTTCTAACAATAGCAACAGGGTCTGAAATATCGCTTTCAAATTTGCCTGTGGGGCTGCAGAAGCCAGTGGAAGTGACACTATATTGGGTAGATTTAAGAAATAAACATCTGAGAGCAAGCTAAAGACCTTAAAAAAGGAATCTTCGTCCTCATGACATTACACAGAGAACACCCAATGTCAAGAAGAAATCACTTCTTTTCAACTTTCATAACCATTGTCCACTTCTGGCTTTTATAGTGCTGCAGACTGCAATCTTAAGAATCAGAAGCTGATGGGGCCTCCCCGGTGGCGTAGCGTTTGGGCGCTGCGCTGTGGATCTGTCGGCAGCGGCGACGCAAGTTCGACGCCCAGCCAGCCCAGCCAGGGAGGATCCCACATGGCGTGGCAGACCTCTCCTGCCTCGCCCGCTGCTCCCCTCAGCAGTGTATTTCTGATCTGCCTGTTCTGCTCCCTGCTCCGTCTCTGGTGAACCCTCTCGCCGCCCCACGCCTCTGGCCTGTACCGCAGTTTGTATGTATAAATAAAAAATAAATCTTAAAAATAAAAAGAATCAGAAGCTGAGCAGGGTTTGGTGGAAAGGACATTTACTTGAGGTGGAGAAGAGATGGCAGGAGGAGGGGGCAAAGAGCGAGGTCAAACTCTTTGGCCAGCCCATCCAAGCCTCAGACTACATAGAGAACTTGGAATACAGAAGACCCTACAGTGGGAGGAAAGGGCTGCCTTTGGCACTCTCAGACGCCGTGCCTGGATGTGAGCTATTGTAGGAAAGATATGACCTCAGGCAGGCTCCCTGTACTGAGAAGAACTCTAAGGAACTGACAGCTAGAAGCTGCTGGAGGTCAGCGCCCCCAGCGAAGACAACAGTCCTTCCTTCCCTGAAGAGAAAATAGGAAATGACTCTCTCTACCAATTTGGCATATGAAACAGTGAATAATTCTTAGGGAATAAATGGCAGAAGGTGGCCAAATTTTATGAGACAAATATCATCACTTGAGATTAAAAATCCTATTAAATTATTATAAATGTCTAGCTGGGAAGCTAGAATGAAACTTACTTTCTGTAGCCTACAAATCTCTTGAGGACAAGGATTATATTTTTGTTCCAAACTGTACTGATAAAACATTAAACATGTACCTATACAGTAAGAGCCTGGTTCTTCCAATTTGCCCTGTCTGGAAAACAAGGATATGACTCTGGACCTCACCTAGCTAGAATTTACCATCGATGAAAAGCTTACCCTTCGTGTGTGTGTGTGTGTATAATACTTATATATATGAATATAATATTAATAAATGTATGTGTGAGAATTTTTACACATATATATCTACCTTACAATTTTAATTTATAATCCACTAACGCTGTCCTAGCAATATCTCTCTGGAAATCTTGTTCATAGCTTATATCCACAAGCAGCACTATTATAACACATCACTTCACTACCTGCACTTCTCTATTGGATTCTTCCATGTAATGAACTTTGATTTTCTCAGAAACGTGTCAATATACAGGGCCTTACAGTTCTAAGCCATGTAAGTGGTGTCATTAACTAGATAGGATTTTTTCTTACAGTTGGGAATATCTGAGTATGATCACATGTCTCTAAATTATTGACAGAATTCCTCCATGGCACAAGACAAGGCAGGATTAATAAAGGACAGACTGATCAAGTATTTTCATTGATTAAAGTCCTTTAGAGAAACCAGGTTGCTCCAAGCACACTTCTTTCCTGAATTCCCTTTTCTTCACTCTTCCTTAATTCAGGCCTGCTCCGAATCTTGCATTAACGCTTGTCAGATCTTCCTGATTTGTTTCCTGTACTACATTCCTTCCATTTTCTATGCTATTAACAATTAGCTTTCTACAAAACTGACTGGTTTTTTTTGTTTGTTTTTCACTTTTCAATAGCTTCCTATTGCTACACAAATCATTTGTAAATTTTGAGGAACATTTACTGAAGTAAAATATATATATTTTTGACAATTTTTTTTGAGAGATTTATTCATACAAGAACTGGGGTGTAGGCCAGTGGTGTGGGTTGGTGAGAGGATTCACCAGTGACAGAGTGGGAAGCAGAACAGGCAGATCAACTGAGGTATATTGTCGAGGGGCGCAAGGGGCAAGACAGGAGAGGTCTGCTGCGCCTGTGGGAAGCTCCCAGGCTAGGGATTGAACTCATGCTGGAGTGGCTCTAGATAGCCCCATAGGCTGAGACTTAACCCATTGTGCCACCAGGGAGGCCCAAAAGTAAAACATATTTTTGTAAAGGCTTGCCAATGGCACCTACACAGAGGTATGGCCACATAATATCTTAGATATACTATAAAAAGTGCATAAAATAAAAAATAATCTGGAAGAGAAAAATAAATATAATTAGGAGTTCTATGTTTTACATGTTCCTTTTAATACATCTTACTCTGGTGCTAAAATGAAGGTTTAAAAATTGCCCTAATACTGTAATATAAGCTCTGACTCATGGAGGTCTTCAAAAATATCCTTAGAAGTTGAGGAATCTACAAATTAGTTTAAAGGTGTCTCACACTTCAAGCCTGATCTATCTGGTTACTGGAAGAGTGAAGTGCATGTCTTTCAAGAGAAATTCCTTTATCCCAGCCTTTAAAGAATTCTCATAGATAAGGCCTCCCTGGTGGTGCAACGGGTTGAGCTCAGCGCTGTCGGTGGCAGCGACTCGAGTTCGATGCCCAGCCGGGGAGATTCCCACATGATGCAACAGACTTCTCCTGCCTCCTCGCTGTTCCCCTCAGCAGTGCATTTCAGTCGATCTGCCTGTTCTGCTCCCCACACCTCTGGCCTGCACACCAGCTTTAAAATCTTTAAAACAGAAATAAAAGAATTTTCATAAATAATGTGTCAAGGAAAAGGAGCAGCTTGCATTCCAGGAGTACTAAAATAGAAAGAAAATTAATCTCATCAATAGAGACAGGAGAAATAACAGAGAGCGCCAACACCAAATAATCGGGAATTAAAATAATGACATTGCAAATTAAGGACATCTGATTTTTTTTATTTATGCATACAAGAACTGGGATACAGGCCAGAGGTGTGTGTGTGGGCGGGGCGGGGTGAGAGGATTCACCAGAGACAGAGTGGGGGGCAGAACAGGCAGATGCACTGAAATCTACTGCTGAGGGGAGCAGCGGGTGTGGCAGGAGAGGTCTGCTGTGCCATGTGGGTCAGCTCCCTGGCCGGAGATCAAACTCATGCTGCAGTGGCTGGTGATAGCTTGATAGCACTGAGACTTAACCTGTTGTGCCACCAGGGAGGTCTCGACATCTGCCATTTTAAAGAGGAAGAGGCTTGAAAATATGAAAACAGGGAAAAAAATACATTTCCAAATAGCAAATAGAACATCTATGAATCACAAATATAGTATTTGAAATTCAAGCCCAAAGAATGTGTTTGAGAGCAGTTTAGACAATGCTGAAGAGAAAATGAGTGAAATAGAATATAAAGAGTTTATCTAAAGAATAACAACTCTACACTTAGACATGACTCACAGAGGGGCACCTAAAGTGCTAGGATATTTGACAAACAAAAGCTGAACTAAAAGATAAATGTAAAGATATTTGAATCATATTAATTCAAGTTTCAAGATGCATAATCTTTTGAAAAACAGACAGAATATGAATGAATATTGCCCATACACTGGACTATAAAGCACATTTCAACAATTTCCAAAGGATATGTATGGTATGGAATGTCTGCTCTGGCTTTCCCAGTTATACGGACTCTCTCTCTCTTGAACACCTAGAGTATTCAGTGCTACTCGATTTGCAATTACAATTAGTCTTGACTTTTGTTATTTCTGCATTTCTTTCTTTCTTTTTTTTTTTTAATACATGCAAGCTGGGGTACAGGCCAGAGGCGTGGGGCGGCGAGAGGGTTCACCAGAGACAGAGCGGGGAGCAGAACAGGCAGGTCAGAAACACACTGCTGAGGGGAGCAGCGGGCGAGGTAGGAGAGGTCTGCCTCGTCATGTGGGATTCTCCCCGGCCCAGCATCAAACTCTCTCGCCGCTGCCGACAGCTCCACAGCGCAGCGCTTAACCGCTGCACCACCGGGGAGGCCCTATTTCTGCATTTCTTTCATCTCCATTTTTCCACCCACCCCCTGACCCACATAATTGATCATAAAATTTTTGTTGTTAGAGTCTGTGTTGTTATCATTTTCCTAAATTCCTATTCATTCCTAATACAGTTTCTAGTTCTTAATTAACCCAATAAATAATGTGCATTTGCTTAATTTAAACTATGTACAATAAACAATGAGAGTCAGATCTATCTCTGTAAAACCCTGTACAGTGAGTTATTTGCAGCATGTGCGTGAGAGAGGAGACCTTTGGGTATAAGAAGCCTGGTGATATTGTAGTATGAGCTTTGAGATTTCTGACCTTACTACTGCCTAGCTATCCTTACAGGGCATGCTGGCTTTATTCTAATTTCTTTTAGCTACATAAAATGTAACATGGTTCCACGGGTGAACAGGTGGTGGGTAACTTATGAGGATCACACAATAATGTAAAATATATGAATAACAAAAATAAATATTATTTTAAAAAAATGTAGCAAATATTATATCCTTACAGAAATATTATTTCAGTAGTTCTAGTATTTTGATGAACATTACAATAGCAACTTGAGCTTAATTAAAAGCATTAAGAGATTTAGAATTATATAAAGTATATCTATTTTATCTTTGTATATAGTGAATGCTAAGATTCAATTTAGAACAAATTTCATGGCTCTATCACAAATCTACCTAAATCGAATTGCTTTAATGAAAAATCTCAAGCATACAAAAAAGCATAGATGATAATAATAGATCAATTTGTTAAATCTTAGCATTTTAAACTATATTATGAAAAATAATTTCTAAGTCAACAGATATTCAGAGACATAGTAAATGGTCATGATTTATCCTCACCTATCAAATCAGATCTCTTTACTAGAAATTCTGACTCTTTTAACTACAATAGAAGTAGTTCCAACACCATGTACTCTGTAAATCCAAACATTACTAAAAGTGACAGTAGGTCATAAAAAGTTTAGGTTAAGGAGTTAGATATCTATTTTTTATACTTAAAACACTTATTGCTTGACTGTGACCCTCAGGGTTGAGAATCACCAGCCTCTATTTAAATAACCAACCATTTATTTTTGGGGGAGAATCTGAGTATCATCTGAGCTAGAATTATAAGACTATAAAGAGCAAGAAGATGCTTGGAGAGTTGGCTGCAAATACACCATCAATTTCATGTAATTGGAGATGACAGATACTGAGGCTCGATGAATAATATGCTCTCAGTATGTGTCAAATCAGGAATGAAAAAGAGGTAGGGTTATGCCAGTAGAAAAAAGTATACATAATTTCCTAGAACTAGAATAGACCTGTGTTGATCTTGTTTTTTAACATCTGAGTCATTTGCTTTCACCATATCTTGTCATACATCATAACACATTCTCTGATCTCTAAAACCCTAACAGAAGATCACAGCAATACTTGGGGTTAAAGAAAATTAAAAATTCAGTGCAGCATATCAATGTTAAAGCTGTTCAACTAACAAGTCTTTGAAAATGGGAAAAGTGGCTAAAGTCATAAACAGAATGAGTATAAAACTTTTTTCTATGTATCAGAACTACATTCTATGCAAATATACACAGAAATCATGAATAAGACAAATAAATATGGCTTGTTTCTATCAATTTTAAAAACATTCACATTCCATTATATGGATCTTTTTCTTTTTAAGATCTTTTGACAACCAAAAACTGATTTATAAGAGAAAATGTATAAATTAGGAACTGATTGGACCTCGTACTGATATCCAGTATTATATATGTATCTCTCTGTCACTAGAGCATTGAACACGGGCAAACCTACAAGGGTGCCACAGAAAAAGAAATCTTGGAAGGGGAGCTGGGTCATACATGACTTTTCATTGCACTGCAGTGCATTTCAGTGTGCAGTGTGAGCTCACTGACCCACTTGAGGGCCTTTCAGCTCTCACTGTGCCCAATCACAAAGTAGTTGAATTTGTAGCCACCACTATTCCCCCCAAGCAAGATTGTGATCCCATCTTCAAAAGCCTTGAAACCTGACATTACCTTGCTCTCCTATGTATCAAAACACTTTTAGGGGACTCATTTCCAGAATGGGGAGATTTTATCCATATTGAGGATTTATACTGGCAAGTCATTTTCCTCCATAATCAGCATATCTAGCGTTTCCAAAAAATTTTCAGCTGCCTTGACATCAGCGCTGGTAGACTCTCCATTCATTTTCACATTATGTAATATAAAACAAATTCTGAATCTTTTAAGCCACCCAGTGCTAGAGTCAAGTTCAACATCTTTGTTGAGTCCAGCCTTTCCCCCCAGTATCACAGACAGATTTTTGCTTTGGTCCTGGTTATGATGATACTGAGAGGGATGGATTCTATGTCTGGTTTTCACTCCACTTTCATAGTCCATGTTAATTTCATTTCCAGGTATCATTCAAGCTTGCCTCCTACTGGCAACATAATAGTGGATCATGTATATTTAGGGACCACAATGAATAAACAACACAGATGAAATCAAGGATAGAGAAAATCAAATATGATATATGACACTAAATTCAGCATAAAATGCTTCAATATTATCAGTATTGTATCCCATATCAGTAGCTATCCCACGTCAGTATCATATCTATCTCATATCAGTAGCCAATAGGCATTTTGGTACCATCATCTTATTTGTGATCCATCATTGACTGAAACAGAATGAGGTGCATGACTATATAGTTTCAGAATTTATGTATTTGCCAGATCTTAATTACCAAATCAGAATATGGAGTGTTTATCCAATGCACCAGAATGGAAACACTAGAAAATAGACTTAGTTCTAACAAATACATTCTTCAAGGTTTACTGGCAATGTCAGCGTACTGAATTGGATTCCCTTAAAATTAATGTTGAAGCTGTAACCCTCCACAGTGTTTTTAAAGATAGGGTATTTTTAAGAGGTAATTAAAGTTAAATGAGGTCCAAAGGGCGGGCCCTCACACAATATGACTGGTGTCTTTATAAGCAGAGGGAGGGTACAAGGAATGTGTTGGCAGGAAAAGATGACCTGATGAAGACAAAACAAAGGTGGTCTGCAAGTCAGGAGAATGGTCTCAGGAAGAACCAAACATACCTACAACCAGCTTCTAGAACTAGAAAATAAGCTTCAATTTTTTAAGTCACAAACACAATATCAACCACCTGTGATATTCAGCAATCATTACACATTTCCATGAATCGAATCATCACATTATATCCCTTACGTATATACAATTTTTACTTGTCAACAATACATCAATAAGTTATAAAAAGTTCATGAATCCAAGGGGGAAATATAAAAATATGACCATAAATCTCTGTGATACACAATCACAATCAATAAAGTCAAACGTGAAAAGATTAATTAAGTTGGTATATTCCTAAAAAGATTGAGAGAGAGAGAGAGAGAGAGAGAGAGAGAGAGAGAGAGAGAGAGAGAGAGAGAGGACTGACTCAAATTAGCAGAAGAGCGGCAGAAATTAAAGTGGGAGCATCACTGAAACACCTGCAGGCATTTAAAGGAAAATCAGTTTTCTCTAGGTTCAGCCAAGATGGAGGAAGCCCATGCACCCTCTCTCTCTCGCCTAAGATAAAGCTCTGGACACAACCTGAAGACTCTGAAAAGTAAACGATAGAAGGCTGATTGAGGAGAGAAGCTAAATCTCAGTGGGTGAGTGTTCTGTTAATTCTTCCACACCCCATCACAACGTCTTTGAACGGGGTTGTCCTTGATAAGACCTGAACTTTTGGCAGAGAACAACAACAAAAAAATCCAAGATGGTGATTCAGGGGTTTCTATTTTTTTCTGTAGAAGCCCTGGGGTGTAGGCCAGAGGTGGAAGGGTGAGCGGATTCACCAGAGACAGAGTGGGGAGCAGAACAGGCTGACCGACAGAAATACACTGCTGAGGGGAACAGTGGGAGAGACAGGAGAGGTCTGCTGCGCCATTTGAGTCAGCGCCCTGGCCGGGGGTCAAACGCAGGCCATAGTGGTGATAGTGCTGAGACTTAACCCCTAGGCCACTAGGGAGACCCCACGAGTTTTCTTATTTCTATAGTATGATATTATTACTCAGCTCCGAATTTACTATATTCTCAGAGATTTCACTACCATATTAATTAAGAATTACATTTACTGTGGAGCTCTCCTGTCTCTTTTGATAGTATGACATTTAGATCTCATGTACTTATTAAAGAAGTCGTGTACTCTCTTTTTTACATGCTTTTAAATATGGCCCATTGTTTGTGTCAACTCGTAGAAATTCTTACTGAACAGAATACAGTAAGTTACACTCTAACACCTTTAACTCCCAGATGCTCATGCCTTACTTTCTGTTCTTGCTAGCACACTATGCACAAGAGTTTTATTCTCCTTGTAACATTGTAACAGTGTGATCTCCTCGAAAGGGCAGGCTCCAGGTTCCCTGTACACCTAATGAAGGGTGGAGCTGAGCAGGGAGGGGAGCAGGGACTTGGAGAAGACAGTGGAGCAGAGACATGTGACAAAGGCCCATTTGCTTCTCAGCTTTGGACTTGCACCAGGGAGCTGGGGACCATGTAGTGATAGTTGGAAGAGATGTGGGTGACAGTGGCAGACATTGCATTGCTTTGTGCTCTGACTTTTCTCCTCTGCCCCTTTCCCATGGTTCTTGCCAGAAGGTGCTTTAGACTTGGGGAGAGCATTTGGGCCTCAGCAGTCCAGGTTTGGGCCAGCTCTGTTCAGACATTTACCCAGGAGGGAATGGGTAACTTTGGGTGTTTTATAGGAAAATGATTATCCTTTCTTATCTTCCTTCTCTCTGTGCACTATAGTCTTAAAGTTCTTACACACTAGGAGAATGCTTTGTCTGTATGCAGTGGAAGATAGAACCCCTTTTGAGTGAGCAGATTTGGGGTCCTGGAGTACCCCTCAGTTTTCTCCCTGACAAAATGACTGTGTGGGCATATGTGGCTGTGTGAGTGTATGTAACTGTGCACAATAGAGAGAAACAGAGAGAAAAAAAGTGTGACTTTGGAATAAAATCAAGAATTTTCTGGTTTAGTTGAAAATTGCAAAGTAACTCTTTGTGCCAAATGTTGAAGCTCCTTTGGCCATTAAGTGACTCTTTTGTCCGCTGTGTAGAGTTTATGAAGTTTTATTTCAGAGCAAAATCAAAATTAACTTTCCTTTCCTCATTTCTTATGGTGTTAAATTGGAATCAATTACATTCTTGCAAAATTTCCTAAAACTTTTAGAATAACTTATTTTTATGTTTTCTTCAGCTATCAAATGGTATAATTTATACTTTTGGATATCTTATGATTATTTTTAAAGTTATTTTTGCCAAGTTATAGACACAAAAAGTACCACTTGTACAGAATTTTAGTTAAGAGATAAAACTAATAACTAAAAATATATTTCTTTCTTCCCCAATGCCTGAGGATAAAAGAAAATGCAGGATACACTCCTTTTTTTTTTTTAAAATGAAAAAACTGTATGTTTCATATACCATCTTACATGAGTTACATTAAAATTTTTTTGTCAAGTTCACATTTATTTTTGTACTTCTGACATCATGTATGTCTGATTCAATCACATGCAAACAGGTTTGAAAAAGTTTTGCCTTTATGTTTCATTGTGGGTGTGTTAAGTGCTATGAAGAATTTTCCCTTGTGTCGTGTTAGAGCACTGTATATTCTCCTTGTGTTGACCTGTTTTCCCCCCAAATCTGCCATTTTACTTTAAATACTAAGAGATAGATTATATTGCCTCATATGCAACTCAGAAACAGCTTCAGGTCTGTTTCTACAGAAATAAACAATGTATCGACTTTCAGTTATACATTATGAAATTCAGAAATTCATGTCCCTGCAAATTTCTGTCCCTGCAACATTTTTCTCTCACCCACTCACATTCTCTTCCACGCCCTCCCTCAATTGTCCAAATTCTGAATGGCACCAACACATCAATGAAAATGGCATTGTTTATACTTATACTCTGTTAGACAAAATCAGCTTTCGGTTACTAATTCACTTAAAACAACAGGTCCAGGGAAGAACTGATACCACAGCACCCTAATCCAGTGATCAAAGCAGTCATCTGAGATAAAGTGTGAAATTGGTGGTGGGAAAACAAAACATACACTCCAATTATATGATAATTAGATTTAAAGGCTGTTTTACTTACTGTGATCCAATAGGCTGCCAATTGAGCCTTTCCCAAGTTCTCAGACTTACCTATCTCCTACCTCCACTACCCTGTTTACTAATCTCTCCAGGTTGACTTGCTTTCATTGCTTCAGAGAAGCCAAGTTCTTTCTCCCTAAGGACTTCACTTATCCTGTTCTCCATTTTCTGCTTCTCCAGGGTTCCATCTTCTCTATGGCCTCTCCAGCACTCTCGTTTCTGGTATTTTTGATATGGACCATTCTCAGGAAGTGAGATGATATCTCATTTGGGTTTTGATTTGCATTTCCCTGATGATAATGATGGTGAATATTATTAATGAGCCTGTTGGTCATTTATGTATCTCCTTTTATGTGTTTATGTAGACCTTCTGCCCAATATTTGATTGGGTTAGTTATTTTCTTATTGTTACATTGTATGAGTTCTTTATAGATCTTGGAAAATAGCCCCTATGTGGACATATGATGAAAATATTTTCTCCCATTTGCTAAGATGTCTTTGCATTTTAATTATAGACTAAGTCGCTATGGAAAATATTGTGGAAGGTTCTCAAAATATTAAAAATATATCTATCATATGATCCAGCACTTCTATTATTCCTGGCTATCTATACAAAGATTGCAAAAATGCTAATTCTAAGAGATACAGGCACTCCTTTATTCATTGTAGCTCTATTTACAACAGCCAGGTTGTAAAACAGCCTAAGCTCCTGATGACAGTTGAGTAGATGGAGAAGACATGATATATCTACACAACAGAATCTTATTCAGGGATAAAAGCAGGTAAAAATTTGCCATCTGTGACAACATGGATGGAACTGGAAGGGATTGTGATAAGCAAAATAAGTCAGAAGGCAAAAAGCAAATACTGGTTGATTTCAATCATGTGGAATATAGAGGACAAAACAAAAGATTATATGTGCCTGCTAAGGTTGCTTTTTGAATTTTGATTATAATGAATAAAAAATAATTAACTTGATGAGGGCGTAGAAAATATATAATCAAATATTTATATAATAAAATGCCATTAGGCATGAAAATGATTATATACATCTATATCCTTGCTATATTAAGTATAAAAGCAGATTTCAAAAGAATACTTATGTTGGGCCTCCCTGGTGGCACAAGGGGTTAAGTCTCAGCCCTATGAAGCTATCTAGAGCCACTGCAGCACGAGTTCGATCCCCAGCCAATTAGCTTCCCACATGGTGTAGCAGACCTCTCCTGTCTTGCCCCGCCGCTCCCCTCAGCAGTGTATCTCAGTCAATCTGCCTGTTCTGCTCCCCACTCTATCTCTGGTGAATCCTCTCCCCCCCACCCCGCCACATCTCTGGCCTACACCCCAGCTTGTATGCATAAATAAATCTTTTTTAAAAAAGAATACTTATGTTGTAATTCCAAATGGAAAAAGAATGTATATTTATATAATTTTAGAGAAATATTAGGAAAGGCATACAATGGTATGGTTGCAGATAGATTATTGGTAGTTTGTAGGACTACAGATAATTTAAAATATTAACACTTGTCTAACTTTACCTTTGTCTGTGTTCAATAGAACAACTATTCTACTTTTTTCTCGGTGCTTAAATTTGGGGAAACAAAGAAAAAAATTAGGAAAGTACTTTTTTAAAAAAAATAAATACAAAGTGCGTGTGCATGTATGTGTGTGTGTGTGTGTGTGTGTGTGTGTGTGTAAGAAAAAGTCCCTATTCATTATTATTTTAAACCACTTTCCTAGTCACACTTTAGTTTGCACATAAAATTTATATAATTTTGTCATTTTTGACAGTCGACTGCTATCTTTATTAGAATTAAATAGGTGGAATAAAGTTCATTTTCTCACACATATCCTCTTTATAAAATATGTATTTTTGTATTTATAATAGATTGAATTAAGAGCAATAAATATAATGAATAAAATCATAATAAATATAGCTATGCAATAATTAATAGTACTAATAAATTATATCATTACTTGTAACCATCTTTCGGTTTCTACATAGAAAATTCTACCTAGAAAAGCTGTTCATTTTTGCTTCTCCTACACCACAGCATTAGGTGCTCTTTATTATCTTTAACTCCTTGACATCAACTCAGCTCATAAAACTATGCTAAATAATGCTGATCATGGTGGTATAACTATTTTTTCCTCACTTGAATGGGAATGTCTATTATGTTACATTTTTATGCTAAATTGAAGAGAATGAATAGTTAGTATGTTGAAGTTCTGTTCTTTGATTATTATTTATTTTGTGTATCTGTGGTTGGATTTTTTTAAAAAATCAGAACAGAATTTTGAGGTGTGAAGAGTGTACTTTTGGCATTTGTTAAAACAACTGGAAAACGTTTTAATGCTATTAACACACCGTGACTGTTTGAAAGGTACATTCATTGTTTCCTTCAAATAATAGTAATATTCTGGTTCAATAGCATATTTTATCTTGACAGCATTTTGTGAAGTTTCAGCAATTTGTTCTTTAACAGTTGAAAAGTCAATGGTTAGGGCCTCCCCAGTTGGCGCAGCAGTTAGATGCTGTACTGTGGAGCTGTTGGCAGCGGCGACACTAGTTCAACGCCTGGCTGGGGAGATTCCCACATGGCGCGGCAGACCTCTCCTGCCTTGCCTGCTGTTCCCCTCAGCAGTGTGTTTCCGTTGATCTGCCTGTTCTGCTCCCCACTCTGTCTCTGGTGAGCCCTCTCGCCACCCCACACCTCTGGTCTGTACCCCAGCTTGTATGATGTACCCCAGCTTGTATGCATAAATAAATAAATCTTTATAAAAAAAAAAAAGAAAAGTCAATGGTTAGTCTGACTAGTGAATCCATTCAAGCAAAATGTATTGTATTAGCTGCCTTAATTCCAACCTAGTTCCTTGTACTAATTTGCCAGGATGTTGTAAACCACCAGCTTCAGTAGTTTGAACAACACACTTTGTGGTCTCAGAGGTCTAGAGGACAGAAGTGCAAAGTCAAGGTGGCAGAACCATGCTCCCTGCAAAGGCCCCCGGAAAGACCTGTTCCAGTCCTGTCTCCCCAATCCCAGTATCCCCGGGCTTGTAGAAACACTCAAGTCCTCTGCTGGCTGTGTCTTTCTGTGACTGTCTCTGTGCCCAAATTTTCCCCTAACCTCATTCTAGCTCGTTCACCTCTGTATCCTATCTCCAAATTAGGTCAAATTCTGTTACACTGGACACAAGCAGACCTTTTTATTTTATTTTATTTAAAGATTTATTATTTTATTTATGCATACAAGATCTGGAGTGTAGACCAGAAGTGTAGAGGGTGAGAGCATTCACCAGGGACAGAGTGGGGAACAGAACAGGCGAAGTGACTGAAATACACTGCTGAGGGGAGCAGCGGGCGAGGCAGGAGAGGTCTGCTGCGCCATGTGGGTTAGCTTCCTGCCTAGGGATCGAACTAATGCTGCAGTGGCTATGTATAGCTTAATAGTGCTGAGATTTTAACCCTTGCCCCACCAGAGAGGCCCAAAGACCTTTGTTATTTTAAGGACATTGTTCAATCCCTCCCATTTATTTCCCATTCTAGAAATCACCTTTTGCATGATATGTTATTTTTTTTTCATATAAACCACTACTATGAGTAATTTCTCAGTTAACAAAAGTTATCTTTGGTCTGTGAAATTTTTCTGAGTAAAGTACCATGAAATTGAGCCAACTTTCTTACTCAAGCGTATAGTGTCTGTGAGGGAAGGAGTAACATTTAAAAACATGATTGGATTATATTTGACTGATAATCAACTATCAGTGAGTATCATTGAGTCTATGAACACTCTTTGTAGCTTAGAACTTCATTTTATATTCAAGCCCATCATGTTTTTGGCAGTAACTTTATTGTATATGTTAAAAATTGTCTTCTCATATGTGTTTAAAATTGCCTTCTCACACGTGTGGGTGGTAGTTAGGTGGCATTCTACTTGAAATGAGATTTTACATGCTGCAAACTTTTTTCGCTCATTTTTTTCCCTTGTTATTTCTGCAGTGAGTAAAGCTTCTGGTTTTGAACTCGGACGTTACCTTATTTATAAGTTTTATCCCCATTTCAAAAGCACATTTGGCCTACTAGAGAAGTTGTGTGTTAGTTGAATAAATACATAAAAGAAATAAATGAATTGTCAGAGGTTAGAAGCTACCTATTTTATCGGATAATCTATACTTTAAATGACAGAGCTGGCTTTAATTCCAATACTAAATCTTATTAATGAAGTTTTATTTATTTTTTTAAAGATTTATTTATTTATGCATACAAGAACTGGGGTATAGGCCAGAGGTGTGGGGTGGTGAGAGGATTCACCAGAGACAGAGTGGGGAGCAGAACCGCGAGATAGCTTCACAGTGCTGAGACTTAACCTGTTGCACCACCTGGGAGACCTTTATTAATGAAATTTTAAAAAGCAGGTTTGTCCTTCTCTTCGAAAATAGTTTTTTAGCAGTGTAGACATGCAGTCATTCATTTCTCTGTTATTTTGTAGTCATGATGATTGATTGGATGGCACTGAGGCAGGCAGCATGCTCTGTATGGAGGACAGGGTAATAGATGTAATGAACTAGGTCCCTAGGCCACGCAGCCAGGGTTCTACTGGGGAGAGTGAAGTATAAATACTTGAACACACAAGCCACTTGCAGATAATGGCAAACATTTTGGGGAAAAAAAAGAATAATAGGGAAAAGTGTCATTATTTGGGGATACAAGTCATTTTAGCTGAGGTGCTTGGGAACAACCTCTGCATGGTAACTTTGGGCTAAAGTCAGTACAAGTTCTTACAACCTCCATGTAAAAATTATTGAAGTCAGTGTAGTCAATTCCTTTGAATAAATTTGCACTTGATTATGTATCTATTTCTCTAAGGAAACCACTGACTTCACATCTCCCCCCTCCCCCCACCTGTTCAACCAACACCCAGTGTCCACCCAGAAACACCTTGGGTGTCTCTTGGGGATGATTCTTTACTAGTCTCACCGAACCACATAAAACTGATAGTCCTATACCAAGATAGTTTTTGTACATGTAGTTTCCTTCTTAGAGAAGTAGAAATTGTATGAAGCATATTACTTATAATTTAGAAAACAGTTAAAATCAGAAGTGAAGATTGAAATAGAAGAT
The DNA here is from genome assembly GCA_004024925.1 of Scalopus aquaticus. Classification (NCBI taxonomy): domain Eukaryota; kingdom Metazoa; phylum Chordata; class Mammalia; order Eulipotyphla; family Talpidae; genus Scalopus; species Scalopus aquaticus. Next base: position 171,382 of record PVIJ01000109.1, read on the forward strand.
GTTTAAAATCAACTTCATATATTTTCTTGCACTTGACTCTGGAAAGTCCCTCATATTTCACATCATGGGCTATAATACCACATGCCCTTGATTAAGTTTCCAAGTGAGTTTGTATATGAGCACTTTGTAAAACAAATGACAGGTAACAAAGCAAGATATTGCATGAAGTCATGATCTCTGACGATCAGATGTACACCCAGGGGCACGGATGGGAGTCCACTCTGCGCGGACTACCATGTGTTTCAATTCAGGGCTGCCATACATGAAATGAAAGTGGACAATCACACCTCTGCAGGATGCTGCATCCTGAGGTCACCGACTCACCAGGATTCCAAGCTGTCGACATAGCGTCAGTTTCCCAGCCCGTTCATAGTGTGTTCATGCATGTTTTCTTTTAGATTCCTTAGTCAGATTAGGATTTGGTTTTCCAGAGCATATAATGAGTTTACTTCTAAGTATAAGGAACTTGTTCCAATTCTCCTTTTAAGAAAGTATACAAACTTGTCCATTGCCTTGGTTATAATTATTTTAATCCCCTCTCCAAAGTGAATCTTTCTCCCCAATGACTCCTGATGAAGACATGTTATATTTAGGTTACAGTGAGTCATTACATCTGGCTCCTTTCACTTGGCCCTCTAGTCTCAAGTGGAACTGTGCTGGAAAGAATATGAAAACCTTGGGTTTTAAATTCAGTCAGTTTCTGCTCAAATTTTTTGTCTGTAAAAGAGAAATAATTCCCTCCTTTGAGGGTTGTTGCAATCATCAAATATGTTTTCCTCTCTTAGAGAAGCCATTATCTTTCTTAGCAATTTAGCTAATGTTTATCGAACTTTTGTAATAGGTGAGGCTCTGCTCAAATCACTTGACATACATCCTACTTAAATCCCCCAGCAATCCTGTGGAGTAGATATTATTATTCTTCCCATTTCAGATAAAGGACCTAAGGCACACAATTACTAAGGAAGGGGTCAGAATAAGAACACAGGCAACAGATACCACGGTCAGTGGTCAAGGTTATTGCCATTATAGGGAGGCTGGCAGGGAACTCCAGATTTGTTCAGAGGAGGTGTCAGTCCTGAATGGGCAGACACAGCCAAGCTAACAGGAAGAGGACAGGGATGTGGCAAGAATGCCACGATGTTCTTGATTTGTACAACCAGATGGCAACGCAACATACTATAGCTTCACTGTGAGATCAGGATACAGATGGAGGCCATCATTGAGGAACCAGGCTAGGAGGGCAGGCCTAACTTTAGCAGAAAGGAATACAAATTGCAAGTCAGAAAGAAACTGCGCTGTAGGGAAATGAGCGAAGGACAACGGACGCCAGTAGGGAAAAGCATGGACTTATCTATGACCAGCGTGATGGCAAGAACAGATTATGCTAGGACCTGGGTGACTGGACTTGTGCTTTGACTGATGTACTCTTCTTCTTTAAGGAAGGCCACAGAAGCCTTTGCCTTTAATCCTGATGACTTCCATCATATTTGAAAACTTAACTCTTAGAAGAACATCTTTCAGTGTCAATGAATGGAAACATCAGAGTCTAATCTATAATCAATAGTCAAACTGATTTGCAAAAGGTGACACGCCAACACCTTCACAACTGTATTCATGTGTTACAACTGCCGTAACATGACACCACAGTCAGGAGATCTTAGGCCTCTACTTTCTCTGCATTCTCAAGGCTATATCCCTGAAATCAAATAGCTAACAATGTTGGTTTCTGTTGAGTCCTCTTTTTAGGCTTTTCTTTGGTTTTTTTTTTTATGATTTATTTATTTATGCATACAAGCTGGGGATGTAGGCCAGAGGTGTGGGGGGCTGAGAGGATTCAACAGAGACAGAGTGGGGAGGAGAACAGGCAGACTGACTGAAATAACACTGCTGAGGGGAGCAGCAGGTGAGACAGGAGAGGTCTGCGCACCATGTGGGAAGTTCCCTGGCCGGGGATCGAACTCGAGCTGCAGTGGCTCTGGAGAGCTTTATAGTGCTGAGACTTAACCTGTCGTGCCACCAGAGAGGCCCCCTTTTTAGGCTTTTTGAGGGCTGCCTTCTCCCTGTGTCTTCTAGTTTTCTTTCCTCTGAAAGAATGTCCTAATCTCTTCTTATAAGGACACTAGTCATCTAGGGTTAGGGTCCTCAACAGTGACCTCATTTTAAGGTAGTTACCTCTTTAATGGAACTATTTTCAAATATAGCCACATTCTGAGGCGCTGAGCGTAGGAATGTTAGAGGGACACAGTCCAGCCCATAGCAACATCTGATGACAGTTTGTGGGTGAGTGGTAAGAAAGCAATCTCATACCATTTCACAGACCTCAGAGACCCTGAAAAGATTAGGCCATCTCCAAAACCATTTTCATAATCATCTTTTCTGTGGACACAAATTTAACCTCAAATGATTTAGTGTTCTAGTATCTTCCATTAAATGGTTGCCAATACAATTTTAAATATCACCCAGGATAGAGGACAATACATGGCTGAAATTATTCACTTTAAACAGAATGTATTTAAGGCTATTGTGACATCAGCATTATGGAAAGCAAAGATAAATACAGCCAAGTACATACACATGTATCTTTAGCTACATCTTTTGTGAAGTCAAGGAAATGAATTGAGAAACATTACGGGCAAAAGAGTTATTAAAAATGAAAATTTGTTTCTGTTCATGGCTCTGAATATTTACTTCTCCTGATAGGTAGATATATGTGATAACATTATTTTGAATCCTGCTTGCTAAGAACTTAGCTCTTTTCTCCTAAAGAACAAATACCTTCCACCTTTCAAAAAAGATTTCCTAAAAAGAGAGGATAAACCATCTAGTATTTGGGCTGAGAAATGGGACATAAGGTATCTCAAAATAAGTTTTGAAAAACGTACTACATTTTGGTTCTCATCAATTCCAAGTATAACTTACCAGGCATTCTCTTCAGCTTATGTTTCAACCCATGTGTATCTCAATGGAAATCCAATCCATATGTTTCTGATTCATTTACACTTAGCTCATCAAAATATTGTTTTGCAAGAACTATTTGAAGTCCAAAAAAGCTTTGAAAGCTTTTTTCTTAGAAACAGGAAATCACTTTGTGCCAAGTGTAAACAAACACATTCCTCTACTCCCCATGCTCATATTTTAATTGGAAATTTAGAAGACAGAAGGTTAGAGAACTCTCTAAACCTGCCCCAAAACAAATTCAGTCTCTATATGACATGACACAAATGTCTTCCCATTTTTTCCTTATCTTCATTTTCAAATACCTTTTTGTGATAAATTTCTTTATAACTGGTCTAAATGTTTGTGTTAATATTTCTATTTTGCCTTGTATTTCAATTATTATCTTATTATCAACTTTTTAAAGAAAATGCTCCTGCTAGGAGAATGTTGTACTTCAGCATTTGTCTTCTAGATTTTCAAATAAATTGGAATCAATTTAGATCTTTCCCATAGGCCTGTGGAATTGGGTCAGGAAAATAAACCTCTTTGAGTGACCATTTTGATGTCACACTTAATCATACTATTATTTCTGTTCATATTTGCTAGAGATCCAGTCAAAGAATGGAGAAAGTGCCCAATATATCACAGAGTGAGATACTGACTTGACATGATGGGAAGCTAGAAACTGAACTCAAAAGAAGCCACCCAAAGCCATCAGCTTATTATAAAATTCTAAATTGTGGATGTGTGACCTGTTATTAGTTAGCATTTGGAAACACCATCTCTGAGCTTATTTACAAATAAGCCACACTAATTATCCGTCTTCTTGAGTGTTTAAGGTAAACCTAGAAGCATATTTGCCTGAATGGGCCAGTATCAGGATTGATGGAGTGATGGTGGCTTTCTGGGGGCTGAGCACAGGGTGAGTAACCCAACCAGCCAGAGGCCTCATAAGCTTCTGGCCCTGAAAAATGTGTAGACTCAAAACTAAAGTCTGAGGCAAGGATATGAGCTAAAAGGAAGTAATCATACAAGGGCTGGGATGTGAAAAAGTGAGAAAGGAGGCTGAAATGAAGCAAGGAGATAAAAAAAACTTTATTTTTATTTCAAGATTTATTTATTTATGCATACAAACTGGGGTGTAGGCAAGAGGTGGGGGGTGGTATCAGAGGACTCACCAGAGACAGAGTGGGGAGCAGAACAGGCAGATTGACTGAAATAAACTGCTGAGGGGAGCAGCGGGGAGATAGGAGAGGTCTGCTGTGCCATGTGGGAAGCTCCCTGGCCAGGGATCGAACTCATGCTGCAGTGGCTCTGGACAGCTTCATAGTGCTGAGACTTAACCCCTTGTGCCACCAGGGAGGCGCGAGATCGAAAAGTTTTTCAATGAATAGTCTCAGATGGAAAAAAAGGACCATCCCCTCTCTAGTAGCAGTCAGGTAGCAAACGATGGGGTTACCCTGATTTAAAGCCTGAGTAGCTAGTTCGTGTATGTTGGATGTTTGCAGGCCTCTTACATAAGGCAGACATTTCTTTCCTCACCAGCCTCAAAATAGCCTCTTATGCTGGATGTAGTAGGAAGTAAGTAGAGGAAAGACCTCACAGAGAAATGCAATTCAACATCCAGGCCATGGGTCATATCAGAACTAGTAATCAACTATTTTGAGGATCCTTTAGGGATTTGAATGGAAACATACTAATGAAATAGAAACTCTATGCCCTGTGTAAAAATCCAAATTCTGTATTTTATTAATCTGATACTTCTAACATTTGATCCAAAAGAGCTCTTGCCTATTGAGAGTCTATAAAAACATATACCTAGAAAAAAAGATGTCAAATTGTGCATGGTAAAAACATGATTTGTTTTTAGTAAATATACTAAATCAAATAAAAGCTGTATTTATCTTTCTTGCCAAAGTATCTGGAGAAAATAATGGTTTGTGGAATAGTGACACATCAACCAGGCACGGCCTCAAGATGGGGCTCAGCCTGGGCTCAGAGACTCAGACCAAGTCAGCTCATTTATAGTTCAGGGTTGGAAGGTTCTCAGAAATCACGAAATTCAATGCTGCCTCGAAGCTAAGTTACCTCCATTATCTACACTTTGCTTCAACACTTTCACGGAGATGGGAAACTACCAGTGTAGTTTCTCCCAAAGTAAGTCACTCTGGGAGGACCAAATTGGTAGAAAATTCTTCCTAGGTTTGACCAAATCCTATCTTCTTCTAAGTGCTTGGGGGTAGGCCTTTTACATGAAACCAAAACAAGTCCCCAAACAGAGAACTTTACCCTTGTTTATTTCCCCCTAGCTTATGTGCCACTTTGCAGATATGTGTAGATGCTGTCACAAGCATCTTTAATCCATCCTCCGTACTTTGATGTTTCCTTATGTCATACATTATTCCTGTTCATATTCTCTAGACATCTAGTCAAAGCATGGAGAAAGTGCCCAACATATCATAGAGTAAGACACTGACTTGACATGATGGGAAGCTACAAGTTGAACTCAAAAGAAAGGTCATAATTGCTTCTATTCTTGCTCTCATCTGACCAGTCTCCTCTGGGTAGCCATGCTGCACTGGATCACGTGACCTGCTGCCATCTTGTGTGATACGCCCATATTTTACACAACTTTCAGGAATTCCTCCCACATCATGGCTTTGAACTAGGTTAGATTTTTTCCTTCTGATCTCATAATCCAAATTCTTTGTAACAGAATTTCAGGTCTGCCTGACTCTCCTCTGACTTCTAGTAGGAAGTGCAAGTCAGGTCACCACTGCCACCAGCTAGCTTGTCTGTCTGTGTGACAGTTTTAAAGGTAGGTGACTCAATGAGCCATCTCACATTTAGCAATGTCAGGGAAAGAACTTGTAAGGTCCTTTTGAGACCCACATTTTTACTTAGAGTAACATGTGACCTTGATCACAGAGCCAAAGTGTAATTTTCAATCCACTGGTCAAGAGTCTTAAATTGCACCAAGGCTTCCATGCATGATGATGCAATAACTATACCCCTAAATGGCTGTCTGTCCAGATGGTTTCTTCCTCTGTTCAATGTGTTTTGGACAAGCTACGAATGGGTCAGAACACTTTCTCATTATCACCTTATCGAACTAAGCATGTCAGCCTCTTCCTTCCTTATTTATGCAAAAATGGCAGATTGAAATTCTATGCAATGACATCTACAAGACAAGACGTCATTAGCTCCTCTCATAATCTGGTAAATGCCATCTGTGGATGCTCACAAATAATTTTTCAATTGGTTGTAGTGCTTGTTTATTTTCTCTTTCATTCTCAAACTGCACTCAGAGAATATTCTCCATGGAGGGCTGGTTGAATGCCAGATTCAGAAATTATGAGGCATAATTTTTGGTCACTCTACAGGAAGGAAATGTATACTCCTTTAATTTCATCCTTTAAAAGTATAACCAAAACATTTTCACTCTTTCTGAAGCTCCTCCTCTATCTCCTTTTATTTATTTTTTGGTCAAATTATTGGCCGTCATTTGCATGCAGATTATCAGGTTTGTCATGAGAACTTTTCCTTGGAAAGTCTGTGTTTCTCATAACATGACCATGTCATCATTCACTCCAAAGACTGTTGGCTCAAGTGACAGAGTGACCTTAAAAGTAATTTAGGATCAGCCTCCCTGCAAACTGTTTTCTGTAAAGTTTACAATTTATGATTGAAGGCTTCTATGAAACACTTCTATTTTAAAATCAAGTATCCTTTCCTAAAAGAATTCTTGAACCAGATTAATGTGACTTCATAACGCTTATGATTGGGGCCAAAATAAAGACAAATGCCTTACTTGAATCAAGTTTGAATTGATCTTATTATAGCCAGGACCAAGACTCAATCTGGAAAGGATTTAAGAAAACTTGGTTTATATTTAAGAAAAATGATCATTATTGGTGCCTTTCATCTCCCCTCTTACTCGCTCTCTTTCTTTGTTTTTTCACTTGGTTTCTTCCACCCCTTCCCAAGAAGCCAACAAAACCATGAGGACATAGGGGAAAATATTAAAGCATACCGCAAGATGTTGAAAAAGAAACCATGTTTTGCATTTTAGACAAGATTCTATTCAAGCCCTTTGGAAACATGCATTTTAAGTCTGGCTTTTCTCCAAACTGTGAGGGAAGATCAAAGTAATCTATATGCTGAGTATAAAATGGGGCTAAGGAAAGGGTGACACTGCCCTGTAATCAGATATTGGGCTTTGACCTCTGACCTTAAATTTCCTGCTTAGAGTTGAAAACCTTTGTGCACTTTACAGAGCAAAAAGTAAGGAGGGGTTCTTTATTTAAATTAAAAACCTGTGTTCTGTTAAATGTCTTTTGGGATTTCCACTTCTCTGGGGGAACAGACTTGGGATTCTTTCAGTTTCAAAAAGTTATTACTTTTGATACTGCATTTTACGTAAATCTCCGCTATGTGACAGTCATTAGAAAATAAAATTATATCTGTTCTGTAACATGAGCCCTGATTCTGCTACCTCTTCCACTAAGAGGACAGCGTTTGAGCCTGCCCTTGCAGAAAGCAGTCAATAGGCAGACACTTGGAAAGAAAAGCCCTTAAAGCTGCAGATGGAACATATAGATCTAGCTAAACACCCTCCCCCAAAGTCATATTAATATTCTATTAACAACAGAAGGCGTGAGCACACAGGCATAAAAAGAAGGGAAAGGACAGGAGATAATAGTAACTTTGGATACTTGAAAGTAGAAGGATGAGTGGGGGGAGGATCAGGCAAAGGGAATCTTAGGTCAGCAGGAAGTCCCCTAAAGTTCAAATGATTCTGGAAATAAGGAAGAAAATGGTGTGAATGCTTGGGAGAACTAAAGAGACAAGATTCCTGGTCCCTCGTGATCTCTTTCCTCCTCTGACCAAGGATGGAAATTCCCTTTTTTTCTTTAAGACTTATTTTATTTATGCATACAAGAAGTGGGGTGTAGGAGAGGTGCAGGGTGAGAGGATTCACCAGAGATGTGAATACACTGCTGAGGGGAGCAGCAAGTGAGACAGGAGAGGTCTGCTGTGCCATGTGCGTCAGCTCCCCGGCCGGGGATCAAACTCATGTTGCAGTGGCTGGTGTTAGCTTCATAGTGCTGAGACTTGAACCCCTGGGCCACCAGGGGGGCCCCAGAAATTTCCTTTCTTAATGACAGAACCATTTTTGGAAAAGTTTCTCAGATTTTTAAGGATATATGTGATTTGATCATCCAGAATATCAATAATCTTCTTCCCCAACAAAAAGGTCCATAATTTAATCACATCTGCCAAGTCCCTTCTGCCACCTATGGTCACACATTCTCAGGCTTGGAGGCTTAAGGCATGTGCACCATGGGAGGGCTTTTATTCTGAGGACCACAAGGGTTTAAGAAAGGATTATCTTTAGAAGGAGAGGTCAGTAATCCAGAAAAGTAATCCTATTTGCCTAAAATAAGCAGTAAGTGTAGGGAGCAAACTGACTCCAGAAATATTTGGAAAGTAGCACAGACATCACCAGGTGATTGACCCTGGACACAGAGGCAGGTGGGAGGGGCATCAAGTGTAACTTATACAAGCCTCCACCGGACCACTGAATGGTGGGACAATTCCTGAAGCATCAGAACATAGGAAAAAGAACATGTTTGAGGAAAGATGAATACTGGTCACCACTGTTGGCCCCATGGCCAGAAAATAAACATCTATTGATTAACCCAAGATGTTCCTAATTTCTTAAGCCCATTTGTTTATTTTAACACTTTGTGGTCCGTTCACATATTAGTATGTGTTTCTGTCACCAGTATCAGGTGGCCGCTCACGTATTAATACGTGTTCATCTAGTCTCCGGTTTTTCACGCCACGGTGGATTTATTTGGAACTATTAGGAGCTACTTCTTTGATCGTACTGGGTCTAGAAGCTTTACACATTGTTTTGGTGAAAGTGTAAGGTGTTTCATGAGAGAGATTACAGTTTTTTTAATCTCCAGTAGTTCAGGAGTTGTGTGTGTTTTATTGAATGCTTGTACCATTCATGCGGTGGCACAGAAAATGGCCGGCCCCAAGGGCTGGTAAATTTAAAGGGCACCGGCACACAACATGTTAACAAAGAAGGACGTTTTGTATTCTTCCTACTCATCTAAATAGTTTGGCAAAAGTTTTTTCTCCTGGGCCTCCCCGGTGGCGCAGCGGTTAAGCGCTGCGCTGTGGAGCTGTCGGCAGCGGCGACGCGAGTTCGACGCCCGGCCGGGGAGATTCCCACATGGTGTGGCAGACCTCTCCTGCCTCGCCCGCTGCTCCCCTCAGCAGTGTATTTCTGATCTGCCTGTTCTGCTCCCCACTCTGTCTCTGGTGAACCCTCTTGCCGCCCCACACCTCTGGCCTGTACCCCAGCTTGTATGTATAAATAAAAAATAAAAATCTTTAAAAAAAAAAGTTTTTTCTCCTATACTCTTGCCTATATTGAACACCGTCACTGCAGCAGATTTGTGCTAAGGGCATGTAAGAATATGCATGAGAAATATGGCCTTTAGAATTTCAACCTGTGGACTGGGAGACAGAGTTCAAAAATTTCTACCTATTGATTTACCTGTTTTTGTGTTTGCTTCTTCTAAAGGACCCCCCTGTTTTCGTGTTTGCTTCTTCTAAAGGATGCCAATTTAAAATTTCTTATTTTTATTTTTTTAAAGATTTATTTATATATGCATACAAGAACTGGGGTGTAGGCCAGGGTGTTGGTGGTGAGAGGATTAACCAGAGACAGAGTGGGGAGCAGAACAGGCAGATCGTCTGAAGTACATTGCTGAGGAGAGCAGCGGGCGAGGCAGGAGAGGTCTGCTGCACCATGTGGGAATCTCCCTGGCTGGGGATTGAACTCGTGCTGCAGTGGCTCTGGATAGCTTCATAATACTGAGACTTAACCCTTTGTGCTACGAGAGAGGCCACCCCAATTTAAAATTTCTCATAAAAGTCCACGTCAACTCACAGTAGGACATACCTACTTTCTTGACACTATTTTTAGAACCAATTGGAAAATTATTCCCGGTACTGAACACGAGTAGGGTGCTGATTACCCCCGCACCACGCTGGCTGTGTCACTGAACTGGGTCTTTGGCCTGGCCTGAGGCTTCCGATACCTGCTGGGGGCTACACCTGACATAACATCTCTGTTTCAGTCCTTTACATAATGACCGAGTAGAAATAGAAGTTAACCAGGCATTGCAATTAAATGCCAGGTCTCATCTGATCACATTTTCCTTCTACTAGTAAAAACGTGAATTAAAAGAACATAGTAAAATTTTTTAAAACTTCTGTGGAAACATTTCATACAATTATTTATTTCTCAAATTATGAAAGACATTACTTCTAAAGATAGCCCGACACAGAAGTCTAGCTTAGTAGTAAGTTGGCGTGTGATTTCTTATTTTAGCAATTAAACTGCTTTAAGTGGCAGACATAAAATGTGCCACATTTTGTCAAAAGACTTCTCCTGTGCAGAATAGTACTTCACTATTTTTTCAATGAAAAAAGAAAATTCTTCATAGCTGAAATTCTTTTCTGTAAAGTTATATTGAGTCTGCAGAAAAGTTAACCATCCTGATATTTGGGAGTTAGAAACAGAATGGGTAACCCTGAAAGGCCTTGGGTGCAGTAGCAGCACCAGAGGCCCCTGCAGTCCTTTGCGTGTGGGTCTAAATGGCCGGGTATCCATTAATACCTTAACTTTCTGCTAAATGTGCTCTTGTATTTCCTATTGTGTGGAAGATCCTCCTGAATTTTGATGTCTGTCTATCAGGTCACTATTACACAGCATCTCTTCTATGCTTCCAATATGATGCAAAGTCATAAACTCTTTTTCCTTATCCAAAGTTTTGAAAGTTACACAAATTCAATGAATTCTTCACTATTACAATGTAGAGTCTCTTCCAGGATGGGATGTCAACCTCTGTGGACCGAGCTGCCTTCCTCTCCTTAAAACCAGAAGATCACTGGTGGGGGAGTACGCTGGATTTGCAGTTAGAAGTTGTAGGTGTCCTGGGCCTCTCTGGTGGCCTAGCGGTTAAGTCTCAGCGCGATCACCACTACGGCCTGAGTTCGATGCCTGGGCCAGGGAACTGACCTCTCCTGTCTTGCCCGCTGTTCCCCTCAGCAGTGTACTTCAGTAGATCTGCCTGTTCTGCTCCCCACTCTGTCTCTGGTGAGTCCTCTTATCCCCCATTACCTGTGGCCTACACCCCAGTTCTTCTATGCATAAATAAATCTTTAAAAAATAACTTGTAGGTGCCCTAAAATCAAAACTTTGAGTGATTTTTATGGTGGGATCCCTATGACTGCCTTTTTTCGCCACTAAAAAGCTAGGAAAATTGAGGATATAGGATTGAGAGGGAGAGAACATTGACAAAGATTCTAATCTCAAAGCTTTTCTGGACCAAGTTTCAGTTCTATGACCTGAAGAACTGTTTCAGAATGAATCCTAAAGTTGTCATATGTTTATTTTTGCTCAGTTTTTTTTTCTGGAAGTAGTATTTCAGCACCTCTGGAAATACTGACTACCCTAATTTTCAGTCTTTTGAACTGATGGGCTCAGTGCTACCCTGATATACAAAGTGACCAGGAAATCAGTGTTTGCCTGAATGGCTACTGAGTAGGGAGGACTAAGCAATAAGACAGACACATCACAGGCTGCCCAGATCTGACCAGGACACTGAGCTTTGTTAAGAAGCTGGCATTACAACCCATTTTGGGAATCAGGTTCACCTTTAAAAGTAGGTACATAGCAAGAATGGATTAGAAGGTAAAGCTCTTACTGCTTCATCGAGTGTCTATTCTATAGAAGTAAATAGTCACCACTGCATGGTATAGTCACATTGTGCTCCCATCATCCTACAAGACAACCTCTTTTGTCTGTGATCGCAGATGTGAAACTGAGTCTCAGAGAAGTAGTTAACCAGCAGGTTTATGCCACCTAACATTTTGCGAATGAGGATTTATCCCAGATGTCTAATGCTAAAGTTGATGTTCTTTGTATTAGATATTATAGTCTTTGTGGAAAGAAAGAAAATACACAATTTTCTTCTGCTATTGCATAAGGGGTTATCTGATTATATCTGTAATTTACCACTCTCAGATTCTGGCATATTAATCCTGTAACCCCAGGGTAATTTTTTTTTTAAAGATTTACTTTTTTTTTTATTTATACATACAAGCTGGGGTACAGGCCAGAGGTGTGGGGCAGCGAGAGGGTTCACCAGAGACAGAGTGGGGAGCAGAACAGGCAGATCAGAAATACACTGCTGAGGGGAGCAGCAGGCGAGGCAGGAGAGGTCTGCTGCGCCATGTGGGATTCTCCCCGGCCGGGCGTCGAACTCGCGTCGCCGCTGCCGACAGCTCCACAGCTCAGCGCTCAACTGCTGCGCCACGGGGGAGGCCCCAACCCCAGGGTAATTTTTGAATAACGACCTTTTAGTTTTCAAACCCAAGCAAGAACATGCTTCGGTCTAAGCATTGTGTTCACCCACATCAATCCACTTAATCATATGATTCTTTTGTAAAGACTTTTTACATTAGCTAAATGTTTCTAAATAGTGTTCATAGGCATATTCAGTAGTTGCTAATTCTGGCAGGATTTAAATAGAAATAGACATTATTATTCAATATGCCTTAAAATATAGTTCTTTAAATTTATTTTACATATAACTTAATCCATAAATAAATAGCATTCTGTTTTCATTTTCAGGCATTACCATGAAGTAATGTGTTAGTTTTTTTTTTTTTTTTGCAAGTGAGGTTTATATATCCAAAGCTATAATATTGAAATATTATAGACAACTTTATCTTTCTATAGACCTCTCTGTTCTGGACATTTCATATGAATAGAATCAAGTAATATGTGGTCATCTCTGATTGGATTTTTAAATTTGGCTTATTATTTTCAAAGTTCATCTAAGTAGTACTTTAGAGTATTAGTAATTTATTGCTTCTCACGACACAATAATATTCCATTGCATGGATGTGTCACATTCTGTATATCCATCCAATAAAAGGACTTTTGGGTGATTTCTTCCCTTAGGTTATTATGAATAATGCTGCTATAAACATTTGTATATACAATTTTTGATTGGATATATGTTCTCCTTTCTCTTGGGTGTATGACTAGGAGTGTATACTTAAGAGTAAAAGGGCTGGGTCACATGACAAGTCTATGTTTAACATTTGAGGTACTGTCAGACAATTTCCCAAAAGTTTTAAACTCGAACTGTGAAGTCTTTACACAGTGGTGGTGAAGTTAAGTAAAGATAGTGTATATCCACTCCTTTAAGATGTGGACTTTATAGCTTAGTAGATTTCGGGTAAAAATCATTGGATTTGAAAGTTGAGTCTGTCACTTGCAGGCTAATCTTTGCGTTCCTAAATCTCCTCTGCGACATGGGGATGATTATGGTAACTGCCTCTGACAGTCGTGCTCATGAGTGGAGGCGGGATGCAGAGGACTTCCACACTGCTGGCACACAGTGAGCCCCGTATCAGTGAATGTCTGGGGTCTCCAGCAGGGACGTCATACTATTCCATTGAGTAACAGCACTGCTATGCGCTGAATTGCTTTCAACCCTCCCCATCCTACAAATCGGTATGCTGAAGCCCTAACTCCCAGTGAGACGGTATTTGAGATGGGGATTTTGGAAGGTAAATAGCTTTAGATGACATCATGAGGTCGGGGCCTTCATGATAAATTTAGTACCTCATAAGATGAGACACCAGAGAGCTAGTTTCCTTTCTCCCCTCTCCGTGAAAGGACACAGAAAAAGGCAGCCATCTGCAAGTGACCTGAACTCAACCAGATGGCGCCGTAATCTTGGTGGGCTCCTCAGCTCCCAGACTGTGAGAAATAGGTTCCTTTAATGAAGCGCCCACTCAGAGGTTTTTTCGGATGGCATTCCATGTCACGACGAAAAGCCTCAGTGAAAATATTGCTACTCTTCTCTGATGGAGAAGCCTGTGCCGAAAAATGTACCACTAGACCCTGAATCACTAAGTGCATGTTGCGGAGAGCGCTCGTGCAAGCGCAATGGCGCTGCCTTCCACAGGCCAAGGCTGTGTCTGGGGACCATCCTCCTACCTGCGGCCGGTCTTTGACCAAAATGGCATGTGACGTCATGACTGTATGTAAAGTCATAGTGTAGAAGCCAATGGGCAGACTGAGTTTGAAGCTACTAGAGAGACAAAGATGACACACCTGGAGGGTCGTTTAGAGGTCCCTGACTTAATTTCATTCACAGCTTGTACTTTAATAAAGTTGATGGGATTCCAATCATGTATTTTTCTATAGCTCATTAGACTTGAGTTACAGGGATCACATTTCAAAAATACTTCACAAAAGAGAGGTAAATTAGTAGCTAGAAATAATCTTGTGTTGCTTTGCTCTATTATACTCTGTTTTGTTTTAGAGTTTTTTTTTGTGTATATAACAAAGCAACATCCGACCATCAATTGTAAAATTGAATTCCCATACTTTTTTTCTTGCTGCAATTACGATTGGGATTGGGGGTGATGGAATGGAAGATGGAACTGGGTCCACATAGCTTACATTTCTGTGTAAACAATCGTGTGTAACCACTGTTTATTTAGTGCCCAGCATTGAACTTGAAATTTGTCAGGGAGTAAACAAAGAGGAGTAGAATAAATTATTTTAAATGTAAGGACATTACCATTTATATTGTGAAACAAACCACAAATGCAGTATTAACTTGACATCATTACAATGTAATACTTCAGTACGTTTCAGTAGGTATACTAACCTAAGAGGAATAGTAACTAGAGACAAAAATAACCCAAATATGTGAAGCAATGAAAAGGAAAAAAAGAAATCTAAATTGACACATGGAAATAAGTTTGTTTGGAGATGAGCTGTGGAGTTCATGGATCAGTGGCATGGAAGAAGGGAGAAAGACAATTCCAGGCACGGTTTATAAAGGTAGAGTCAACAATTTAAACATTATGGAGAAATGATAGGCCATTGCATGTGGATGCCCCGGAGATGTTATTTGGGGTAACATTCGCATTACCCTCATGACCTTATGCTGTCATAGTTCTCTCTCTTCCTCATGTCATGTAGAGTTGGGTGTGCATTAAGGAAATCGGTGGCAGGAGGTCACCACAAGATTGAGAAATAGCCGCTGAGTTGGGAGCCATGTTGTTGGCAGCAAACAGGATGAAGAGAGCACAGGCCGTTCAAGGACTTGTAGCCCTCCCGGAAAAAATCTTGCAGTGGGGCGTGGCCTGAGAGGTGAGGGGAGCAGGGTGTGGGAAATAGATCACAGGACTGTTTGTCGTGCTTTGCTGGGCTAATGGGAGGCAGAAGAAATCTTGGATGCTCTGGCTGTCCCCCCTCCCCCCCGCCCATCATTGGTGTACCAGTTAGTACAGGTCAATGGAAATATCGAAGCCTGGTTTGAAGGGTAAGGTAGTATAGTTGAACCATTATTGCTACAAGTAACAACAGCTATTATTATTTAGACATTGTTATTATTACTGTGAAGGGTAACAGGATGATTAGGTGAATGTGTGAATTGGATACAAAGATCAGTCATTCCGTCCTGAAAGAGGGGAATGGTGTGTGTGTGTGTGTGTGTGTGTAAATAAATAATGGCATTTTCTGTTAGGAAACTTGCCCGCTTGCCCTGCCCTTCAACTGCCCTCCTTAGTCATTGCCATTTACGTTGAGGTGCAGTTTCCTTCAATCATTAGTTCATGAGATCATTATTCTCATTTCTCTGACTTTGCAAATAATATTGAGGTTACAGGTTAGGGCAGGGCTATGCGAATAGTCACATACACTCACATATATACTTATACATTTTAATAAGTTCTATGTTATATTAATATAAATATATATATATGACATCTTCATAGAACGTGGTAATTAGACTTTTAAGTATATTCTTTAACATTAGACTAAACTGAGCATTTTCCCTCTTTTAAGTCTTTTGAATTATGTTAAAGAAGTAGTTCACTGGCTGGAATCTAAAATCCTTCGATGTGTTCAAATTGGTCACCCTGTTTCACCTCTTCTCCTTCCTGCTACATCAACACTTGGATTATTATTAAAGGGAGATTAAGTGAGGACTCGAAATCCTGATAGGCATCAACCTGAAAGAGGGTGGATGAGTGCAGGAGTCAGGGTACCCCTAAATAAGGGGTGGGGGAGGGGTGATCAAGGGCAGTGGGATTGCAGTAAGTTTATTTCAATGGCAAGTTTTAACCATCTGAGACTCCAGGGTGGGAAGAACCTCCCAGAAATCAATCAGTCCATCCCTTGGCATCTAGGCAGAACTACACCTAGGTAATTCCAGACCTATGAGATGCTGCTTCCTTCAGAATCACTTCATAGCTAGGGACTTACCAACGGCACTTCAGCTGGGATTACTAATGACTCATGTAATCAGAGTTGTGATAGAGTTTATAGCTTACTTAGCACCTTTAAACCACATCATATTTTACTATATTCCCATGGTCAGTTACTTATAACTAAAGGGAAAGTCTAAACCATAAACAACATCACTATTTAAAGTATGAAAAGGAGTAATCCACACACATTCTGCTGGTATCTGAAATTATGGTAGTAGGATTTGTTTCAAGCAGGCCAACCATATCAAAATGTTCAAATGGTAACCTAAGAAATTTGATAAAAGCAAGAGAAATGAATCGATTGAGTTTTACTAGTAAGCATTAGAAGATCCTACTAAATGAATGTATTTAAAAAAAAAACAGACAAAAAATACCATAACTCAAATAAGGAAAAGCTTGAGTTCTAGTCTTTTTATTTGTGTAAAAAAATGTTTAAAATAGGAAAGTTGTGTAGTCAAACTTCTATCTATATGTCTTTCTACTATCCATCATCTGTTTATCTGTCTGTCTGTCTACCAACCCATTGACCTATCAGTTCTCTACTTACGTTACTAGCTTTTAAAACGTGCATTTAAACAATTAAGCTATTGTGCTCTTTCTTTCTCTGCATATTCACCAGAATTTGCCCTTATTCATTTAATTTCAATGAAAAGACTTTATGTTTTAGGAACAATTTTAGGTTTATGGAGAAACTGAGTGGAAAGTTCAGCGTTATCTCCACTCACTTCTGACACTAATGCTGTTAGTACTTCAGATGTTGGCTATTCTAGTGGATGCTTTGTGGTACTTCATTGTTTCAATTTGCAATTTCCTGAAATAGATAAAGTTGAGCATCTTTTTGCTTGCTTATTTGCTCTCTTTCTCTTCTTTGGTGAGTTTATATTCAGATCTTTATGCCCATTTTGGAATAGATGGTTTGTTTTCTTGTTGAAAACTGTTCTACATAGCCCTGTAGGGATATAGCATGTGAGCGGGGCGTATTCTGTTGGTTTGTGATCAGGGTCTGTCTTTTCCTGGGCCAGCCTGCACTCCCACAAGCCCCTTGTTCCCCTCCTCCACCTTTCCTTAAGTGGGGCAGGATGGCTACTGGGGGCTGGGATCGGGTGCTCTCCTTCTTCCAGACTATATAGTTAGGCTCTGGTAAAATAGCCCCTCTTAAGGGCAGGCTTTTTAAAGAAGATAGTGTTCTCTCAGCATATTTCAAAGTGTCTATTTTCCTATTTTCCTCCTCCCCTGCTGGAAGCAGAAGTAAATTTTTGTCAGATCTTCACTGAGAACTTAGTAGAGATCATGGAGGTAATATTCACAAAGATAATACGCACCTTGGAACTCAACACACTAACTTCCCCCTGGGTTGACTTACCACTCAAGCCAGTTGCATATAATTACACTGATTTATTGGGGGAAATCCATTATCCAATGCTGCAAGCGAACAACTCAATTAGCAGTGAGAAGGGGGGTGTCATGATACTCAGTGAAATAAGCCAGAAAGAAAGAGAAAAATATCGAATGGTTTCACTTATAACAGGACTATAAGGAAATCAAATAGGAGAGAGACAATCAGTGGGGGGCTGGGGGGAGGCGGGGGGAGGGAAGGAAAAGGGCACAAAATGGAATAGAAAAGAACACAAGGGACCATGGAGATGGATCACGGGTGAATTGGTGGTGGGCTACCCTAGGGGAATACAAAATGTAAAAGATATAAATAACAATAAAAATATATATTAAAAAAAAAAGATGGTTCAGTCAAGGTGAGGTCCAGTGACTGTTGCACCAGGGGGCAGTGCTTGAATCTGGAGCTTCCCCTGTGGCATTAGCTCATGGGGAGGGGGTACTGTTTCACAGGCTAAAGCCCTGGTGGTCTTCCCAAAACCTGGAGAAGAGTGGAGACCCAGAGTGGAATCCAAAGTGGATCCGATTAGCTCGGCTTGGCGCCTGTATTTATACTACATTCAGAATTGTTTCATCAGGACCACCTGTTACTTTTATTTTGGCCTTGGTGTCTCTGTACAGCTAGGGTTTTATCTTGCCTCTCACACTTCTGTTTACCAATGTCCTCAAAAGACAAGTGGTTGCTCTAATGGATGGCATATGTCTCTTCAATTACCTAGCTCCCAATCAGCCAGCATCATGCTAAACGCCCACATGCAACAGGGATCCCTTAAGGCTGGGGTTTCCATGGAATTTTTCATATTGGTCCACATCAAATCTCCAGCAGTGTGTCAATTAAAGTTTAAGCTTCCTATCCCAGCACTGGCCCCCACAAAAGTTTCTGCTCTGGTAAGTTGAGATTTTCTGGATCCACCTGTCTCTCCAACTTTGGGGCCAATGCCTTGCCTTGTCATCTCCATTCTGTGACAAGTGTAACTGTGATTTCTATGTGTGTATCTTGTTGTGAGGATTAAAGGGAGAACCTCCAAGATCCTTACCTGATGAATCAGAACTCAGTTGTCCTTGAAATATTTGTTTTAAATAATCAGGCTTGGAAATTCAACTTGTCTTCTTCAGGTCTTACTAATGGTTGCAAAAATTACTTTTTTTGCTCCTTTGCAAAGTCTTTAAAATCATACTATTTTCTTTTCAATAGTAATTATTTAAGTGACAGTTTCATCAAGGAGAACCTAGTGTCATCAGCATCATTTTTGTCAATCACTGTCATTAAAATGTTTTGATAATATAAAAAAAAATAAGTTTTACTATTTTCAGATTTTGGTTAAAGAAATCTGTGCTATTAATTCATTTGGGGACATAGAAACTCTCAAACCATATGTAAAACTAAGTCCAAAACTATCGACTAATCTGAACTAGTGAACTTGTAAGTTTACAGTAAAATCATAATCATCGTGTCGTGAAAAATGGGTGTCAAATGTAGTTATTTGCTGCTGAGTTGTCATTATCTTTATTTCTGAAATTGATCACTGAGATTCTTGGGGGTGCTAATTGAATTATATTTTAAAATATATGCCCTTTATTGGAGGAAACTGTGAAACCTGTAGATGATGACATAATTATACTTGTAGTGTTTGGTTTATAGAAGATTTTTAAATTTCAGCAATCACATTTTTGGTCTAATTGTAGTTTCTATGTCAGCACTTCCTCTTCAAACATCATGTTTTTCTCAGCTTGAATTTCACACTTCTGCACTTACTTCCTTCCATCACCAGGGAGGATAATAAAAATGATGTAGAACTTGAGGTATTCAGTCCCCTGGTTCATCTCTCCATTATAAAGAAATAAGTGCAATTTTACCAAAAATGTACTAGGTAAAACACAAACAAAAAACTACTAATTAGTGGATTTAATAAATAAGACAAAAAATAACACCTCTTTTCTGTTTCTCTTGCCACCTACTTATGCCATTATTAACCCACTTTTAAACCTCTGATGACGAAAAGACACTTTTTATATAAATGAACTAATTTATAAAGAACATTTTGGGAAGCTTGCAAAATGCCATGTTCATGTTCAATCTGAGCTGCATTTAATAGCCACTGTGTGTCTAGACATAGAGAGATTTCAATTGGATTTCCCAGTTGATGCACAGTCTTCAAATAGTTTCCTCTCATTGTCACGTAGAATAAAGTAACCCAAAACTGAACATGTGTAGCACCTACAATCTTAGGTATAGAAACATGCTATGATAAGAAGACCCTACATTCCCATACAAAATTCCTGGAAAATCCATGGGAATACCCTCTGTTGACAAAATATCATGTCATAGAATTAATGTGAATATACATGCTTAAATAGAATACCTAACAGCTATGATGTTATTTTTGGCAAATGTGAGGCTGTGTGTGTGTGTGTGTGTGTGTGTGTGTGTGTGTATGAGAGAGAGAGAGAGAGAGAGCGCGCAAGTGAGAAAGAGCGTGTAACACTGCTGAGACAGATAAACAATAAAAAAAAAACTTAGCAATGTTGAAGATTTATAGTTTGCACCACAACATTTTGCCATGGAGAGCAGTGACACGTGAGCTATTGATTGCGGAGTATAACAGACCCCTCAAGTCTGTGGATAGAAGAGTACATTTTAATTTATTTTATTTTTAAAGATTTATTTATGCATACAAGCTGGGGTGCAGGCCAGAGGTGTGGGGCAGTGAGAGGTTCAGCAGACAGAGCGGGGAGCAGAACAGGCAGATCTAGGTAAACACACTGCAAAGGGGCACAGCAGGGGAGGCAGGAGAGGTCTGCTGCGCCATGTGACGCTCCAGCTCCCGCTGGGGTGGGGCTCCACAGGGCTGTACTTAACCCCCTGCGCCACCAGGGAGGCCCTAGAAGAGTTCATTTTATTTTATTTATTTATTTTTTTAAGATTTATTTTTTATTTATACATACAAGCTGGGGTACAGGCCAGAGGTGTGGGGTGGCGAAAGGGCTCACCAGAGACAGAGCGGGTAGCAGAACAGGCAGATCAGAAATACACTGCTGAGGGGAGCAGCGGGCAAGGCAGGAGAGGTCTGCCGTGCCATGTGGAGTTCATTTTAAATAAGAACTTTGTTCTTGGAGCGAATCAGCCTTTGTATTAAGGCAGACGCCACGGGTGGGTGGCATTCACCACTGCTCTCCTTGAGACATCTGAGTTTGCAGGGAGTAAATCACTGGCTAAATTCCCCTGGGAGATGTGCTGTGGCCTTTTAGGAAAACAAACTGAAGCTTTCCCTTCCCCTTGCTGATGGCTCCTTGGGTCAGCCTGACCCACACAGCAGCCCTGGACAGTGAGTTCAAATTCCCTTGGTCTTCTGTTTCCATGTTAATTCCTCGCTATTTTTTTAAAGCCCTGCCAGGCTTATGTGTAGCCTGTTTCTGTGTCAATTTCATTTTTGGTTCTGTGGTAACAACAATTACAGCCCAGGCTCCTGAGCACTCTGTACACGGCCACGCTCGGACGCTTCATGGAGACTCAGTGAGGCAGGCTACTACCTTGTGGCGCGCCCCTGCACCAGCGGCCATCTTCTTTGCGTCTGTTTTCATCCCTGGACATTTGTCCGTCCATCTCACACGAGTGTCCAGAGAGACCAGGCAAGTTTCACAAATACCACGCAGGCTGGAAAGTGACCAAAGTGGGGCTTGAACCCAGGCTTTCCACTGCCTGAGACCCCTCTTAACTACTTCACTCTATAGCCTCCATCTTGCAGTCGCTCCTTACATGTTGTTGGTCTAAGATCCCCAGCTGCTCTGGATTTCAGCTTCTCCAATGGCGTTGTCTCCTGGTACGCTTGTCCTATTTGAAATCCATTAAACTCCATCCTCTGGGAAAATACCAGTCTTCATTGGTAATAGCAGTTGGCAGTGTGTATGAGTGTGCCGGTGTGTATGAGTGTGTGTGACTGTGTGTATGAGCGTGTGTGAGTGTGTGCCTGTGTGTATGACTGTGTGTGTGTGTGTGTGTGTGTGTGCTCTGAGTGCTTATGTGCATGAATGTGCATGTAGAAGGGTTAGGAAGGCTGTGGGATCTTGGAAGCTACTTCCTATAAATTCCAACAATTCTAACAAACAGCAGCTTAGAAATGCCAAAATCTATCCTACTTCCACAGCCCAAAGTGATGCACCACAATCCCCTCAGCAATGGCTTGATGATTTTTCCTTGTGAGCAAGTAAAACTGTTGGTTTGCCCCTGCCCTTGCTTGTACCACCTGAGGTCTCTGCACTTGAGGAATCAGCGTAAACTCTGGGGGATGTTCTGTCCCCTTGGGGAAACGTTGAAGGCTCTATGAAATCAAATAACTGTAAATAAATAGAACATTTTGGCAACTATTATCCAACGTCCATATTTGCATTATTTTATATGGGTTTAGTTTTCAGCTTTAATAACTGTTCAATCGGAAATCTGCACGTTCACATCTTGGTGAACAAAAGAACAAAAGTAAAAAAAACCCTGAAAAATCTGTACCTCTAAGCTATAGCATGCTACCACTATCAAAATTTATTTCCTCCCTTACGGTTTGGTGAAAATAAAGTAAAAGAAGCCAGATTATGACGTTTTAGATACTCTAAATGTGAAATAATGGAAATGTGATGGTTGGCTGGTAGTTATAAAATGTTTTAAGGATGATTCAAAATGAATTGCACATGTACAGAGAATATGACAGCATCTGAAAAAGATAAAGGCATTATAATAATAACCTAAGGGAGGGCCAGTATCTCCTAGGAAGCATTTGAAGTGCTTTGTATCTCCTAACTAACTAAAGTAGCCTTTTAAAAAAAAGAAAAGATTAATTTATTTATGCATACAAGCTGGGGTACAGTCCAGAGGTGTGGGACGGTGAGAGGGTTCACCAGAGACAGAGTGGGGAGCAGCACAGGCAGATCGAGGGAAATACACTGCTGAGGGGAGCAGCGGATGAGGCAGGAGGGGACTGCTGTGCCATGTGGGAATTTCCCCAGCCGGGCATTGAACTTGCTTTGCTGCTGCCGACAGCTCCACAGTGCAGCGCTTAACCGCTGCGCCACCAGGGAGGCCCTAAAGAAGTCTTGATAACAAGCCCACAAAATAGATTTGATTAGCCCGGGTCAAGAGGAGACTACCTGCTCCATGCAGGAGGGAGTCAGAATCTCTGCCCTCAGCACAGCTCAGAGTCCACCCTCTCAGTGACTACAGCTCCTACTGGCAGGAGCCATCAGAAGAGGAATCTCTTCTGAAAATACCAAATATTGATGCTGGAGGAAACATTTATTCTCCATGCTCTGTGTTTCCATAAAGGGGAGGGGATATGAAAGTTGGGAAAATGGGGCCTCCCGGGTAGCCTAGGGGTTGAGTCTCAGCACTACCACCATGCAGGCCCTCTAGGGTGGCCCGACTGCTTGAGTTCCATCCCTGGCCAGAGAGCTTTGCACATGGCACAGCAGACCTCTCCTGTATCGCCTCGGCAGTGTATTTTGGTGGATCCACCTGTTCTACTCCCCACTCTGTCTCTGGTGAAACCTCTCACCCCCATCCCCCAACGTCTGGCCTACACCCCAGTTCTTCTATGCGTAAATAAATAAGTAAAATCTTTAAAAATAAATAAAATAAGAAAGTTGGATGAAGTGCATCTGAGTATCTGTGCCTCCCTCATCCTCATTCAAGGTTGAAGGAATGACTTGCTTTTTGGTGTTTGAGGCACTAGTTCTCGGTCTGTAGACTCAACTTCCCCCAGGGCACTTTCTTTGCTGCTCCATCCCATGATCCTCCCGACTGCTACGAAGGAGGCCTTCTTTCTGCTGGGCCTACCAGGGCCTGTGCTGGTAACAGGTATGGGATCCTTCATTGTATGGCAAGCACATGTCTGCTCCATCCCACCTGGTTCCCAGAGTCCATTTCAGTCTGTCCCTGTGTTCTGGCGGGTTTATGTCTTCTGGTGAGGGACAAAGTTTGGATGTTAGATCAACTTGCAGCTCTCCAGCAGATTCCCAAGAATTTCTTTAGAAAGGATAATTAAAACCTGATCATCACAACCATAGTTACCTTAAATGTTTGAGAGAGGTGATATGTTACGCGTGTGATATTCTATTTCTCAGTTACCTACTTAGAATTACTGAAATTTAGAATATCTGACTTCTCACTCCCTTTGTTGCCTCAATGCAAACATTGAATTAACATCCAGTTTCATGAGCAGAGAAAGTAGAGGAGAAAAGGAAGAACAGGTTTTCTTTAGCAGCACCCATAGGCATGTGAACAGATATGATTGCTTTTATCCTAATCCCAAGTGCAAAAGAAAGTAGAGGTGATGAGAGACGATGGAATCTTCCTTTTTCACCTCTTCCAGGCTGATACACCCTAGTTTGGAAAATAAGAGAGCACCAAGTAGCAGGCAAGACTAATGTTTTCCTATCCAATGTCTAGTTCTCCCCTTTCTTACTAATAAATCTGATGCTGATGGGGTCAGCAGTGAGCCAAAGTTAGAAAAACAAACTACATTTCTTAGACTTATTTGCATATATGGTGGTCAGTGAAATGTAAGTGGGACTTGTTGAATGTGATTTCTGGGCTAGCTCCTTGAGAAAAGGACTGACCTAATCATTGACACTTCACTCTTCCTTCCTTCCATCCTGGAACATGAGGCTATCACTAGAATTGGAGCAGCCATTTACACCAATGATTTACCAACCAAAAGGTCGTGGACACCTCCAGCTAAAGTTTATGAGTTTCATGCATTGCTTTGAGACTTCTTATTACAAGAGAAAGATATAAACCCTCATTTGTTTAAGTCAATGTTCTCAGGTTTCTATTACAGTTGATTTTTATTCTTAAATCGTACACCAGTACTGGACTTTGGACAGGTTCTACAATCATTCTAAATCTCAGCTTCCTTATTTGTAAAGTGGAGATACTACCAGTACCATCTAAGAAATATTTTAAAGATTAAATGGCAATATGCATAGAGACTATCACAGTTCCTAGTGTACTGCAGTGAAGAAGTAGAGAATTGATAGAAGGTATTATCATTTATCCTAATATGAATATGGGCATTTCTTAAATCCACTTTGGACTCTTAATCAGGAAAATATAGACTTGGTTGAGAGAAGCAGGATAGCGTAAGAAATCACTGAAGATACTTTAGAGTTTTCCTGATCAACTCTGATTTCTAAAATTTGGAAGAAATGAAGATGTACCCAGGTAATAAACTGAAATCAACCAAATCCATGTTAGATAATTATACAGGACAAAAAAAATGGGTTAGACTGAAAGGCATTCACATCTTAAGTTTTGAAAATCATTGGAGTTATTTGAATTCATTCTAATTCAAGGGTATTTTGTCATTTTTATATTTAATTCCTGTGATTACAGATATGATGTTCCAAAATTTTATTTGTCATTAAAACTCCCAACTGCCAACAAATGTACACTGCAACAGAGAGTAACAGCCTTGGTTGTGCTCATCCAGATTAAAATATATGCAAGTGTCTGCATGTGTGTCTATGAACATATATGCCTGTGAAATCTTACTTTGAAATGAGATCTCTTTTCTGTTAAAAGTCAACACATGCACCTTATAAAAGAAGGCTATAAAAACATGAAAAGACAATGAACATTTTATAATTCTTCAAGATCACCAATCAATGCTTAAGTAAATGGTAACTTTGTCCTTGAACTTGATCATTTCTTTTACAATTTTTAAAATTTCCCTGGTTTCATATTCTTCCTGGTGTTCTACCTTGGAAATGACAGATCCAAGATTTTATATTTTATATCATCTTGGAGTCTGAAACTTTTAAAGACTTGCTTCTGCAGAGTTCCCTTCTTCTAACACTGCCTTTAACATTGATCTGGCATCTCATGAGGCAATTGTGTACATTGTGAAAAGGTTACAGCTAAAAGCATTACCTATCACTGCCAAGAATGCGTAAAAGTTCCCATATGCCTTCGTTTTCACCTTTAGAGGACCTAAAGGTTATGTATGCAGGTAATTAATTCTTCATAGCACACACAAAAAGATTACAACTCAGCTATTAAATCTTTCTTCAGTATAATAATTAAGCTCTTTTATCGTAGAAATTTGAATTTTGCATTCTTGACTGAGTATCAAATAAAGAATCATGGTATCTGGTTCTAGAGACCACAGACTAGACTTATGAAGTGGACCCAGGCAGGACGATCTTCATGGACAATCAACCCAGTGCAGTTGTAGCCCTGTGTTGACTATGGTTTGTGGTCTGCTACCACCATCTTGAACTTATTAATAATCTTGAATGTGGGACCCAGCATTGACGTTTTATGCTAACCGTTGATAATTAGGTAGCTGGCCCTGGGCTCTGTATTTGGATACTGCTACTCAGTTAGAGCCATAATTCCTATCATGACAAGTTGATTTTCCAGAGGCCAAGTTTTCTGGCAGCAGTGTTTCCCAATGGACTTTTCCCTTGATTTCAGGGAAATCATATATAAGCAAAGAAGTCTCTAGGGCTTGGGATTTATAGTAGTGTATTATAATTGACTTTGTCTTTTACAGTAAAAAATAAAGTTTGTTCATCTCCATATTATTTAAAGCTACTACCAATGTGGAAACACTTTAGTTTATAGACAGGCTCTCAATCTATGTAAACCAGTGTTCTTCTTTTTCCTACACATTTAAGATTCATTGCAACTCAAATCTTAACATATAGCAATTTAATCTGTTTCAAAAAAGATAATGAAGGAAATATTTTCATGTGAATTAATTAAATCTGATTCAGAATATAAAAACATTGCAAACATTGAGAGTGAATTTGGATATTCTAAATTTATTTATTCTTCAGTTACTTTTAGTGAACCATACTATTTGAAAGGTAATAATGGCTGAAATGCTAAATCTTTTTTATGTACAGAAAGCTAATCTATGATTGTTAGATATTAAGATCAATTATTGCAAGATTCTAGTTTCTTTCATCTGGTTCCTGAGTGAGATAGTTTTATTTCTTGGGAAATGAACAGTCAAAGTCAGTATTACTAATATTATGCAAACCCAAAGTGGCTTTGAGGCTCTTATTTTCTACAGAATTCTAAGGAATCAATGCAATTTAATTTCTATGAGTTTATATATTTCTGAAGTTTAAGTAAATACTGGTTAATGTGAAAGAGCAGGTAAGGTAATGTCAGCTATCTGTATGACTGCATTTATTCACAAATCTCCCAGAGAAACGTATTCCAAGCTAACATGTAAAAAAGTATGAGTAATATTTGATAAGTATGTACTACATTGTACTTTTAAGAGCCAACACCAACAAGGTGTTTTTTTTTTTTTATAGAAAATGTTTTTAGCATCTCCTTCTACACTCTTTACGTTCCATACTCTTGCAACTGCATGAGACTTTCTCACATGTGTGATGATTTTTCAGTTTTGTTCTATTTTGGTTTTTTCTCCCTTCTTTCTTCTGTTTCCAATAAGCTTCACCCTTTTGGCTAATTCATCTCCTGACAACTTTCCAGTCTCCAAAACTTACTAATTTTTCCTGTCTCAGAAGGCAGGTAAGAAGCAGGTGTTTTTCATCCTTAAAACCGCTATTCTCTTTGTTTGATATTTAGGAACCTCATATTAACTGTGACTTACAGTGTGTTAAATATTCCAAATAACACTTCTGCATTAAGTTAAAGTTTCATGTTTTTTTTTCTGTGATCTTTAATTGATCTCTGTTATTTTAGTTTTCTAAAAAGTGCTTTTTCTTTTTCAGTCGTAAATTCTCTTGTGAATTCGATGAAAGCTTTGGCTCATTTCTCATTTACAAACACTGTATACAATTTCAGGAGGTTCCCAGGGAATCTGAGGCCCATGCAAGAGCCAAATATTGCAAACACCTGCTCTAATTTATCAATTTCTATTTTAGGATGTTGCATTGTATATAGCTTTTCTAGTTTTATTCTTTTTTCATTATGTTATCAACATTTATTCTCTACTCTGTCAGCTTCTTTACTACATCCTATTCTTAAGAATGCCTCTTTTGTTTTCAAATTCCATTTCTTTTGTGTTACCCAAATATCCTTGAATTTTTGACACCTTTTTGTCCTATTGATATCTTATAAATGAAACATAAAATAAATGTACCCTAATTTAACCACTAGGAGTTCATTAGGCCTCTTGAGATAGATAATACTAAATCTGAAAGGGTATACCTCAGATAATTATATTAATCCTAATTGATAATATTGACATGTTTAATGACTAATACCAGTGGAATTAGTTTTTTTTCCTAAGAACTATGTTTAAAATGTTACTACTGTCTTTTATCCTTTTTTTCTTTTTTCTCACTTTCCTGCTGTTCTCCCTCCTTCCTCCTACTCTTCAACAGATAACACAAAATAAGTTGCAAGAGGTTAAGTAAAACTTACTCAGAGTCACAGCTGGAAAACAAAATGTGGCTCCAAACACAGATTTGTCTGATTTCAGAGACACTTCTAGTGTGTTCACACATCTTAAGTAGTAGTCTCTTACTCCCATTTAGGATGGTAATAGAGAGTACCTTTGGGTGTATAAACTTAATCATCCATCCATCCATCCATCCATCCATCCATCCATCCATCCTACATGCACACATACATTTAATACAAGACAGGAAAAGAGAAAACTTATTAGATATATGTGTAATTCTGAGAGGATTAGTGAAATCCAGGAATTTCTTGAACTTTCTTCATGAAAGAAGTGGCTTTTGAAACATGCCATGAGTGATATCTGAGACTAAGAGGGAAAGTGTGGAAAAGTGGTGAAGGCTGAGGGAATTGCAGAAACGTATGCACAGGGAATGATTGGCACTTCACCTTGGCGAGAGTAGAAAATGTGGAAAATAGAATTGGGAGAGATATAAATGTTGGAAAGAGTTGTAGGCCAGATATTGGAGAACTTTGAATTCCCAGGACAAGAGTATGAAGTGATGGAGAATTTCAAACAGAAAAGTGGAAAAGTTACAACTGTGTTTTTAGGAGATGATTTTGAGTGGCTTGAAACAAGAGGACGTGGAATGTGTAGAGACTGGAGATACATGCTCATTCTTTTGGCCCTACTTATTAAATTAAAACCTAAGCAGTGCCCTCTCTGAGAAGAGGCCGTGTAAGTGGAAGAATTATACCAAGAATAGTATAATGACACCTGGCGTGGCAAGGCTGTTTGGGGTGTTCTGCGCTTCGTCCAATAATATTTACACATTATCTCTGTCCCCTTTTTTCTTTTTCTTTTGGTTTGCATTTTCTCTCATGTGAATTTCATCCCCACGATTGACTTTTATAGGCTCCTCTTCTATTGTATTTTTGCCTATTCTTTCCATTGCACTCTCTTTACCACCCATTACTTTCCTCCTCAACCCCCAGGTTCACGATTACTGCTCCACATTTACCTTCTCTTTGAAACAATATGGTGCCTACTCATTGACCATTGCCCTTGTTAGCGACTGAACTCTGCCTGAGATCCACCTTCCTTCCATCATATTTTTCACCATCATATTCCATTCCTCCTTGCTCTGTGTTCTGGATTTCTTCATGAAAAATGGTACTCTGGCCTCTGTGTGAGCTCCCTTCAGGTTTATGGGCTAGAATTCTGAGAAAAAGGAGGCAGATCTGGAACAGAGAGGAACAGAATCTTTAATGAGTAGGTTGGTGGGAGTGACAGTAAAAACAGAATTTTTTTCAAAAAAGATAGTAGCACGAGCACACACAAATGCTGAATGGTTGTCCAAGGGGGCTTCCTTGGGATTTCTTGTTTATTAGTCTGACTTGTTACAATAAGTCTGGAGATCTTCAGCCTCTTTCCTTTTTCTGTGTATTCTCATCTTTCTTCTCTTGCTGGACCTGAGCTCAAAACTCATCATTTGGATTAAATATATTTGCATTCTTTGAAGATCTTACACATATTCGGAAGTTTGACTGATAAATATACTTTTGGCAGATACAGGAGAAAATCTTGAGTTCTCTTATTCAGATCCCCCTTACCCAATATAACACTGTTATCTCCATGATTTCTAGAAAAGTATGCTGTTGCCCTTCTGACCTAACCCGATTCTCATGAAAAGCTTTATTAAACTACTGTCGTTTACTCTTCCATCTTACTTTTTCTTCTGAATGTAGTGTAGCACTTGGAAAATTGCCTTGAAGTCTCCCTTCTTCGTGCAATGGGAATCCATTCACGGGTTTGAAAGAGTAAACTGCCATGAAATTGCACCATGTCATAAGTGACCGCAGAATTCTATGAGATGTCTCGTGTCTTACTTATTTACTCTGTCCTGCTATCTTAGGGAGGCAAGGGGGGAAGAGGAACCATGACAATATCGTCATGTAGTAGGATCAGGTGTTAAGTGGAAGCCTTGGCTCTTTCTTAGATTGAAAGGATCAAAATAGCTCAGAAACTGAATGATTGGCCTATTGTCCTGGTAAAGCATCAACTAAATGATAAATTACTTGCAGTTCATTAACCAGTGGATTTAAAGTAAAATGGAGGCCCTTCTCCCAGATGCGTCTCCCTCTTGCCTGCTTTTCCTGAGACAACAATCTTACTATTTCAGTCACCTGAACAAGACTATACTGAAAATATTTTGTGCTTCACTAGATGAGACAGTAAGAGCTGCTGGTTCTAAAAGATAAGGTGGAGGGTACCGCTGTCATCTTTTACGTCTGAACAAAAGCAAGATTCTAAGTAGCCACAGACCTGATTTGGCCAAAGATACGAAACTGGAAGCTGATTATTATGGTTTACATGGAGCGTCCACATATGACAGCTTTCAAGAGACCAAAGTTAAAATACTCTATTTTCATATTCTGATAACAAAGACCATTTAGCCTGTAAATATTTTTTAATGATCTGAAAACATGCCTCTCTTTGATCAATTTCAAAAATAGAGAGAAAATTTACTGTTATGAATGATCATTAATTATTACTATTAATAATACTGTTCATATTTTCTGGAAAATACAATAGTTGTGCTTTTGTAAATTCCAAGTAATTATATATAAATTATATATTTTAAACTCAATTTATTTAAGGCCAGTTATTCTCAAACTCACTTAAATCAAGATTTCACTTGTTAGAGGTTTTGGGCAGCACTTTCTGCCTAATTATGTCTAAGCAAGCATCCTTCTCTTTCCTTTTCTTTTGTTTTATATAATAAACCTGCCCTTTCAGATATCAAAAAAAGAAAATAGAGGTCTTTGTTTTGTTGACTGTCAATTGTCAGCTGTTCCATACAGATTGAGAATGCATCATAAATTTAATTTATTCACTGGATGCTTAAATACATTGATTACAGAATGATTCATAAAGACTGCTAGCTTTGGAAGAAGAAACAAACAACCGTATAGTTGATTAGTGTATCTATTAACTTGTTCCAGCTCCACACTATTCTTGAATAGCAATAATTAAAGAAAAACACAATCTGTGTTTTTAGATTAGATCATATTTTAAATGAATAATTCCATTGAGAAAAATTCTCATAGATATTACCTCACTGATACTTTTTGAATGTCTTAACTTAGTAGAAGACATTATTCTGTTTCTCCTAGTTCATCTGCTATTATTAATCTTACAGTTACTACTGCTACTGTTAGTTATTACAACATAATACATATACATGCCAAATAACTAAACACCTTGAAAACTATGTTTCTTAGTATATACTAAAACCTTTGAATGACTTCAATCTCCCCATATATCCTTTCTCATACCAACCAGTGCATCATTTTCTCAGCGATTTAATGAGATCAGTGCTCAGAATTGTTCCTTCTAAGTGATAAGTCAGATAAAATTGGCAAATCAAATTTTCCTAAATTTTGGTTTTCTTTTTTTTTTTTTAAAGATTTATTTATGCATGCAAGCTGGGGTACAGACCAGAGGCGTGGGGTGGCAAGGGCGAGAGGTTCACCAGAGACAGAGTGGGGAACAGAACAGGCAGATGGACTGAAACACACTGCTGAGGGGAGCAGCGGTTGAGGCAGGAGAGGTCTGCTGTGCCATGGGGCACTCTCCCCAACAGAGAGTCAAACTCAAGTCGCAGCTGCGGACAGTTCCACAGGGCAGCGCTTAACCACTTCACCGCAGGGAGGCCCAATACACATGATTTAAAGGCTGTTAGCTATCTTCTATCACTTTTGACAATAGGGTTTATGCAACTATTTGGGGTTTAATTTTCCCCTTTACAACTCTTTACAAATTGCATTTGATAGGAAATTCCAAGGGCAATTTAACCTTTTTATTTCCCCACACAAGCTGCTTCTAAACAGCTCCAGCGCTTCTCCTTTATGATTTTATGCTCGTGGAAGTCAAGGTGGATTTTGTAGATGACTCCCTCCTAGAGATTTTCTCTCCTGGGTCCCCTCCCAGAGCCCTCACACCTTGAGCTCTGGGAAGGGGTCAGAAGGCTCAAGCATCGCTGAATTTATATAATTTATTCCAGTCCACCTAGTCTGCTGAACTATTTCCTCGAGGAAGTTTTCATTCATTTGATGCCCCGAAGGGTTAAGAAAACAAAAACCCACAGTACTACAGAGTTGTTGTTAGGGGTGTTTCCATGGAAACCATAAGGGGAATGTTTAAGTGTCTTGTTTCTCTGCAGACCCACAGGAGTGTAGCTTGTTTGAGGTTTTGATGCCCTCTTCATTCTTGCCCAGCTTGCTTGTGCCAGAGTTTCCAGCAAAGCCAACCCGAGCTAGTGCCTAGGACCCCACACCAGTGCTGAGCTCAGTTTTCCTGCCTCCTCCTGAAATAGGGTAAGAACAATTCACAATCAAATAGACCATTGACTTGATTTTTTATAAACAGAGCCCCTATCACTTTTTTCTTCAGTGCCTAACATAGATTATTTTTCTCCAACATGCAAATGAACAGATCATCTGAATATTTCATCAAAAATAAATAATTAATGAATTTGTGTTGCCAAGTTCATTAGAAAACTGAATGCATGTCACACATGAGCTCATGCTGTTTTAGGAGGTGTTGTGGAGGAAATGGGAGATGAGGTGGCCAAATTCTGTGATTTTCTCCACTTCAAGTGATCGTAAGCAATGTGTAGGGTCATTTACTTTCATTTAATTTTATATATGCAAAAAAAGTGAAATGATGAAGAATCTAGAAATAATATCCAAAAGTAATTTGATTAAACTTGACTTAAAATATTTTCATAATTAGATTATATGAGAAAGTAAATCCTTTGAAAATGTTTACCCAAGTGACCTGAAACCTAAGGAAACTTGAATCATTTTTACTTGAATATTATGGGGACAGAAAAATGTTGCTATTCCAATTCTGTCTGTCTGTCTCTCTCTGTCTCTCTCTGCCTCTCTCTCTCTCACTTGCTCTCAGAAAACATGAACATGAGTATATGTGCAATCGTTATTTTACATATGTTCAAAACACTTAAAATTATCCAAAAATACACAAATCGGTGAATAATTGTATTCTTATTTGGATCCCGCAATTAGCCAAGTAATATCACACATACTTCTATCACTATTAATTATTTGCAAAGATAGTGAACCAAACTTTATGTATGATTTAAACCTCTATCCTGAGAAAGAGGTATGATAATGTCTCATTCTATATTTTTTGCTATTTTATTTTAAAATCATATCCCCTAATCTATACATGTACACATGGTATAAGAGGTAAAGTGCATTTTCGATATATCATTGTATATTTACTTTCCCCATGTAATTTCTCTGAAATAGATCTAGTTTATTATTTATCATATTCGCCTTTATTCAAGACCAGGTAAAAATGACTTAAGAAATACAAAGGTGTTGATTTTAACCGGGTGCTTCTTGTGGATTGAACTAAGTCACAGTAGTTAAAATACGCAATTATTAGTAGCTTTTCAAGAAAACATTGGTAGCCTTTACTAAAGAGTAAATTTTAGTAAAGAGTAAATTTCTATAGAACTTCCTATTATTCATAGCTAATCTGTTCCTAGAAAGTTTTGAATAGATTTTGAGATAGTTACAGCTTTATTAAATTGTTATTTTTTTTAAGATTTATTTTATTTATTTAGGCATACAAAAGCTGGGGTGGAGGCCAGAGATGTGACCTTCACAGAGAACCAGCTGCTGTACCTGCCTCTGGCCCTACTCCTGACATTGCCCAGAGAACTGTTAGTGTCCTTGGCCTGATGTCTCAAAGAGTTGTTGGCTATTGGCTCACATCAATGGCTCACAAAGAGCTGTTGCACTGGTGTCTCTGACACCACCTCCTGGTGACCAGTGCTAACTGTCACTACTGATTAGTGATGGGCATTTTGCCTCGTCACTTTTGAGAGCTGTCTGATTCTCTGGCACTGCCTCCTGGTGCTGTTGAGTCCATCGTGGTCCACTCTGGCATCTGGTACTGTCCAGTCTGGCCTTCAGACTGTTGCTTTGGGCAACTGCAGTGTCACCTTAGCAGCCACACCAGTGAGCACCTCAGCTGCCACGGTGAGTTGGACCCTATTGCTTTGCTGACCAGTGTGCACCAGCTCCAGGCCCTTGATGATGGGCCAGCACCATCTGGCATGAGAGGCCTCTTTGGGGGACTACAGGGCCTATGGACACTATCTTGGGTGACTGGTCACTTGTGGCCTTAAAACTCTTTGCTTTGTCCCAAAGTCCTGTTTGTTAAAAAACTCCATTGTTGTTGGGTCCTGAGCCCTACTGACGTCTTGCAGTTGAGCACATGGGTGAGAATACATGGACACTGTCCCCTCCTGGACATTGTCCTTTGACACTGTCTATGGTGCTGTTTTAGTACTCTCTAAGCACTGTATTATATTCTGTCTTAAATTTATGGAAAAGATCAGGCAAAGTGATTTCAAAATTCTCTAAAATGGTTTTTAACCAATATTTCCTTTAAATGCAATGAATTAGGAAATAATGTGTCAGTTATGATTGCTGCCTTTTATTATTTTATAACTAGTAAATTTCACTTTACTAAAACCTGGAAAGAGAAATATATACTTTAAAGTAAAGTTATATATTTTTTTTGGTATTTAAAAATCTAATAGCGATGCTTATTCATCTTTCAGAATCTAAGAACTGAATTTATGTTACAGCGGTTCTAAACCCTCTAACCTTTGGCTCTTCATAATTAGGCTACATCTGGGGAGATTTATCTTCCTTTTTGTTAGTTACAGTTCATAATATTAAATATTGAAAAGGGAATTTCATTAAAACAGACCTTTACTGCAAAGGAAACGTGTGTATTTAATTTGCCATTGGGCAATATTTCTAGAACTCTCCCATCTCAGTGTTCAGGGCCAGCAGTGATAATATGCCTAGGGCTTGATATTCTATCAAGGGAGGCTGAGGTGTACTGTCACTCTCAAATGCAGAAGGAAAACAAGAAAGCACATGGGACATTGTTGCCCAGATGGTCTTAAACTTAGGGGTAAATATGAAGGATAATAGGAACTATTTCTTCTAATTGCCATTACTCTATTTACCAAGTTTTTCCTTGTTTTGTCTTGGGTTATTGTATGTTTGGTTTTGTTCGTTTGTTAAGGATAGCTCGAATTTTCCCCACGTACTTTGGTGACGAGATTAAAGCCAGCATCAACTTTGATAGCAAGGGTTTGGTTTTAAGCTTTAGAGAACTTTTCACAGGAACCTGAGAAGGCTTCTCCTCAAATTTCACCACCACTAAAATTTCTGTTGAGGCTATGGTATTATCTGAGTTGGGCAATAAGGATTTTATCTCAGTTGTATACTTTCATCTTTCTCAGACACCAAACTGCCATTTGGCTAGGATAGGATTTTTCACAGATGACTCTAAGCATGGTCTCCCAGGAGCCATAAAGAAAAACTAATTTTTTAACATAGTCTACAGATTTATCTACCCTAACCAAATGAAAATATCTGTGAACATTGCAAGAAGAATTGATTATTTACAGCGGACAGTATATATAACAAATATTGTTACCGTTTAATTCCTATGGAATAGCAGTTCTATATGTCACCAGTTGAAGAAAATACTTTTCTTCTACCAGAGAAGAATCTTAAGTTGTTATGTTTACAAGAATCATTCTTTCTGTGAGCAATGCTGTGATCATATACAACACTTTGCATCACGTAGAATCCACCTTATTTTATTTATAAAACAACACAGTGTTTCTTATTCTGCTGAGGTTTCAGCTGCTTTGTTCAAACAGCTAATTTCTGACACCCTTGAGAATCCGAAGAAATTTAATATGAATTTGTACAATAGTTTCCTGCTTTTGTTTTTTTAAAGATTTATTTATTTATGCATACAAGAGCTGGGGTGTAGGTCAATGTACGTGGGGGTGGGGGGCTGTGTGAGAGAGGATTCACTAGAGACAGAGTGGGGAGCAGAACAGGCAGATCTACTGCTGAGCGGAGCAGCAGGCAAGACAGGAGAGGTCTGTTTTGTCATGTGGGAAGCTCCCTGGCCTGGGATAGAACTTAATAGTGCTGAGACAACACCTTGTGCCACCAGGGAAGTACAGTTTCCTGCTTTTAAATGCCATATAAAAGCAGCCCAACCTTCTAGGGAATTGTAAAACTCTAAACAGCTAGTAGAAGAGAGCTGAGCCCTTTTAGACAGGGATGTAGTCCAAAAGAGGAAGCTATAGTGAAGGCACCGGTCGGCTGCCCTGTGCATAAACTGAAGAGCCCCGCCCACATATATTTTGAGTCAGTTGCAAGTAGTGACTTTAAAAATAGCCCTTTCTTAAAATAAGACATTTTTATACAAGAAATGATGGTTCTGTCAAGCCAAAGCTTGGTGAATATATTTTACAAGGAAATCTACTGTAATAGATATCCAAAGTAAACATTCTTAAAAACATTTTCAAGCTGGGGTCTTTCCATGGAAACAAACGCCTTCCTCTCTCTGTGTTGTTCTTATAGTTAGCTGTTTTCTTCTCAACCAGAGCAACTCAAATTATTTGGAAACTTAACTCCTTTCTATGTTTTTCAATGTTTCCTCAACTGACCCACCCATCGCCATGGTGTCAGCTATGCCCCTGAGGAGTTTGCTCCCTTGGGCACTTGGAGGACTCTTTAAACAATAAAACCAAGTGGTAGATGAATGAAACTTTAAGGCATGAGGAAAAAATGATGGCTTTTTTCAGCTTTTGTGTTGTCAACTGGAGAATGGACTTTGAATTGAATGATTGAGATTGTTATTAAATGATAGTAAATATATGTTTCATAGTTCTTAGTAGAATTATAGCTACAAGAAATGAAGGTATGAAAAGCTGGTATAACTCAAGTTAATTAAATTTTTAAAAAAATTTTTGTGCCGAAGATCTGGGGTGTAGGCCAGAGGTTGGGTGGGGGTGGTGGTGAGAAGATTCATCAGAGACAGAGTGGGGAGCAGAACAAGTTGATCTTCTGAAATACACTGCTAAGGGGAGTAGTGGACAAGACAGGAGAGGTCTGCTGCGCCAGAGTGGGTGAGCTCCCTGGCCAGCCATGGAATTTAGGCCACTGTGGTGAGAGCGCTGAGACCCAACCCCTAGGCCACCAGGGAGACCCCAAGTTAATTGCACTTAATAAGTAACTGATATATGAAACTGCTTGTAGTTCATAGATACATCACCATACACCATCTTCTGTTTTAATATTTTTTCATCGTTTCAGGGAATATTGAATTATTTTTTATATCTACTGTGTTCCAGGCTCTGTTGTAAGTGCTAAAGATATAAAAATATAGTTGGCAAAGTTCTCACTTTGCTTTTTAGTGAATTTAGACAAAAATAGGTATGTAAGCAAACCACCAGGTAGTTATAGTCTCCCATAAATGCAATGGCAGAAATAATAGGGTAATTATAAGAGCTAGCAATTTGGGAGGTGTTAGGGAAATTTCACTGACAAAGTGATATTTCTGGTGAGAATTGAATGCCATAAAGTTTCCTATCAGATAAAAATTCAAGGGAAGATATTTCTGGAAGAGCAAATAGCAAGTGCAAAGGCCAAGAGGTGACCAAATCCTTCCCATAGTTCATAAAGAGGAGTTAGGCCAGAGTGGTCGGACCCAGTGAAAAAGGGTGGAGAGGGTGAGATGAGACTGGCCCTGATGAAGCTGGGTCTTGTAGGCCGTGGCTGGGGACACTGATAGGATTCTGGTTTTATTGGAGTGTCTTGGATTAGCTTCATGCTAAGGGCAGGGAGTAGAGAACCAAGATCTGACTGAGATTTTTAGAATATTATCCTAAATTTTATACATAGAAAAGAAGAAATAATTGAAGCATTATTTATTAGGAAGAAATAACTGAAGCAGGGAGACCAGGGATGATCATGGAGCTAGCAGTAAAGGAGAGCAGGGGACACAGAGGGGTGCTGGGGTTGCTAAAGCATGTTATTTGAGGGAGAAGCAACAAAGAAGCCACACGGCTTCTCTGGCTCTTGGTGGTATTATTCACTGCAGTGCAAAAGTGTGAGTCTTTAGTGATCAGAGAAAATTTTAAATACCATCCAAAATATAGCAAAACCCAAATCCAAGAGATTCTTGAAATATGATAGTTTAAACTTTTTTATGAGCACTTATTTTTGTGTGTGTGTTTTCTTATTCGAACACTAGAAGGAAAAAAACAGTACTCTGGAACAACAACAAAAAGAGCTCAAAGAATGTTTGGAGGGAGCAGTAGTTCTAGTAGTTTCTACTAGTTGTTTACATAAAGCAAAATCTATAGCTTGAATCTACTATTTCTTTTCCTAGGGCCATAATTATTTACCACAACTTGAGGGCCTTAAAACAACAGAAATATACTCTAAGTTCATTAATCTGAAGACCCCCTCATAACTTCTTTGTAGAAGAGACCCTTTGTTGAGCTCCAGGTGGAAAACAATGGAGAGATTATCTCCTTGACCCTATAGACCACATGTGAGCATTTTTCCAGCTTTCTCATGTAGAATTGCAATTTACAGATATTCTCTTGGGGCTATTCAGTTTTGAGGAGGAAAAGATCCTTTACTTTTTTGTTGAGCAGATCTAGTCCTTCTCTTTGAATTCCACTAATGGATGGATTTATGATGAAGGTGATGGTGATGGTCAGTAATGGTTTGAGTAGGGTACAGTGCCATGATTCAGTCAAACACTAATCTAGGTGTTGCTGTGTAGGTATATGATCCCTTTATATAGAATATCCCTAGATGAAAAACATAGCAAGAGAGATTGGATTATTGTTTACTTAAGACTGAGGTGGGGGAGGATAGTGTCACTGATTACAGCATTTCTTTTTTGAGTGATGGAAATATTGTAAAATAAATTGCAGACATAGTTGTACAATTCTGTGAATATATTGAGAATCATTGGACACTTAAAATGAGTAAATTTATGCTATATGCATTGCCTCTCAATGGAATTTTTAAAACTTTTTCCTTTTTATCAATTACAGGAGTGGGCTTGAAAAAACAGAATATTCATACTTTAAAAATAAAATGACTAACTCACATTATATCATTTCCTCAGTCAACTCTCAGCAATACTTTGGCAAATCAGAAATAGCTTAATAATCATTGTCTAACCAAATATTGCTGCAATTTAAAAATTTTAAGAGCCAAGATCCATCATAGCATTGAATTTACATAGTTGCATAACTTTGAAATACAAGGAGTGATACTTGAGTGATACATTGGGGTTTGTATCCCAATCTTTCTGGTGGGGATTTGGCCACATTAATTCAATCATGTGTAATTTTTAATTAAAATAACTTAAAACGGCAAAAACTTTTCATGAAGAATTTTTAATAGGCATTTATTTTGCCAACTGTTACGGATAGGGATTTTTATTTTAAAGTGCCACCCAGCACGCGCGCACGCGCGCGCACGCACACACACACACACACACACACACACACACACTAAATGAAGACCACTTGAACTGCATTGTGTGGGCATAGAACATTTCACTCAGGCGTCCCCCCCTTCTTTGCAAAACAACCGAAGTCATGGCTTCTAATTAGTCCACATTTGTCCCCCCACCCGCGTGCTTTTAAATGATCTACATGGTAATTCTAGTTGTCATTATAGGTCGTTACCTTCCAGCTGCCCCTGAAATGAGTCCCCTCTCCTTGACTTTCTTGTCTTAGGATGCAACGCAATCTATCCTATGAAGGAAGCCCCTAACTTCCCAAGGAGAACACTCCTGCCTAGCAAAATCTGCTTGGCTCTCCTCTGGAACTGAGATTCCACCAGAAAAAGGCAACCGAAATCCTCTGCTCTCTACTACACAAAGTTGCCACCTCATTTTAGTGTTCAGGATGCTGTGTGACTAGGTCCCTAAGCCTGCAAGGCTACAGGAGGGCATGGCGCTCCTCCTCCAACACCCCCTTCCACAGTCCTGCTTCTCTGGTGCCATCAGCGCCTAAAATGTCGTTTCTTTCCTCCCCTGAGACCAGGGGCCGCCGACGGAGAGCTGAGATACCAGCCTCTCACCCAGCGGGGCGCTCCGCCTGGTCCTGGTGGCGCAGCGCTGTTAGAATGTGGTGTGTTGGCTCAAAGTGTTTAATTTCTCACAGTTCAGTGAGGTCATTTTATCATCTTCCCCGTGTTTTCTGTATTTTCCAAAGACTTGCCAGCTCCCAACAACACCCTCTTTCTTCCCATTGGAAACGGGAACACGTCCTCGGCAGGAATTTTCCACTTGGAGACCCAGCTTCCCTCGCCGGGGCCCCGCGCACCAGCCTCCAAGGCTGCGTTCCTTTCCACTGCAGTTGACATTTCTAAGTCTGCACAATAGCCGCATTCACTCATCCTAGGTCCTCCCCTTTCCACATCATTTTTTAAAAATAATGAGTACTTTCGAGCAATTTCAGGAAGAAAGCAAAGGTTTTTTAGCGACGTTCCATTTAATGAGTTTTGTCGTTGTCACAATCAGAGCCCACTGGCGTCCTGCCCCCTCCCAGCCCCTTCCCGCTCCTGGTAAACACGTTAAGAGCAAACCTCAGGGTCCATATACTCTGCTGGTAATTGTTTGCCTTTGCAAATGATTTCCTTTGAATAATATTTACAAACGATACATCACTGCCTGACTCGATGATAAGAGGGGACACAGATTGCTTATAATCTCAGCTGTAAACAAGAAACCGGAACAGGCGCTGAAAAATGTGTTCAAAGCCCCTTCTGGAAGCCACCGCCGCTGCAAAGGCGCACAGCTGAGCCCGCGCTGGGGTGCGCTCCAGCCGCCCGAACCCCGAAGCCGGGACCCACCCAACGCCAGCCGGGGAGTCCGCAGGACCATCCCAAGTCCCGGGCGGGGGTAGGGAAAGGAAGGCTGGATTTGGCGGCTCAGAGAAAAGGTGCATCCAGACAAAAACAATGCTCGCCTTCTGGAAAGCAAAGGCAGCACCCGCAAACGCAGACGCCTGCTGGATCCCGCGCTGGGCGCGTGGGGTGGGGGCGCGGGGCGCAGGGCGGGGCGCAGCCTCCCCTGTCTGGCCGGGTGGTAGCGTCTCAGACGGCGCGAGCCCCGGGGGTCAGGGCCGCACAGGGGAGGGTGTCTCCAGAGGAACCGGGATTCTGCCCAGAGGGGAGAAGGAGGGAGAGGGGGATGGGTTCTCGCGGAGAGGGTGGGCCTCAGGAAAAAAAGGAGAAAAAGAAAAAGTAGATTGATGCTTTGCAGGACACCTAGGGTATTTCTTTCAGGGGGTATTACTTCCACTTTTAGGCAGGAACAAGAGCTGGGAGGAAAACAGCAGCACGGGCTGACAGCTCTGAGGTGATCAAAGGGGAGTATGTGAATGGCTCCCTTGGCCAGCCATTTATTAGAGAGAGGGGGAGAGAGGGGATTAGGATCAAATGAAAAGAGATCGGCTTCGCTCCTTTATTCAGGAGGAAAAAGTGTGTGTGTGTGTGTGTGTGTGTGTGTGTGTGTGAGAGAGAGAGAGAGAGAGAGAGAGAGAGAGAGAGAGAGAGAGAGAGAGAGAGAGAGAGAATGTGTAATTTTTTCAAGAATGCAATCCACTAGGAGACCCACTCCTGCCCATAGACAAAATGGACACCACACACACACACACACACACACACACACATACACACACATGGCTTACACAGGTAAAGAAAGGAAATTCCACCCTTTCCACGTGTTGCCACCTCTGCCTTGGAATATCATAGGTCTGGGAGAATTTTAGGCGGGCACATCCCCTTTGTAAGGGAGCAAACTCTATGAGTCTAATTAACTCCAGGGAGCAAGGTTTAAAGTTCTCTGGGGGTTCTGTTGCCACTCTCCCACATGGATAACAAGGCTAGGTGTTTAAACGCACTTCACCAGTACAAGTCAGCTCTGGGTTTTGTAAAAAACTGGATCCCCTGTCATTTAGGGAAGGATTGTGGAGGTGCATAGCAGGGCTACCTGAGGAGAGGGTCTCAGGTGCATTGTTAGCAGAAACACAGCTTTATCTCACTCTGTGAGGGGCAACAGGAGACAGCAGCCCAGAGGGTGACACAGGAGCCAGAGAACCTGGTGCACCTTGTCCACTTAGAGAAATAGGAGCTTTGTACCTGGAGAGGCAATGAAACTACTAAGGGTTCTGAATGGAATGGAAAATACCTTTTCATGTGATAATGACTTTATTTTTGCCTGAGAATCAATTACACACACACACACCACAGCCAACAACAACTTTTATACGCTGAAGTTTTAGGGGGTGCAGCAAAGTGGTTTCTACACACATTCACATTTGGAAATGTGCACACCTTAAATCCTTTATGTAATCACAAAGTGGTTACATTTTAATGTATTATTTTAACACAAAACTAGAATTCACTCCAACGTAGGTATATCAGGGAAGGCAGTTCGAAGTTTTTTCTCACTATTAGAACAGTGATAATCAAGAGGTCTTTACTTTTTTTTTCTCCAATATTATGAAAATGTTAATGCATATTACAATTTTTGCAATGTATAAGAACATTTTCATTGTTTTAAAAAAATGTGCATTTAATGCAACACTATACATATTAAACAGTGAACCTTTCCCAAGAACTTCCTTTTCTGCAAATTACTACTTCCCCAGAAGTAGCCACAATTATGCTGTATCCATTCCGACATTGTAGAACATGTTTGTGTGCAAGTCTGTGTATGTGCAAATTCAAAAATATAGTACATTCAATCATACTGATCATACCGAATACTGAATTGATTTTTTTCAGTGAATATACCAAGATTTTTCTTTGTCAGAACCTATAAATCTGCTTCATTTTTTGAACTACTGGATAACATATAAATAAGGTTTATATAATTATTACCTTAATGACATATTTAGGCTGTTTCCAATTTTTTATCATTATAAATAATGGTGCAACAGACATTCTAGAACCTTTGACCAGTCATGCTAGTACTATCATAGGCTAGACTGTACCAGACTTCCTAGACCATTGAGTATGTGAATTTTTAATTTATGTATTACCAAAATACTCTCAAAATGGGGGAAAGACACTATATATCCACAAGTTGTACACAAACACTCTTGTTGTCTGTCACAGTTTTAAAAGAAGTTTGTCAAGATCCTAAACAAACTTCCTCATTTGTCTTTTTCAGCTATTACCATGATCGAACCAGTCTTACCTGCATAGATCAGTTGTAGCTTTTTTCTTTTTCACTGTGAGATACCTTTGTTCAGATCTTTTGTATCATCTTTTTTGAATCTTCTTCTTTATGGCTCCTAGAAATTCTTTATAAGGCAAGCCTCTGTTTCTTTTATGTAGCACAACTGTTTCTCCTAGATGATTGTTTAGCCTTTAACTCTGATTATGGTGTCTTCATCATAGAGATGTTTGAGTTTTTATGTAGCCAAATCTGTCAGCAATTTCTTTTATGGACTCCAGGTTGTGTCCTGATTAAAACTGAATAGGAAACATAAACCTATATCTTGTATTCCAGATGGCCGCTTGATTCTCTACAGTTGTTTCTATTTCTTTAAGACGACTCTACTTTAGAGTAAGTGTACACTCTATCAACAAATCGGTCCAACTCTGCCTTCATTTGTTTCCTTTTTCAAAGTGCTCTGTCTCTTCCAGGGTGTCAGGGTGACCAGACCATTGCCGGGGTGAATCTGGTGCTCACAGCTCAGCCCTGAGGGCCCTGTGTGCCTCTGGCCCAGAGAATGGGATGTGTTGGGGTCTCCCTGCCATAATGATCTCTGAACTAACTTTCTTAATCTTTGTTGCTCCTTAAATATTTCCCCGGACATTCTGATCAAATTTAGTCCACCTGCAAGTGGCATCTGCACTTGCTCATGAATTGTGTGACTTGGACTAGATCTCAGGCAACCTTTTCTGTATCGTTTGCTCTGACCTTTCTTTTCCTCTCATTTGGCAGCTCCAATTCATGGCTGAAACCCTCCGCTCTACTTTTCTGTAGTGGAATTGTTGGGAGAGAAAGGTCGTCCTGAACAAACTCCACAGATAGGTTTTACGGACCTCACTCCCACCTCAGACCAAAGAGATCCAAGTCAGCAAGGACTACAAATCCCATAATGCCATCTTCATAGAGGGGAGGATGCTGGGAA
Source organism: Scalopus aquaticus (assembly GCA_004024925.1). Lineage (NCBI taxonomy): Eukaryota > Metazoa > Chordata > Mammalia > Eulipotyphla > Talpidae > Scalopus > Scalopus aquaticus. Next base: position 215,572 of record PVIJ01000109.1, read on the forward strand.
CTGAGGGTGGGGTTAAGCAGTCAGACTTGGTCTATAACCAGACATGTGGGCCTTGGGGGTCTCTTGGCTGTTTGCCAGGTTTAGTGCGCCATTGGGATTCTAGCTCAGTGGAACTGGTAGGACGCATTCGCCAAATTTTTCTTTCTTTTTTTTCCCTTGAGTTGTTCTTTTTTATTTCCCATCCTTTTATAAATAAACCCTTTATTATTTTTTGTGTGTGTGCCTGCAGTTGAGTCTTATTATAAGTCCCTTTTAAGTGCACAGGTGAGGAACCACAGTCAGGCACCCTATTTTTATCAGGGCTGCCCTGTAACAGAACCAGTGCCATATTCCCTGTTGATTAAAATGCCCTTCATTTCATTATGTCTCTTTGCTCTTAAAACTCAACTCAAATTTTTTTCCCCGTGTGAATTCTTTCTCTTTTGTTCCCATCCTCATCCTCCTATCCTTCCAACTCTGCCAGTCTTGAATACTGACTTACCTGCTATTAAGGTAGCGTGCTAACAGCCTGTGTTGTGGTGTTCATTGCTGTTCCCACAGTAAATTAAAAAAAAAAAAAGCATGTATTATTGACACTTTGGGTCACAGTGCCTAATTGTGCACTTTATATTTAAACACTAAACATGTTTAATGAAATAAATGACATAACCTGTATATATTCTGACTGTATTTGAAGGGTAACCAAGATTATGCCCCATGATTCTTTGTCCCCATCATGGCGTAAATATAGAAACTGGCTTTATGAAACTATAAAATAGTTAAAACCATTCTTTAATTCCATCTGTTTCAAATAATATTAAGTCAGAATTACCAGAGAAAGAGCGAGCATGCTATTAGATATCCTAAATACATACACATACACATATACACATCCTTGTATTGTGCTTAAGAATACCTTAGCGAAATAATGGAATAAATCAGTTATATGAAAGCTGATTTTTCTACTTTTTTTGACATTTAAATAATTCACTCTATAATATTTCCCTGAATGAAATCGTATGAATAATATAAAAGGATTTGGGAAAAAAAAACTCATTCCTTTATTCTAGGGGAGCAAATTCAAGTTATAAAAATATAGATTCAGTTTTATTAGTGTCAACATATAATATTCTAATGAAAATAATATTCTAGAGTAAATAGCAATATTCTGGGTACTCTCTTTTATGTGCTGAAATTGAAACTATGAGATCCGAATAGCTTAGAGAAGTTTCTCAATCTGAATAACTGAACCCACAAAATGGAATACTTTTATGTAATGAATGACAAAGTCAAAGAAAGGAGAGTCTGGGGTAAAATCTCTTTTGTCAGTGTGGATACCAGGCCCCTCACGATCTAACTATTATTTGGCTTCTAAGTTGGCCTCGGTCATTGGCTTATAGAACTCCTGTGTGTTTCTGACTTTCGCAAATCTCTCCAGATACTGAGTTGTGGGTCTGTAGACCATCCTTTGGGTATGAAGAGACCAGGGAATTTCAAAAGTTATACTTGTGTTTATGAAGTCCCCCTGGACGGTGCCAGGATGTGGTGGGTATAATACCCTAAGACAGGCTCCAGCATCAGGAATAATGTGACAGCTTTGGTTGTTCGGTAGAAAGGAGATACAGCAGAAACTAAAATATCCAGTTAATGGAGTTTCAAAGGAGCAAAGAAGAAAATTTCTGGCAGTGAGGATGGAAGAGATAGTTTCCAGTTGCTCCCATTCCTGGAAGCTTGCTGGGTAGACACCAGGCCGACTCTGCAGGACCATGCCAGGCACGATGGAAATGACTAGATCTCTGCCCTCAAAGGACTTATCATAGATTGGGAACTAAAGAAAGCAAGGAAAGAAAGGAAGGAGACAACGGGCTTGAACTTCTCAAAAAAGGTGGTGGAAGAAGCCGACCTCCCAGAGACAGCTCTGCAGGTGTAAGCGCCACGTAGCAGAAGGGCAAGCGCGGAGCAGATGCATTACCCATCTGAGGTCTAGTGGTTGCCGAGTGCTGCATATGGTTCGGGTCCCATGATTATCTCATTTATCCTGATAAAACTTGCATTTACTATTATTACTTCATTTGATACAGGAGGAAACTCAGGCTTAATGAGTTTGGGTAACCAACCTGCCACTGCAGGTAGCAGTGATTCAAAGACCCCGATTCCGGAAATGGCACCCTCAGCTGTGACACCAAGCGGCCATCACGAGCTGTGAGGGTCAGGACTGGGGACTGAGTCACTGGTGAGAGCTTCGGGACCATGCAACAGGGATTGATTCCTTCTGAGGATGGGAGGTTTGAAAGTCAAGCTGAGAGGTTTGGTCGCCCTGTGATACAGAGAGAATCAGTGGCATCTAGGAGCAGAGGACTAGCACTGGCTGTGGGATTTCAGGCATTTTGGGCAAAAATGGAAGTGATAGCAGGGTCCTGATACTGGCTGGTGTCTGATAACAGGGAGAGAATGAAGCCCCCGGTGACAGTGATGATGCGAGAATAAAGAGATATCTGGACACACAGGTCTTTTTCATAAGGGAGACAAAAGGCAGAACTGTGCACTTTTCAAAGAATCAAGTCAGAATGAACAGTGGTGGTAGAGAATGACACCGAAGGACAATAGCTATGGTTATTGAAGAGAGATCAAATATCAGCACTATGGCAAGTGCGTCACATTAATTAATCCTTCCTCGTGCTAACCCTGTGCACTAGGTTATATTTTTATATTCCTCATTAGCAGATAAGGCTCTGCATTTTAAAGAGACTAAGTAAACGGATTGCTGGTAGGTAGTATAGCCAGGATTAAATCTCCACTGTCCTGTTTCCCAAGTTTGTGTTGACCTGGAATACACAGCATCTGACGGTAAACCTTTGCACCAAGTCAACGTCAGGAAGAGAATTCAGGCTCTGATTTTCCCCACCCACATCCTTCTGATTTCCTCCTTTGGGAGAGGCTATGGGTGGTGTTTGTTTGCTTGTGTGTGTGTGTTTTGTTTCAACTCTATATGAGGAAAGGAAGAGGCTGTTGAAACAGGGATGAAATGTCTCTAATTTTTAATCAAGCTGCTTTTCATTTATAACTTAACATTATTAGCTGTATTAGAACTGTGAGCTTGCTCTTACTGATTTTTTTGAAGATTTGTTTTTGTTCATTTATGCATACAAGAATTGGAGTGTGGGTCAGAGGTGTGGGCAGTGAGAGGATTCGCCAGAGAAAGAGTGGAGAGCAGAACAGGCGGATCTACTGAAATACACTGCTGAGGGGAGCAGCGGGTGAGACAGGAGAGGTCTGCTGCGCCATGTGGGAAGCTCCCTGGCCAGTAATTGAACTCATGCAGCAGTGGCTGGTGATAGCTTGATAGCACTGAGATTTTAACTCCTGAACCAACAGGTAGGGCCTTGGTCGTACTGATTTTTAACCTGACTTTAGATAAAATGAACTTCCCTTGATTTTTCTTAAGTAAAGATGCTACTTTTCTAAATATAAAAATAACAAAGGATGACAGAAATTATCTGAAAGAAATAGAAAGCAAGAGGAAAAGAGTTTGAACTAGTTTTATTCTACTTAGGGTTCATAGCTGACAGTCAGACTCAGTGTATCAAGTAGATGAAGGTTCTTGTATGTTTACCCTGTATTCTCAATGAAAAATCTGGTGAACAATATTAAATGTGATCACTATTACTTTATCACATTTGATAAATTTAGGGGAATTTTGTAGTTCCTCTTCCTTCAAAAGTAAGTCATCTTCATTTCTTAGCATGTGTGTGTGTGTATTTATATGTGGTGTGGATTATATCTGAGCTTATTAAAAAATAAAAGGATATCCATAATCTGCTTTCAATAAATTTGATGAAGCATAACTATATTAAAAATAAAGAATGCAAACTTAGTAACTCAATGGGATATCTTCACTCATAAATTGTAAATTGCAGCACTATTTACAATGGCAAATTATGGAAACAATCTAAGTGCCCAGCAACAGAGCAGTGGATTAAAAAGATGTGGTATGAATACCAAAATGGAATACTATGCAGCTGTAAAAAATAAGATGAACTCTTGCTATTTCCAACAGCATGGATGGAACCGGAGGGAGTAAATCTAAGCAAAATAAGTCAAAAGGAAAAATACAAATACCAAATGGCATGTATAATATAGAGTCAGACAGTCAGACAAAACCAAACTAACTGTAGATATCTGAAATCTGACTGTAGGATTCAGGCTACCAGAGGGGAAACAGGAGGGTGGCTGGGGAGCAAAGCATGTGTGGACTAGGTTGGAGCGCTGTGGGTGCCTTGGTGGTGTGTGTGGTGTGTGACATACATTTGAAGTGAAGGGGTGTGACCCTATCTCTCTCAATCATATGCAGCATTGTAAACCAATGTTATCCAATGTTATTTAATAAAAAAAGAAAAAAAGTCCACTTATAATAATAGCATCTCTTGTGTATAGTTATCAGGACAGTTTTTCTGCTCTTATGCATTCTGGATTGAGATCTAGCCCTGGGAGTTCCCTGCTTAAGATTCTTCTGCCATTTTTGCATATCTGGGTACAGGTTCCAGAATGTTGGTTTTGTATTGCTGCAAAGACTATCTGTATAGCTACAGTTACTTAAATGTTAGTCTTTGAATAGAAATATTTTTCTGTTCCAAATGCAAGGCCTCATTAATTGTACTTTCTTTTTTAACCATTGCTTGACATTTTAAACGGTATTTAGTACTTTTCCCATCTGTTAAGATAGGAATTTATTCAATTGAAGACACTTGTCTTACGAATATCTGTCTCTGAGTATCTAGGAATATATTTTGGTTTACCTTTTGCTTCAGAGATAAGAGGAGTTTTACAGCAATGTCATGTTTTGGAATTATCTTGAAGTCTTGTTTCTTATTTCTTGGAAACCTCTGCTTTTTGTCTTGGTTTCTGATATCCCAGCTTCCTTATCAACTTCCCACTGCTAATAGCTCTCTGCTTTGGTCCTGCTGGACTTTTGCTTGGCATTTTGTTTGACACCTGCTTTTAAGAGGTATATGAAGTGTGTCCTCCAACTTTTGTGTAAGCAGGAAATGACTCAGGAAAATTTGATGCAAGCATTCCGCTTTTCTCTAAATGAAGATTAAGTCACATTAGTGTTAGCAAACTTTTTCCGTAAGGGGTCTGGTAAATATTTGGGATTTGGCCACTACTTAGCTCTGCCACTCTAGTAGAAAAACAGCGGACAATACATAAACCAATGAGTGTGACCACATTCCAGACAGAGGGTCAAAAGTAGTTGATGTGGCAAACTTTGCTGACCCATGAGTTGTCGTTATGGCAACGGGTAAATAATTTTAACACAGGTGTTTGAATTTATTTAAATTGTGCTCTACATTGTGAAATATACTTTTATAATCCACAACCCTTAGCTATTTTAACAAAGCTCTTTCTGTAAATAACAGGATAGGAAAATTACAATTTTTTTTTCTTTTTGACTCAATTCATTTCCATGGCATGTGGAAAACCTTTAGGATCTGGAGGTAATAACTGCACACCTGTTGACAGGTAATATCCTAACAGCTAGAGGGAACCCTTAAGAGGAGATCATCCATCCCCAGCATTCTGACCTTTGGATGCCCAAATAATAAAATCTACCAAGCACCTAGGAGACCCTGCGAGCTGAGACACTGTTCTAGCTAGCAGTGATCTGTTGGGGGTTTTCCTACTCCATGATTTGGAACATCTCAGGAAGGGCAAGCTAACCCTGAAAACAGCAAACAGTCCCTTCTGTTCTTCTAAGTTTCTGTTTTTCATTGCATTCTGTCCCATTTCCTAGGAGACCAGTTGCCTCATACATCTCTTCTTTCAAACTTCCTTCATATTTGGAAGTATTTGACTTAAAAATCCATAGGCAATGGATTTAGTTAATTGATGAGCCTGTGATTTCTTGAATGATGCAACAAGCATCCAGGTTGTATGATTGCTCTAAAGTGCAGTCGTCTCTTGACTTTGCCTAAAGCAGAGTTAGGCAAGTAGAACAAAAGGGGGAAAAAAGGAAGAAGTTATAAAGGACACGGTGTAGGTACAAGAAGACACAATCCGCAAATTCTCGAAACCTGGAGAGACTGCTAAGGACGTGGCTGGTTAGCCTGGAGAGGTTCAAGCTCTGTGGGCTCTCAGGCTGTCTGCACTCATCTGAAGTCTTTTTCAACCCCTTTGGACTCCTATTTTCTGGTACAATGACTGCTACTAGTTTTGTAAGTGCTACTGCTAATTGAAACCACATCATAGCCAGATCAAAAATAAGCCAGTCAGGCATCCCTGCTGAAAATGTACCCAGCAGGAAAGCGTCTTTGTTCTGCTTAAAAATGAACTAATTCAAGAAAGGCACTGCCTTAAGATCATCACTCATTAATGTACACAACATTCCCTCTGCTCCACTCCTTCCTCTTCCCCCTTCCCCTTCACTATACTTTTCTCGTGGAAAAATGAAAGAACACCGGCTCTCTTGTAAACTGCATAATTGGGTTTAATATGCAGACTTGCCATTTCGGGCAGGCACATTTTTGTATTCATAGACGCTGTATACAGAGCATTTAGAGATCACCTGTGGTTAGGCTTGTTAATTAACCGAGTTAGAGCCCTATTTCATTCCACTTAAAACAGTCATTGAATCAGGGTCAACACGCTGCACTATTCAGTACTTTCTCCCCTTTCAAGGTTATTTCAGCAATTATATTCTTGGCTGAGCCTGTTAGTAAAGGCTGAGGTTACTTCCTGTACCACCTGACTTTTCTTAATCCTGTGTCCTATAGTATGTCTTTTTTCATGTTTGCATTAGTTGAAAAAGCTAGAAGTCATCTCTGTTATTATTTAATATTTCAAAGGAAACATTAAACTTAATCTATTCTATGAGTTGTTCAGAAAAAAAAAATCAGAAAAGTGGGCTAAAACTGATCCCAAAAGAGAACATTTACCACCTTGCTAAGGATGAGAAAAAAAATGATAAACTAGCAAATTCAATGTGGGTTGGAAATTCAGGGTTTCTTCTGAGGTCACTGGAAATCTGTCATTTTTTTGTGATACCAGGGTTTTTCCATTTTTGTTTTTTTCAAATGACCAAAAATATTCCCAGTTTTATCAGGTGGAAGGAACTAAAGTAATTCAACCTATAGTGTCCCCTCTGCCCCAAAGCTAAAATTGTAGAAATTATTTTTTTAGTAGAGATTTCAATTTTTATCAGCTATACTTTCACTACAGCTAAGAAAGGAAACATTCTGCAACATTCAAGGATTAGAATATGAAATTCAAGATGATATTAAAATGATTCTATGGCAGGGTGGACCTCTCCTGCCTCGCCCGCTGCTCCCCTCAGCAGTGTATTTCTGTCCATCTGCCTCTTTTGCTCCCCACTCTGTCTCTGGTGAACCCTCTCGCCACCCCACGCCTCTGGCCTGTACCTCAGCTTGTATGCATGAATAAATAAATCTTAAAAAAAAATAAAATGATTCCATCCCATTGATTTAGTAATAAATATTTCCTTTTATCTGAAGTGACTTACCTTTAGATCCAGTGATCTTTTCCCCATTTATCTACTTTCTTGGGTATAATTAAGACCAATATAACATTTCCTTGCAACGGTAGATTATCATTAGGAGTTTATGCTATGTGTGCACTAATTTATTTCCATACATTTAGCTCCTTCCTGTTTATACTTGGTACAATTCCTACAACTAATATTTACTGATTTTAAAATTTGCATATCTATATAGGCCTTTTCTATGAAGACTTCCTTCTCCAGTAAGATGTTTATTTAGTGAATGACTTTGCCACCTGAACATGTTCCCTATCACACTTGTCATGTGATAAATATCTGCCTCATGCTGCCCGTGTGTTTAAGGGATAAGAGGATATTGTATATTTAGCTTTTTAAGATGGAATTATGGATTCAGGCATGCTCCATTCAGTGTCATTGTTTGAATTGTCTTTTTGTGAGGAGCGTTTGGAAGCTTCTAGAAACATAAGTATTTTCAGATGTTCATTTATTCTGGCCAGTAGTATTTGCAGCCTCTGTTGACATTTACATACATATTGGAACATTTTCCAATGGATTAGTAAACCGTATTTGTATGTGCATTTTCTATTACTTTCCTTTGGGACTCTTTTTAATTCTCTGCTCTGCAGTTAAAATTGTCTTCGTCAAAAGTTCAGAACATTCTTTATAATCATTACAAGTGTGTAAAGGACTTAAAGTTTAGTATCTCGATGAGAGAGCAAGAGTGAGAAGAAGTGTTAGTGTTAATGATAATTTAAATTCACTGTGTTTATCAGTATAAATAAATTAAAATTAACAATCAGATATAAGACATTCTTGGTGTCATCTGTGCTTTTCTACCAGGAGAGCTAAGCAGTCAGCTACTTCAACAGTTCTAGCTCCTCCTGTATTACAGATTTACCCAAACACATTTCAGTTTCATAGACTATCCTGATTTGGTAATATGCAATTAGAGAAAATGACCATTTTAATATAGAACAATTTTCTTGTAAATTATACAGTAAAAAATATTTGAAACATATTAAAATCAAATGGATTTAGAATGATTATAGTTATGAATTACTGTAATTTCGTCTTACACAGCTAATTCTAAAAGACTGAGCAGGCATTTAGCAATTCCCATTCTCTATATTTCTCATAATGAGATTTAAGGGGAAAATAGTGAACTCATCCTCTTTTCTCCAAACCTCCTCCCTTCTATTGTATACTCTATTCCAAGGAATTAACCATCACCCTTCCAGTCACCCCAATCAGGGAAACCCAGAGTCACCCTAATCGGTTTCCTTAAGCATTACTTTAATAGCCCTGACCACGAAATTCCATCTCTTAAGCTGTCCAGGTGGATCCAGCCCTCCTCACCCATCTCCTCTGCCATCTAACCTTGAGATAGTCACTCTTCACTCATCTCTGAGTCTCCTGGATAGGATTCAACCCACCTAACACACACCCCACTATTAGGGTCAGCACTGTTCCAGAGGACTTTGCAAAAGACAAATAGAGCAATGCCACATTTCTTCTTCCAAGATTTCCATGGATAAAATACCAATGTTATTTAGAGTGATTGCCAACTCCTTGACATGGTACTCAAGGTCTTTCATTCATGAGCTGTCCTGTCTAATGTCTCCAGTCTCAGCTCACACCACCATGTCAGGTGCATCTTATTCTCCAGCCACAATAAGTCAAACTGCTGCAAACACGCCAGACTCTCAAAGCTTCTGCCATCGCCGCAAGAGGAGAGTGAAAAATGCAAGGTACTGCTGTTCCCCCCAGTCTGGTCATCCTGTCCTTCATGATTTAGGTCCATTTCAACCCCTTCAAAGATACCTCCTATTAAATAAAAAAAATAATTCTGACACTTGTTAAAATAGTAAGGAGGATTTATTGAAGGCTATTGCAATGTGGGTATTGCAACAGGGGACACAGATAAGGTTCAACTCTGAAGGTTCATTCAACAGGGCAAGCAGGGAGTCATAGCTAATAGTCAGAGGAACAGGGTCAGTGGGTGACAATTATTTAAAGAAACATCAAAGGCAGGGGCATTCTTGCTAAATAGACCTCCAAGGATTCTTGCTGAAGGCATGCCCAGGACTGACATCAAAGGTGACAGATGAAAATCTTGCTCAGCTATCAAGGGTGAGGGCATGACTTAGCAGGAGTCTTGCCTAAAATTGGACTGCACAGGCCAAGGATAGAACAGGATGGTGGGGCCTCCCTGGTGGCGCAGCGGTTAAGCACTGCGCTGTGGAGCTGTTGGCAGCGGTGATGCGAGTTCGACGCCCAGCCAGGGAGCTTCCCACATGGCACGGCAGAATTCTCCTGCCTTGCCCACTGCTCCCCTCAGCAGTGTATTTCCGTCGCTCTGCCTGTTCTGCTCCCCACTGTGTCTCTGGTGAACCCTCTTGCCGCCCCACACCTCTGGCCAGAACCCCAGCTTGTATGCATAAATAAATAAATCTTAAAAAAAAAAAACACGATCGTGGCCAAGGTTGAGGCTAAGTACTTGGAGAAGGTGACCCAGAAGAGCAGAAGTAAGTTCTGCTCAGAGAACTGTTGTCATTTCCCCATACTCTCTTCTGCCATTCCCTGGCTCTGAGAGCACTGTTTTATGAGTATTGTTTTGCCCTTCCTAATATGAGAACTTTCTGAAAGGAAGAATTTTAACTCTTACCTCTATCATCTGGTATCCTACCTGTCCCCTACATGTTTAATAGTGTTTGTTACCTAAGTGTTGTGCTCAAATTGAAGGGAAAAGTTAAAAGTCAATATCCATCCACACATCTTGTCCTTTTTCTCCCCTTTTTTCCTTGGCAAAGTATATTTTGATACTTAGGAGAAGTCCTTTTGACTTGGGTCTCACCCAAGTGGATGGGATTCAATATGATTCATCTCAATGTTCTCTTTATATTCTGTCTGCACTTGTGAGAAGAGTTCTATACAGAATATTCTAAAGATCAGTCACTGAAGCCCTACAAATCTGTCAGCCACTTTCCATGATCTGTTTACCATAAGTAATACTTTTTGCAATAATGTTTTCCAGTTCTCTGGAGATTTGTGGAAGTGGATAATGAGTTATATCCTGACTAATATACTCACCACAGCGTCTCTCTCTTTTATTTTTCTTATCCCTCTATACCATTATTAAAAATTAAGAACTAATCTTGAGGCAAAACCTGTGACTGAACACTATCTGTACAATCCAAGTAATTATTCTGTAACAATAATCATTTCTTCCCAGGGTTGAAAATGAAATAACACCCTTTTCCCCCATTTTATGAAACATTTAATCTCAAAGTCTACGTGTTAAATCATTTACTCCTTTGCTTGAAAAATTATGAGTTTGGGACAGTGGTAAATTTTGTTTACTCATCTTTGAAATGATAGCAAGTTGATTATGGTAAGATTATTTTAATCACACAAGTAATATATACTCCTTGAAAAAATAATTTAAATTTAAAATTAACATAAAGAAGGTCACTCATAATCTCAACCAGAAATAATCCTTTTGTATGGGTAATGGTTATTTTAGCAGCTGTCCTGTCTAAGGAAGGCACTGTCTTTATTTAGGAAAATGCCCTAATAGTCCACTTTGAATGAGAAAAGGGAGGCCCCAAGGCTAGTTGTCAAGAAAGGAGATGAACTACACCGTACTGCAGAGATTAGAGCAGGAAAATGAATGAGAGCAAGAATTTAAAACAAGAAGTTATAGATTACTGACTACTGGAAATAAGCAGAAATCTCAGGGAAGAACACACCGGTCCTCTCAGAGTGTGGTCAAAGCAACTTAAGTCAAATGTACTTTAACATTCCAGACCAGGGCAAATTCAAAGGAGAAATCTGGTGTGACGCTCACAAAAGTGGGTTTTGGAGTAAGATTGTATAGGTCCCAATACCCTTTGTGTCTCTGTACAGGAGTGGGTGTGCCCCTCAGGACCCAACCAGCAATGCAGGAGCCCTTAGGGGTTAAGTCTCAGTACTATCACCCACACGACCTGAGTTCCATACCCAGCCAGGGAGCTTCCCACATGGCACAGCAGACCTCTCCTGTCTCCCTGCTGCTCCCCTCAGCAGTGTACTTCAGTCCATCTACGTGATCTGCTCTCTGCTCTGCTCTGGTGAATCCCCTCATGCCTGGCACCTCTGGCCTGCACCCCAGATCTTCCATGCAGAAAAGAAAAGACAACTGAAGGGTTTGAATATGGTTTACTCTGCTGATGGAAGAACTGAAAGGCCAAACTGGAGACAAAAATGGCAAGAGACACAGCAACAGGATAAGCTCATGACTACCCTTAGGCTAAGGGAAGAAGGGGAGGTGGTTCCGGCAGGGCCCAAGAATAGGCGTCCACTGTCAGAAGCTAGAATCAGCCAGAGGGCACTGATGGGCCAGGCTGAGGGAACTGCAACCAGGAGGAGGTGAAGCAACCACCAGAAACTCTGCCCCAGGGACACATCAGAAATCTACATGGCAAAGTGGCCAAGCACACTCAAAATCCGGATGACTCCTGAAGGAAAGAATTATGGCCGATAAGGAAATGTGAGGGAAGAACATCTGAAAGCAGAGCAATCCCTAACCCCGTGTGTGTGTGTGTGTGTGTGTGTGTGTGTGTGTGTGTGTGTGTGTCCATGCTATCAAATGTGTGCATATATGCCTATGTGTGTGCACACATACACAAGTGTGTCACACAGCCAAATGGTATTGTAGTCGTTTTTGGAGATGTTGGGTTCAGAGAGCGGGGTTCTGGGGTTCACTCAGGGAAAGGATTCACCAGAGCTGCCACTGCATTGCCACTGGTGGGTTTCCCAGGCCAGTTTCTCCATGGCACAGAGACGTTAGTTGTATCCAAAAGGCAGGTTTATTCTAAAAGGGAGATAAGAAGAAAGGCCACTGCACAGACAGCGGGCAGAAAGGGCCACCCCGAAAGGGGCAGGTTTGCTAAAGGAGAGGCCAGTAGGTCACAGCAGGTGGCCTGGAGGAAGCTGCCTCCGCCCAGGGAGGTCAGTGAGGAGAAGCCCCAGCCTGGGACAAGTCCAGGGCAGCTGCCTGCGGAGGGAGGGAGTTGGTGGCGAGGAGGCCTGCGTAGGCACAGAAGGGCAGAAGAATGGCAGCCCTGAGCCAGAGCAGAGTGCCCTGCTACAGTCTTGTCCGTGGGAGAGGCTCATTCCTTTGTGGAGTGGCCAGTTTGCTGTTGATTTTGGGGAACTATGTTGAACATGAAAGGGACCGGAGATTCTACCGTGGCCCTCAGCCGCATGTCTTTGCCTGTGGGCTGCTCCCTCGGACGCTAGCAGCGGCTGACACTTTGCTGGGGTCTGTGCCTGGGCGCCTGAGGATTTTCAGAAGCCGTAGCTGGGTTAACGACTATGTTAATCGCTTCTGTCCCCACCTCCAGCTCCTGGCGTGTGTGAGTCAGGTTTTTGGTCCTGCGGTGCCTCCTTTCCAACTTTTCTATCCTGCCCCTCCATCACTGGCATCAGGCACACGTTTCTAGTATAATACTTAGTACAACATGCACAGTCTCCCCTGTACTAAATGTAAAGATTAATTCATATATCTAGTTCTGTTTCAAGGCAGGGTGAGGGTCACCCCAGGACCCCCAAACCTACCTGCTCTAGATGGGTTCTGCCATCCCTCGCATCAAGACAAAACTTGCACTAGTGTGTAAGACCTTCAGTGCAAAGAACTTTAATACAATGTGATAGAGAGAAGGGAAAGAATCGATATAATGGTTTCCTCATGAAACACCCAAACTTACCCTCCTCTCATGGAAAATGCCCAGCCAAACAGGGTTGGCCCAAAGCAGGGCCGCTGGGACCCAAAAGCTCGCCACAAGTCTAAGGCACCTTCTAGTGGGGACCCATGGGGAAGGGGAAGAAGGGGCCAGGCTAGTCTGGGATGAAAGGAGCAAAATCAAAATACAAGTCAAAGAAAAGGCTGCCATTGCCAGCCTCCCCACGGGTCTCTAGCTCAGTCTCTATCCCTGTCTCTTTCTTTTTTTAAGATTTATTTTATTTTTGCGTAAAGTTGGGGTGCAGGCCAGAGGTGTGGGGCGGTGAGAGGGTTCATCAGAGACAGAATGGGGAGCAGAACAGGACGATCGACTGAAATACACTGCTGAGGGGAGCAGCGGGCAAGGCAGGAGTGGTCTGCTGCGCCATGTGGGAATCTCCCTGCCTGGGGATCGAACTCTGCGCCCGCAGCTGCCAACAGCTCCACAGCACTGCACTTAACCCATCGAGCCACCAGGAAGGCCCTCTGTCTCTTTCAAATGTCTCATTCTATGTCCCCCAAGTTCCTGGTACAGGTCCAAGACTGAGAAGCAAGTGCAGCTTCTTCACCTGCATCTGCTCCACTTGCTTCCTCCAGATCTTCTTCTCTCCACCCGTCTTCCTTCCTCCCCCAATCTCCTCTCCAGCTTCATCCTCTTGCTCAGCTCCAGCCTTCCTTGGGTGGGGCAGGGAAGCTGGAATCTCCCCTTTCCCAGCTCCACTGCTACATCGTCTACTTTTAACACTTTTTGCTCCACTCACATAGTCACGTGTTCATCTAGTCTCCGGTTTTTCACGCCACGGTGGATTTATTTGGAACTATTGGGAGCTATTTCTTTGATCGTACTCAGTCTAGAAGCTTTAATCTCTATGCATTTAAAATTTCATTAAAATATATCCAGTAGTTCAGGAGCTGTGTGTGTTTTATTGAATGCTTATACCATTCATGCAGTGGCACAGAAAATGGCCGGCCCCAAGGGCTGGTGTATTTAAAGGGCACCGGCACACAAAGTGTTAAGCTTTGAATTGTATTTTTATACAGCCCCATATTGTTCTTGCACATTGCTTTAAGTCACTTTCAATATAGCTTTTTTCTATTGTGAAAAACAACATGCAAACTACTTTAAAAATAATCAGGGCTTGGATGTTGGTGTATGTGTGTACTATGCCTGTAAATGTGGCTTTTTGTATTGAAACTTTCTTGTTGCTGAATTGTTTTTCTCATCAGACTTCTTAAAAACAGATTGTGTAATGTGTGTCAATAACATCAAAACAAATAATTAGCATCATCGCTGGAGTTTCATCACTTGGCATCCATCACAGGCACCGGAACCCTGATTTCTTTGAAGTTTTCTATTCAAAACTGAACATGAAAATGATACATGTTCAGTCAGGACTAGTGAGTAATCACCGCCTGGCCAAGGTCACTTGAAGGTTTCCTTGATGCAGTTTTCCCTTAATCTAGAGTAAAATCATCCTAACCTTCCTCGGTGCTCTTCACCTTCTGACAAGCGAAGGAAGGCTCATGATGAACGTGTTTAGGTTCACAGAATCTTTCGCTCAGATAGAAAATCCAGACCCTCAGCAGAGTGATCTGTTATTCAAATACGAGTGAATCACAGCAAAGTGTGATAAATGTCGGTGTACAAAACTTGAAATGGGTTCTTGTCTTCTCTTTGTATTTTTGTTCTCTTATTTTTAAATTATTTTCCCTCAACGGGTGAAAATTTTCCAAATGAATAGTTGAAAAATCACAGATTGTTATGTTCTTACTGTTGACTTCAAAGCTATCAAATTATGGGCCTCCCTGGTGGCTTAGAGGTTAAGTCTCAGCACTATCACCAATATGACCTGAGTTCAATCCCCAGCCAGGGAGCTGAGCCACATGGCGCAGCAGACCTCTCCTGTGTCCCTACTGCTCCCCTCAGCAGTGTATTTAAGTAGATCCACCTGTTCTCCCCACTCTGTCTCTGGTGAATCCTCTCACCAGCCCATACCTCTGGCCTATACCCCAGTTCTTGCATGTATAAATAAATAAAATAAATCTTAAAAACTAAATAAATAAAATAAAAAAGTCATGTCCATATCGAAGCACATCTAGATTTTCTCCCATATTGTCTTTTAGGAGTTTTATAGTTTTGCTTTTCAAACCTAGATCTATGGTCCATTTTGGCTTATTTTGTAGAGGGTACTCTTTATTCTTTATTTTAATTTTGTAGAGGGTTTATATTCTTTTTTTCTCTGGTCTTGCATGTGGCTGCCCAGTTGCCCAGCACTGTTTGTTGAAAAGATGATCTCTGCCCCTTTGTACTGGCTTTGCGCCATTGTCAAAGGTGAACTGACTATTTCTATGGGTCTATTTCCGGGCACTTTACTCTGTTCCAGTGGTTAATTTGATTCTTCTTTGATTGTTTTGCTAATACCATTTTGCCTTTAATGTGGCTGTACAATATATTTAGCATTTTAATAAATATGTGTGTGTTTGTGTATGTATATGCGCACAAGTGACACAATGAGTTCAGGCTGTTAAAACAAAATTACCTTAAACTGACAGCTTTAAACACCAACCAGTTATTAAATTTCCCACAGTTCTAGAGGCTAGGAAGTTCCAGAGTGGAGGGTCTGCATACTCAGCTTGCAGATGGGTAAATCCTTGCTGAATATTCACATAGGGGAGAGAGACAGACAGACAGACAGACAGACAGACAGACACACACACACACACACACACACACACAGACACACACGGCGGGGGGGGGGTGTCTCTTTGATAACTCTTCTGTATGCACTAATCCCATCCATAAGAGCTCCATTATCATGACCTAATTATTTCCCAAAGGTCTTTCCTACAAATATCATCACACTGGGGATTAAGATTTCAACATATAAATTTTTGGGGGACAAAAACATTTGGTCAATAATGTATACTTAAAAGATATTTCTAACATAATATCCCAAGGACATGGCATGGGCACATTTTAAATCGAGCACCTAAGGAAAATGTCTAGAAATCTTTCTCATTTTTCCTTTCTTTATTTTTTTAATAACAGAAAAAAGACTCAGGAGGCAAATTTTGTAGTTACCACATGGATTCTATGAACTGTTGAAGAACTACCCCTATAGATACCTATTAATCCATACCACCTCTTCTTTTCCAAGCTATTCCCAAGAATATCTAACTACTTTCTTCTTACTTTAAGGAAGAAAATTAATTCTCACGATTATCAGGGCAAAACAGTGGTTATATGCACACCAGAATATTAACACTGATTAACCTAGCAGGTGGGATTAATGAAAGAAAAATAATTTAATTAGATCTTCTGTTTTGATATCTATGCACTGTTTCATTTGTTTAAAAAGCATACATTGGCTTAGTAAACCAAAAACTTTCAGATATTGGAAGTTTGACCAAAATAGAGGAGAAAGAGCACAAGGGACTATGGTGATGGTTCACGGGTGAATTGGTGTTGGGAAACCTACGGGGTGATACATGATAATGTAAAGGATATAAAATTAAATTTAAAAAAATAATAAAAAATAAAATATTGTAAGCACAGCTATGAAATCATATGAAAAGGTATCACATGAGTCATCATAAGTAATGTACATTCATTGAAACTTTAAGTGGCTTTAATGAACAATTTCAAGTGTGAATGTTTAGGAAATGAGGTACTGATAAAAAATAGAGATATTCTCATACTTCTCTCAGAATGAGATGTTAGAGAAACAAAAATCATAATTTTATAAAAATACAGATATCTTGGCCCTCCCTGGTGGCGTAATGGGTTAAGTGCACCACTATGAAGCTATCTAGAGCCACTGCAGCACAAGTTCGATACCTGGCCAAGGAGCTTCCTACAGGGTGCAGCAGACCTCTCCTGCCTCACCCGCTGCTCCCCTCAGCAGTGTATTTCTGATCTGCCTGTTCTGCTCCCCACTCTGTCTTTGGTGAATCCTCTCATCACACCACACCTCTGGCCTCCACTCCAGCTTGTATGCATAAATAAATAAATCTTTAAAAAAAGAAGAAATACAGATGTCTTTAATGCAGATTTGTTCTTAAGACATATACATATACATACATATATGTATATATGCACGTATATACACACACACTATGTATGTATGCATGTATGTATGTATGTATGTATGTATATGTATTCATTTATGAATTTTACAAAAACTGGCCAAGGTCCTAGGTTACAAAAACATCGGAAGCAGGACAGGTTGCATGGAGAGTTAAAAATCTACTCTTTTATAACTTTGGTTTAAAGTAAAAGTCAAAACCCAAATTAGAGATTTCTAAATAAATGACGATGCGAACATAAGACTATAACTGGAGGCCCGTCCCTGCCCCCACCGACTGCAGGACATGTCCAGCGTTGCAGCAGCCAAAGCCTAAGCAGCCTGCCTGGGAGCTGAGGGCAGGGGTGGTTTCCTCATCCCCACCGCCTTCCATCCCCAAATGCCTGTCAGGTTTGATCATCAGCGCCCCCAGGGCTGCTTGGCCAGCAGTAGGGAGCATTTTCCCATCACCCAAGTGTGCTGCTTGCGGGCAGTGCCTGGGACACCCCGACAACCCAAGGCTGCAGCAGCTGGCAGCAGGTCTGTACCACCTGCCACCCCGGTGTTAGAGGCTACTCTGGGGCTGCAGTGGCAAACCCCAAGCCCAGTGATCCCTGGTTCAGTGCTAAAGAGATTAGCACTGAGACCCCTGGGCCAGCTTCTGCGCTGTGGCTCCTTGGAGGCAGCAGAGGCTGCAGAGTCCAGGGCCAACGTGGTTGGGTCCTAGGGAGCTCACCCTGCAGCAGCCAGACCTGCCCCACCCCCACCACCTGTTGCATTGTTACACCCGCCCCGCTGAAGCCCCGCTGAAGGGTTATCCCTCTGGCCCCACTGACGCCATTTCTAGCTCAAGAACCTGCCCTGACCTTAGGACAGGTCAGATCTGCACAGGCACTGGGTTTTCTCTTTGATATTTGTTGAAAAGATGATCCAAACAGGCTACTGAATTTGCCTTAAGTGGAAAGTGGTTCTGTTGGTTCTGGGAAGAGGAGGAAGTCCCACACTCTGCTCTCCATTTTTTCTCTAGAGAGAAAGCAAGAGGCAATGGGGAAATGAGCGATATGACAGTAAGATACAAGATTGAAAACAGTCACTTGAGGAGTTCTCCAGATGAAGAGCAGTAAGAAAATGTTTTCTGGGCAGTACTAAGAGCGTACTTGAGGTTAGTAACCACACAACTTCAGCAATTATTTTAAGTAATTCTCTCCCGGAGTTCAGCAGCTTGAGTGCAAATGTTGAAATGTAGTTATAGTTTATCCAGAGCTGTGATTTCTTCCATGAATAAGAAGAGAGAGAAACAAAGGCGCATAGAACATTGGCAAGTGGCAAACTGAATTTCTGGAATGATTCTTGGAGTTGAAGTTGGATGAGGAGCAAAGCAAAGAAAAGAAAAGGTTGAGGGATTGGAAGAACTGGAAGTTCCAGTGAAGTCACAGCATAAGGTTGCAGAGGAATTGTTGGCCCGACCAATGCATTCTTCCTTGCAAGCAAATGTGTATTGAAAGCCAAACTGTAATTGGATGATTGTTCTGTAAGCAGAGAGTGAGACTCATGGAAGATAACTGAATGACTCAATAAGGATAATCTTCCCAAAAGATCAGTGTTCAGAGTTTGAGCACACTTTCCTTAGATAGTATTTCAGTTTCTGCCTTCCCCAAAGGGGAAGATTCTCTTTTTCCTCTGTGTTAGGTTAATCTTTGCTAAGCATGTTCTACATCTTGTTAGTTTTCTGAGATGCTCTGCAGAAAAGTGTTTTCATAAAATAATTTTGGAAAAATCATGTACTATATCCTTCTCTAACAGTACATTTCTGGATTTTTCTTCAATTGTAATGTAGCAATGACTGAGGAGTGGGTTAAAGGCAAGAGCTTGTTCTTAGAGGGCATGCTATTGATTGGCTACAACAGGCTCATGACAAGACAGAACAAAGCAAAACTGCCCTTTTATTATTTGGTGAATTAGTCACTTGACAAAATGATTGAGTTGGTTTTTCACCATATTGGTCTACTTCTTATAACGATATGAGACAAGGCTGTGATTCTGCAAAGAACTGGCTGGAGGTGAATGGAATCTATTTTTTTTTTTTTAGATCCAACTCCTCCCATAGTTTCAGTCCAAGTTTTAGCAATAGAGCTCTACTCTAAGACATGTTGTTACATTGTGTTTTATAAGTAAGACATATACTTCATGAGATAAGGACAATTGTCTGATCCACTTGGCAAGCTGAGCCCCAGGTCCCTGGTATTCTTTTACCCAACTGAGCGCTCCATTGTAGAGAACAGGCATATGGTTGGCATCACCAATCTCAGTAGAACAATTTATCATATAACCTTACCCTATAACTGATTTTTCAGTTGCACATTTGTAGATAACTCCTTGAATGTTTCCAGCGATGGCTAATGAGCTACTGTATCAAGTGACAAAAGAATATGTTCATTAATTTGATGGCGGGGGCATATTTTGATGGGGGGGGTAAAAAATGTAGAATTTCAATAATATAATCACATCATTTTTATTTTATATCTAAGTGTTTTTATATAATTTAAAAGATTATCAGTATTAATTTTTTTCAAATATTCTCCTCAGGAGTCCCTCTGGTGAGTCATAGATTATACCACGTTTTCTGAAGTGCCCATCTTGAAATTGTATGCTGTCCAAATTGTGCAAATATTTTAACATTCTCTTGTCTAGCCTTTTGATAAGTGTAAGGAATTCAAACTAGATTCCTAATTTAGACTGTAGTATCTATTTGATTAATATTAAAACAATAAAATAATAATTACATCTATAATAACATTTATTTTAAATAAGATTAAGGGACAAATAAAATGCAGTATAACAAATAATGTAAAAAACTATATATTTGTACATTCATATGTACTTTTTTTTTACTCTGATAAAGCTAATTCACATTAGGAGCACAATAACATATTTTTTTTTTCTGAACAATTATTTCTATAGGCAGCATTTCAGCTCCTACCCATCCTAAAATTCACACATCAGTAACACATAATGTAGAAATGACCCTGAAAAATCAGTTTGTGGGCAAATTGTTGATGCAAAGCACAATAATCTCTCAAGTTACCTACTTAGCCAGCGAGCCTTTGCTCAGCGAGTCCATCCATCTGCTTCCTGGAAGTCAAACTGCTCATCGTAACTTTGGACATGGAATTAAAAAAACAGCAAATGGAAAATGGAAGGGAACAGATTTCTAGAATATTTCAGTAGGCATGTGGCCAGCCTCTTCAAGACACTAAGTGCCCGACATGGTGGAGCTTGTGCAGAGGGGACTATGGTGATGCTTCTGGAATATCCAAAACTCCCTTCACCAAAGAGGAGAAAAAAGAAACATAGAAATGGAAGCTTTACTGTCCATGAAGTAAAGTAACTGTATTTTTTTATGTTCAGCAAGTCTAAATGTAGCATTACATCATTTCTTTCCCAACTATTCTTCTGATTATTAATCAAGAACGGTACTGTGCAGAATTAAATAACCCCTTTTCTAACCTTGAAAGACCAAGAAGGCAGTTTAGCGGGAGGACCTGGTCCAGACAGGAGTGGGCTGACTGCCTAATCAATGTTGATTCTTTTATTCCATACTTCACACCAAAGAGAGTGTCAATGGTGTAAATATTTGTAAGTAATTTGCATTAATTAAAATTTATTTGCAATTTAAGAACTATGTAAGAGTCAATGATCAGATAATAACAAATGGTTGTGAATTACTTAGGACTTAACATGTCAAGGTGGCATGCCTTCAAACTGACTATAATAGATATTTCTATAAAAACACTGGCATATATGAATCCAGTGACTTTATATTTTGTATACCAAGTTCTCAATAAATGCTTATAAAGGAATAAATAAAATTTGAACATTATCAAAAAATTTGAACTTTATCTTCGTGTCCTAAATCAAATAATATAAGATAAATCAAATAATATAAGTTATAATCCAATAAAATTAAATAGCCTATCTTTAATGACTCTTTAAATAATTTCTTTATAATAATTGACCCAAATTTTAAATAGTTATTCAAAGCATTTCAGAGAACATCAAATGGCATGTCTCTGCCATTCCAAATGCACTAGGTATTTTACTTTTCTTTGAAATATTTTCTGAATCTTCATATTTATTCAGTGACAGTATTCTGACTCATGGCTTTTAATAAGGTGACTCAGATCTTCTGCATCATGCTATTTAAAAAATATTTGATTATTGACATGCCTTATGTACAGCTCTTTTGTATTTTGACTTTCAATTAATGTCCAGTCTATGATATCAAAAGTCTTGGTTTCTACCTGTTACGCACTCCTCTCTTTAAGACAGTTGTCAAATTTTACTTTAAGTTTTTATGAAGATGACCTTGATTATTAGTTATTTGTTAGTTATTCATGACTTTTAGCTGTGCCTGGTTTGCTGGTCTACTGATGAGAAGGGCCTTATCTTTCACTTGATTGCTTTGCTCAAGGCCTGGCCAAAAAAGATACAGTCTTGTTACTGTGAAATTTGCAAGATGTTTTATGTCATGAGGGTTATGTCACAACTAATATGCTATGGCTTGAAAACGTTAATGCAAACCCCACCATTTTAATATATTGACTTAATATACATCCGAATGTCCATATTTCCTGTATACTCTGGGGCCAGCTTTTGTCAATAAAGTCTCTCTAGGGAGTATGGTGATCAGTGTTGACTCAGTAACATAAAATCAAGGACACTGTTTACAAGGACATCATCCTCTCTGGAGGTGATATTGCATGCTAAGGAAAACAATCCTGACTGCTGGCCAGGCTTTGTTTATTTTATTAAAAAAAAACAAAAAAAAAACAGCCCAAAGCTTTTACAGTTCACAAGCCTGAGGAAATACCTAATGCGAGTAATTTGCTGTTACACTGCATCATGGCCACTCTTGCTTTGAGGCTACTCAAAAAATTCTCCAGTTATCACCCGATGCTAAAACAGGAGGGGGCATATTTCCTTGTAAGAGGGCTTTAAAAGTCAACAAATTAATTTGCTTTCCCCTTCCAGCTGTGCAATCCACCCCCCCCCTCCAGCTTTGAGCTGTAATTAAGGACATGCTTTTATAATAAAAACTAATCTTTTCCTTGTGCTTCCCCAGCTGTAAATTCTGACCCAGATTCCCATTATGAATCATGATTGTCACATGTGCTTGAAATAGGCTTTGTTTCCCTCTGCCCTCCCCCAGCTGCTGGAGATCCTCACCCCTGGATTTAGCTCCAACCTTACTGCAGAAGTGGAGAGGACATTTAACTTGCATGAGCTCCTCTTTTAAATCCTTGTGCTTTTTGTTTGCAGTAGGGGACAGACACCATCCAAGCATCTGACAACGACAGCTGGAGAAAGAGCAACACTCATTTAAAGCTGTTGAATGAAACTAAACTGGCCACTGGGGTTAGTTTGGAGCAGAATTAAAGCATTTTAAAATGAAGACCCACATCCTATAGCAGTAAGAGCTAAGCAACAGCTAAGAATAAGTGTGGCGATAACCTGTATGCGTGAATGTTCCTGGTTCCTTTTCCAGGTGGGTTTGCTCTTTTGAAGATCTTCTAGCTTGTCCTGGGCTTGTTTCCATCTGTCCTCACCTCCACTAGGGTCAGAGTCTAGTTCAAGTCACTTTTAAGGCACAATCATCTCTCACCGGAAGAGGGTTCTCTTATGACACTGCCATTCCTGTCTTTTCAGGCGTGGTTGTAGCCCAAGCGCTTGAGAACCATGGAAACCATCCCATTCCTAACTCTGCACTGGTTTCTCATCAGAGCCTGTGGGATCTGACAATTTGTAGGACTATTGGCTCATTTTCAAAAAGTTAGTTTTCCATTCTCCTTGAGAGGGAACACTCTGTTTTCTAGTCTCTCTTGTAGTTTCTGGATGGAGAGCTGGGAGTAACCATGTGACCTAGTGTGACCTGATGAAATACGGCAGAAGTGAGCATAGGGCTTCCAGGTAAAATGTAAAACCCTCCACTGTACATCCCTCCAGGTCCTTTTCCTGCCATGTGATCATTCAGAGCAAGCGTGGAAGGCAAATGTTGAGTATGACAAAATTGCATTCGCCTGGGGCCCCTGTTCGGTACTGGAACCTCCAGTAGATTTGAAGACCCTTAACTTTTGTGCATTCATTTGTCACTGCCTTAGCACTCTCTACTACAAGTCTCAGGGAATGGAGCCACCCAGTTACCACTCTCCATCATACCACTGTGTTCCATTTCTCTGCAGAGCACTCATCACTTGGATGTTTCCTGTTTATATGAAATATGTTTATTTTTTGCCTCCTCCCCCAATTAGAATGTGAACTCTGTGACAACAAGGATTTGTCTGTTCCCAGCTACTTAAGAACCCAGAAATCAAGGACCATGTTTGACACAGAGTAGTCTTTAATAAATTCTACCAAGTGAAAGAATCCTCTATAGTCTTTATAGAAAAAAAGAGCTTCATTTAGATAATAGCCCCAAATATTCAAAGTCAGTTCTCTCTGCTTACTGTTTGTATAATAAAAATGGCTTTTTTTTTTTTTTTAGAATTAAAAGCTCTCATGAGATCTTTATACCTGAAATGATGGTATAAACTATGTTTTACTGCCATGAGGTAAACTCAAGCAGGCATTATTACTTCCCCAGGCAAATTAAAAAAATAAAAACTTTTTTGAAGTACACAAAGAATTCAGTAAAGTCAGAACCCATCATTTAAGTTAAAGGAAAGAGATTTAATGAAGTTCAAGTGCCAGGTCTGCTGTGCTCTATTTCTTTGTTTCTCCCCGGGTGTTAGTTAATGTCAGTTCAAGGTTAATCCCTTTTCAAGTGTCAGGGTTCTCTCTCCTCTCAGCACCCCTCTTAGCATCTCTGTCCAGGCCGTGTTTTCTTTCTTGTACCAGTCATCAAATATTGCCAAGCTCCATCTCTGTGGCCAAAAGCCTGAGCCTCTGTAGTGGCAAGAAGACACCAGGAGCAGATTCTCTATGGAGCTGCGCAGATGGGTCTAAAGGGAGGGAGTTCTGGAGCCCTCTGTGGCTTTCTAGACTTTTTATCAGTTTCTTGTAGAGAGGCAAGGAGGTGCAGGGCAGGTAATGGACTGGGGGACCCGGGGCTGGCAGGCCTCCCAGCCCCCAGCAAATCTTCACTCCCTCGGGCTCTCTGGCGGCGTCCTGTGGTCTCTCTCTGCTGCACCCCAAACGGTCCTCTGCTCCATGCTCTGTTCTCTGCTGCTTCCTGCTTCTGTGCTCTTACATCTTGTTCTCTCGTTCTCTCTGCTTATAAGCCCAGTGTCTGGCTCAGGTGCGCCCACTCACGCAGGCCCACACCCTACTCTAGATGTCCGCCATCAGGCAGGCGTGTAGGTCTGCAGCGCTCGCTCATTGAGGGGAGGGCGGAAAACCCTGATTATTCTCATTCACCCTACATCTAGGAAGTGAGCAGGTGCTCATTCCCTCCAGAAGTCCTCCCAAATCTGCTCTTCCACCACCTTCATTCAGAAGCTTCCGCCTCTCTCCCTGATGCCAACTGCTGATCGTCTTCTTTCCCACGAATTATTTATTCTGCAGTTTCCACTCTTTAACTCCACTGAAACGCTTCTCAAGTACTTAAAACAGTCTTCTTCAGTTCTTGGTGCTGGAGAGCCTCCTTTATATGTCTTGACTTTTTCTCCCATATGTTCTAAGCCATTTCCATCTCTTGCTTTTTAGCATACCATCCAGACTGCTCATTTTAAAGTCTCCTTTGGGTTCCTAAGTATCACAGCATCAGTGGATCCCAGTCTTTATCTTTTTAATGATTCATTAAAAAATAATAAGAGTAAAAAAATAAATAAATAAACCTGACTGGATTTTTAAGCCCAATTGCTGGGCCTTGCTCCAGAGTTTTGCCCCAAAGCTATGGAGTAAGGTCTGTCTGTGACTTTGCATTTCTGCCAAGTTCCCAGCTGATGATAAATCCCTTGTTTGGGAGCCATGTTTCATTAACCTCCTGTAAACATCAGCTTTCCCCAAGAATTGCTCCCTGTTGTCATTTGTGCCTTTGGCGTCCTAATTTATTGTTATGGCTTTGTATGATCTTCATTGGGAGGACGGTATCCAGACTGCCTTTGGACATTGTAGGGTAAATGAGAATCAGGTTTTTCCACCCTCTCCCCAATGATGGAGCTCTGCAGGCCTACGCGCATGTCTGATGGCGGCACCTGGAGTAGGGTGTGGGCCTGCCTGAGTGGGCGCACCTGAGCCAGACACTGGGCTTATAAGCAGAGGTGGCGGCAGGAGCAGCAGCGACAAGCAGCAGAAAACAGAGCGTGGAGCAGAGGACCATTTGGGGTGCAGCAGAGGCCACGGGACGCTGCCAGAGAGCCCGAGAAAGTGAAGATTCGCCGGGGGCTGGGCGGCCTGCCAGCCCCTCAGCCCCCAGCCCATTGCCTGCCCTGTACGTGGTTGTGTCCCTACAAGAGAACATTAAAAAGCATAAAAAGCCACCAAGGGTTCCAGAACTCCTTTTGACCCGTCTGTGCAGCTCTATAGAGAACCTGTGTCCCTGGTGTCGTCCTACCTCGACAGTTGGCGTTAGTCGGCAGGATGAATTCAGCACAGATGGGCATAGAGCCCTCCGAAGCCTTCAGGAGGAACTGAGGGTGGCAGACCACGAGCTGGACACTGCTGGAGGTGCCACAGATGCGCAGGAGGTGGACCAGAGTCCAGGAGCTGCAGGACAAGCCCTCGAGGAGGAGAAGGTCTGCGAGAACCCACTGCGCTGAGGCAGCAGGTTTGTCAGAAAGAGAGAGCCCTGATGGACTTGGACTAAGTTATGACTAGGGGACCCTGGGGGTGGAAGGTGTTGTTTGTACACCCAGGAGATGAGAATCAGGGGGTGGCCCAAAGCAGCCTGTGCGCTGCCCGGCGCTCCCAGGGCCACAGCCCAGAGAGGCGATGGCCAGAGTGGAGGAGGGGGCGGGCCTGAGAGCAGGCTTGTGTGAGGGTCTCTGCAGCCAGGCAGAGGAGCTGTAAAAGCCAACTTAAGGCAAAGCTGGTGCAAGGTGGCAGCCCTGAGCGGCTGTCAAGCGGCTGAAAGGTTGCTGAAGGCCAGGGAGTCTCTTCAAACCCCCTGGGAGTCAGGCCCTGCTCGCGACTGAGTGAGGGGGAGGCCCGAGGAGCCCGTGCCCGGGGGCGGTGGAGACCTGGAGACCGCAGCGAGGGGGGACCCGGGAGAGGCCCCAGGTGGCGCTTGTGTCCGCGGAGCCGCCCCATGTGCGTGCGCAGAGGGTCGGCCTGAGGGCAGGGTCTGCGGTGTCCCGCTGGCGGCTGGGCGAGCCGGAGTTGGAGTGAGGCAGAGAGTACCCTGGGGATTGAGGGATGACCCCCCCCAAAGAGAGTGTTCCCTGGGGATTGAGTGATGAACCCCCAAAAAGTGTTGCCAGTCTGGAGAGTTGAGTGCATCCTGGAGGTGTATTCGGTGGTTCCCCGCCTCAAGTGAGCAGCGATGTACGCAGCAGAATTGGTGGATCATCTGTTGGTACCGATAATCTTGTCTTTTGCCCATAGGTTGGTGCCCCACCTGGGCTTATTTGCTGCACTGTTTAGTTCTGTGGGCCATGTTCATATCTGCTGAGGGAAATGTGTAGATTGGGAAATGTGCAGATTGTATGGCGAAAAAACCTGAGGGGGTAGATTGTAGGGTAAATGGGAATCGTCAGGTTTTTCTGCCCTCCCCAGACCTCTGCAGGCCTATGCGCATGCCTGATGGCGGCACCTGGGGTGGGGTGTGGGCCTGCGTGAGTGGGCGCACCTGAGCCAGACACTGGGCTTATACGCAGAGGTGGCGGCAGGAACAGCAGCGACAAGCAGCAGAAAACAGAGCGTGGAGCAGAGGACCATTTGGGGTGCAGCAGAGAGGCCACAGGACGCTGCCAGAGAGCCCGAGAAAGTGAAGATGCCCCGGGGGCTGGGCGGCCTGCTAGCCCCTCAGCCCCCCAGCCCATTGCCCCCTGTACGTGGTTGTGTCCCTACAAGAGACCATTAAAAAGCATAAAAAGCCACCGAGGGCTCCAGAACTCCTCCTTTTGACCCGTCTGCGCAGCTCTATAGAGAACCTGTGTCCCTGATGTCGCCCTGCCTCGATAGACATAATACCTCTCTCTCTAGCCTGACCACAGGGACACTTACCTGCCTCTCAGACACCACACCGAGCTCTCCCACTGTTCTCCCAAACTGCTCCCTCTCCCTGGGATACTCTCACTCCTGGTGAGTCAGTTCCAGTGTTGCTGTAGGGCTTTGGCCTTTCTCGATGATTCTGGGTTTGGGGTTTCTAGGTCCTTGACTATGGCGTGAGAAGAATTTGTAGCCATGTCTTTAGTGGAAGCAAAAGCAGTTTATTTTGAGACAGAATGAAAAGGCATCCAGGGAGAGGCCTCGAGTGAACGGAGTCCATGGAAGAACAGCTGCGAGGGAATTTTGGGGCTCCCGGCTTTTATGGGGCAGGAGGCTGCTAGCTCTGTTTGTTCTTGGGTGTATTGTGAAGGTGCTCCTGGGGCTTAGTTTACTGGTCCAGACAACAGTTTCCAAGTTACTCCCTTATCCCAAGGAGTAGTTTTATCAGCCTGACAGCTGGCTGGGGTTGGGGGGGAGCATTTAGAAATGCTATGGTGTCACCAGCTCCAAAGGAGGAGAGCATTTGGTGGTTTGGGGGGGGGGATTGCTTGACCTATTTAGGGGAATTGTCTTATCTTCCAGAAACTGGCCAATTCAAGGCATTCCCCATGTTTCTTGTTCTCCAAGGGCTTTATGGGCCTGCCTGCTAATTGCCTTAGCATTATTTGCTGAAAAGACTATTCTTTCTCCATAGTGTTACCTTGGCAAGTGCTATAGGTTGTATTGTGTCCTCCCCAAAAGGATATGTTGATCCTAATTCCTAGTATTTCAGAATGTGACCTCACTTGGAAATAGGGTTACTGTAGATGTAATTAATTAAGGTACAGCCATATTGTAGTATGATGGAATCCTGGTCAATATGACTGATGTCTTTGAAGAAGATGACCATGTGAAGACGGATACATGGGGAAATGACGTGTGATGATGAAGGCAGATGTTGGAGCTAGCAAGCTGTGAGACAGGCAATGCCAGCAATTGCGTGAAAAATCACCCGAAGCTAGGAAAGTTTCAAGAAAGAATATCCTTACAAGTTTCAGAAGGATCATAAGCTTACTAATACCTTGATTGTAACAGGAACCTCCTGGAACTCAGCTTTTTTCCCAAGATAGTCTTATAAAAATCCCACCTCAGTTCCAAGAGGAGAGATGGTTTTTCTAGGATGTCAGCCCATCTTCTTCCAGAAATACCAGGTTTCTGAATAAATCCAGCTTTCCTAACCTCAGTTCTTGTCTCTTGTGTTTGACTTACAAGTGACATATGACTGAATTTAGATTCTCTGCAGCAACTGGTTGATTGTTGAGTCATTATCAAGACACATCGGACCACACCCTGCCTATACCTAACCTGGTCTCAAGTAATATTTTTCACCCTTATTCTTAGATAGAGGCAGAGATGCAATGATGACCACACTTTTAAAGATTTTTCGCAATATAAAAAAACACAAAATAAATGATAACATAAGCACACAAAATAAGGAACAGAAAATAAATGGTAAATGCATGCTGCGAGACTTGGGAAGATACCGACTGTATTGATAAAACAAGAAGGGTGCAGTATGAAAAGTGAACAAAGAATCTGAACAAGTTCCTTCCAGCTGAACTACAATTTTCATTAAAAAATCATAAAAGTAAAAAAAAAAAAATGTCAAACTTATCTTCCAGACTACAAAACAAAAAGCTAAATGATCAAAATGTAAGCTTCCAAACATAGTCAGACTCCCCTAGACTTTATCTTCCCTGCTGCCTTCTTTGGAAAACTAATGAAAGGGGTAATCAGAAGCACTCAGAAAATGAGGAGGGAGGAAGATAGGGATTCTATAACCTGTGCTTTTAGTTGAACTACCCTTAGTACAAAAAGAGAACGGAAGCTTGGAGAGCAGAGTCAACATCGGAGAATGACACAAAAAAATTCTAGGAGGGAGAATTTGCTAGAACAAGGGGGCTTTCATGCAGGGGTAGATTATGGAGACCTTAAGGGAGATTTCAGATTATTGTCAAAGCTATAGATGGAGAGTAAAAACAATGGGCCCATTGTCCTTTGACTATAATAACATTCTGTTTCATGTCACAGCACTGTGGCGTTGGATCTATGTGGCTCTCCTACAGAAACATCACAATAATTATTAGTGTTCTCAAGATGTGAAGGATTTATTTACTCAGTGACTTTTATTTCTATAGCATTTGAGGAACACACTTCCTATAAATCCTGGTCCTGTTGCCAGAATCCCAAATCTAGCTTCACAAACCTCTCCCACACTAGCTCACAATTCGTCTACTTCCGCGATTGTCTTCTGTCAAACTCCTTAGAATATCTGATCCACAGAGTCTGCTCATCCACTCTGTCTGAACCCTGCTGCTTCTCTGACCACATCTGGACATACAAGGCAACTGGCTCTGTGGCAATTCTACATTTCACGGCATAGACTTCCTGCATGAGCCACCTACCGTTGCCATTTGAGAGCTTGCTATCCTCTTTACTAGTTGCTACCTCCATGACAGTACCCTCAGTAGTTGATCTTATATTGATTGAAATATCACGAGTGACCCTACCCATGTTCAGAACCTTGATATTTTGTCTCCTCCACATTTGCAACTTGAAATAGACATTGCTATTAATTATAATAGGAATGCTAAGAAAATCATCTATTTTTAACAATTCAACCTGACATTTATGTACAGAGTTGGAAACATTTGCAGCTGTCATTTAAAACTCATTCTGGGTATTTTTTGGATGCTTACTTCCATTATGTTTATACCATGATTTACCCATTCTGGACATTTCTTTATTACCAATATTAATTTGATACTTTCTTTGTCAAGTTTTATATAGTTACATCTGTTCTGCTATCTCCCTATTGATTTCACATTTAGCACCTCGATTCCTATAGAATTCATAGGAAAGCACCTCTGCCCCTGCCCCCCCAAAAATCACCACTACCTGTTTGTTCATGACCCAAAGGTCTAAAATTTACTCCTCAAAATAACTGCTTCAAATATTTTTTTCTAGCTGAATATGTATAACATTCTCCCTTTGTCCTAAAAATTAAAATTCTTCAGAACTTTCCATGCATTGAATATAGTTCATAAGTAATGCATAGTTATTTTTAGTTTCTTCTTTTGAATAATAAACAGACACTTAAATTTTGTTCTCTAGTCTCTGTTGCTATCTTTTCATTTTTGCCTTAACATGTATTTTTAATTTTTTGTAGCTTCTGTATAAATTTATTTTCTTTTTTTCATTGAGGTAACTGGCTTAAGACACTATACGTGATGCAGAGGCAAGGAATCACACCTGCTCACAGGTAAGTCTTTTGACTCACCATTTTTATTTCTTTGTTCATTTCCTTTGAATTTGTATAAATACTCCATGTTTTCCTCTTTCTCTTATTTGCTGATCACATTTTTGTTTTTTGTTTTTGACTTACTGCTTTTTTTTTTTTTTTTAAATCATCAGTCTTCTATTTTCTCCTCTCAAGTCAGTTTTTAGAATCACAATTGGCTTTTCAAATAAAACAACTGCAGCTAATTCACAGGGTACATTATCACCACATCTGCCACATCTATAAATGGAATTTGATATTCAGGAGCTCTAAATCCTCAAATCAGGAAAATAAAGAGGGACAAGATGGTTAAAAAGTAATTTATGGGAAGAAATCTGGGATATTCTTCACCTTTCAAGATGTGTGGAATAATATTGAACCATACTCCTAATCCCTAAACAAACCATTTGAAGTTTTTACCTCATGACATAACTGAACTTACTGTGTTTTTGCTCATTTTAAGTGTCTCTATTTTCTGTTTCTTTACAGTTTTCTTCATTGCATGTTTCACTTTTTTTCTTCATTTGAAATTTTACTCTCAGTATTCTTTACATTTTTAAAAAAATATTTTTCATTTGTATGTAGTCTGTGTCTTTTAAAACTATTCTGGTAATACAATGCAACATTTCCTAACTTTCTTCTGTTTCCTAAACAAATCATTTTGAAGTAATTTTCTCATTGTGTTGCTTGGACTGGGTTTACTTCTCTCATTTGTAGACTATTTTCACAAGCTGTAGGTGTTTGTTTCTCTTTACTCATTCGCGAAGGGGTTGGGCCTACCAGGTCAGGTGTTTCTCCAAATCACTGCAAATATTTTCCCTTAGTTCTTCATATAGCTATCTAGTAATTTTTGAGTCATTTTTTTTTTTTATCAAGATGCCCAAATCATTTAAGTAGGATACACTGTTTTGTGCATGAGAGAGATTTAACCAGAAAACATTTGTTCATGGAGAACTGGAATCAATGATTCTGTAACGGGCATTTGCTAACAGTGCACTTCACATAAGTATCCAAAGAGATGCTCATGGATTAACTGATTGATAATCAGACCATCATAGTACAGTAGAAAGACTGAATGAATTTAATAGGAAGAAATAACCACCCATTCTGTATCAATATTTACTTCTAATATCACCTTTTATTTCTTTCAGTTTTTTACAAATTTTCTAAAGGTTGAAGCTATGTTAAGAGTTAGTGATGCATAGCTTATGAACGCCAGTTGCAAAGCAGGGTGGGAAATCTCTTTCCTGAAGACCAGTTACAGAGTCTTCTCATAGCTAATATTGGGCAAAGTTCCCAGAATGGCAATATTTTCTGGGAAAAAAAATCAGGGACACCAAGTGCCCCTGAAGCACTAATTTCATTTCATTTCATCATTGAAATTTGTATGTAGAATTTTAATATTTCCATCCTACTTCTAGAATGATTTCCCATGGGAAGAAAGAGTTAAGGTTAATTTCTAAGAAGGTTCTTTGAACAAGATATCTGAAGTAAATTAATCACAAATAGTTCAATCTAAAACTTGCTATAGATTGTCTAGCAGAAGAGGTGAAGAGAAAAGGGATTGCATATTGTAATTTGCTTCTTGTTTTTTTTTTCTAGATCAGATATTTATCTTATAGTTTTATATAAAAACAAAAAATAAAAAAGAACTGATTTATCAAAATAAAAACGTTGATGCGGATGACCTTAACTTCACAACATACCATTGAATCAACCTAAAAATTGCATTTGCACCATCTTTTTTTTTTCCTTTCAAACATCTATTTCATATCTTTGATAGGCTGGGCATTAAGATAGTTGTCAGGCATACAAAGTAAATTGTGAATGTAGTTATATTTTGTCTTTTCATCCTGTTAACAGGGTCATTCACAGAGTAAAAGGTTTTGATTTTGATGAAGTCCAACTGATTTTTTCCCTTTATATATAATGTTTTTGGTGTCAAGTGAATTTTGATGTCAAGAACATGTTGCCTAGCTCTAGCTCCAAAAAATTTGCAACTGCCTGTTGCTAAATGTTTTATAATTTTGCATTTCACATAACTTATTGATCCATCTTGAGTTAACTTTTTTTTAAAAAGATTGATTTATTTATGCCTACAAGAACTGGGGTGAAGGCCAGAGGTGTGGGGGGTGAGAGGACTTATCAGAGACAGAGTAGGGAGCAGAACAGGCAGATCTACTGAAATACACTGCTGAGGGGAGCAGCGGGCGAGGCAGGAGAGGTCTGCCTCGCCATGTGGGAAGCTCCCTGGCTGGGGATAGAACTCATGCTGCAGTGGCTGCCAATAGCTTCATAGTGCTGAGATTTAACCCCTTGAGCCACCAGGGAGGCCCCATTTTGAGTTAACTTTTTAATAACTATTAGCTTTTAGGTCAAGTTTCATTTTTTGCCTATGAATGTCCAGTTGCTCCAGCACCATTTTTTGGAGACTCTCCTTCCCCCAATTTACTGCTCTACCTTTGTTAAAAAAGTATGTTTGGAGTACCGGTGTGGGTGTATTTCTTGTCTCTCCCATAGTCCATTAATCCTATGTGTTTATTGCATCTCCAAAGCCAACTGCATTTGTTAGTGTATGAATTAGGTAAATCTTGAAATCAGAATGATTCTTATTGTATTTTTCTTTTGCAAAATTATTTTTCCTGGTTTAGTTCATTTTCCCTCCATTTAATTTTAGCGTAATCTTCTCTGTATCAATAAAAAATATTGCTGTGTTTTTGATAGTAATTTCGTAAATTCCATATATCGCTATAAATTTTGGGAGAATTGACATCTTTCCAACCTGGAGTATTCTAATATTGAACACAATATGACTTTCTACTAATTGATGTATTTTGTGATATTTTCATCATGTTTTATAGCATTTGGTATAAAAGTCCTCTGTGTGTTTTGGTACATCTGTTATATTTTTAAGCGAACAGAAATGGTTTTGTTTATCAATTTAAGTATCAGTGTATTGATTGCTATATAACTACAATTGATTTGGGGGTTTTTCTAGTATCTTGTAGTGTTGCTGGACTCTCGGAACAGTTCTAGGGATGATTTGTGTTGGTTTGTTTGAGAAATTGTTGGGATTGTCTATGTAAATAATTATGTCATTTAGAAATGTGAAGTTTTTATTTCTTTTCTATTCTGTGTGCTTTTTATTTCCCTTTCTTGCTTTCATGCACTGGATAGAACTTCAAGTACTAAATTAAATCGGGATAATGAAAATGGAGATCTTATTTTTTCCCAGCCTCACGGGGAAAGCTTTCAGTCTTTCACCATTAATTAGGTTGATAGTTGTCTGTCTTTATGGGTACTCTCTGTAAAATAGAGGAAGTTTCCTTCTCAGGTTTTTTAATCATTTATGTGATTGTGAAATTTATCAAATGCTTTTTCTTCATCAACTGATGGGATTTTTCTTCTTTATCTTGCTAATATTGTGGTTTTATTGATGGCTTTGTGAATATGGAACAAACTGGGATAAACCCACCACCCATCTCTTGAAATTGTCGCATTTAGATGAATTTTCTGGTAGTCTAATGAATTATATTCCACTTTTGAAATCAACTCAATATGGTTATGGTATACTGAGTTTTCTGTACCTTTTGGATTTCTTTCATTAATAATATTTCCTTGAGTGATTGTCCTGCATTTCCTCTTCTGAAAATATCAGATGTCAGATATTATTATCAAGGTTAGGTTGCCCCTGTAAAATTAGTCAGAAACTATTCCATGTATTCATTCTCTGAAATAATCTCTGTGTTTGTCAGTATTCATTGCTATTTCTTCTGATGTGTTTGGCAGAGTTAACAGGTGAATATTTTTCAGTTTTAGTAATTTGTACTATTCTAGGAACTTTCGATTTCTCTAGAATTTCATTTTTATTGCTCTAAAGTTGATCATGATAATAACTTGTATATCATTTTATTTTCTATGGGGTTAGCAGTGATTTACTCTTTTCAGTTCTGACTATTTCTATTTGAGTTCACTCTCAATAATATAAGAGATTCATTAGTTACATTATTTTTCTTGAAGTGCTAACCTTTATCATTATTGATTCATTATATTGCTTATTCTAGATTTCATTACTTTAGGCTCTTTCTTGTGTTTTCCTTCTATTTTATTAGGACCTAATTTGATATTAGTATTACAGTATCTTGAAAAGGATTCTTCAAGATCATTGTTTTCTGCCTTCCTTTCTGGCTGATAAACTAATATCAGCTAAGATTTCTCTAACCACAGCTGTGCTATATCTTGCATGTTGAGATAGGAAATGGTTTTATTCATATCCAGGTGACTGTTTTCTACTTTTCACTGAAATTCACTTTATGAAGCATATTTCTCTATTATCTATTTTTCAATTTCCAGAGAAATAAGTTTTTCCAGGTTTTTTCCTGTTTCAATTATTTTTAGGTTAATTCCACTCTGATTCAGGAATTAACTATGTATCATTTGACTCTATGATGTGTTGAGATTGTCTCTGTTGCTTGCAAATGATCAATTTTTTTAATTATCTCCTGGTTACTTGTAAAAACTGTTCTCTCTGTAATTATTTGGCGTAGTATTATATATGTTAATCAATTCTGCAACTCTGCTAAGATCTTCTATATATTTATTATCTTCTTAATCTGATTGTTTTATCAATCACTAAATGAAGATTACTGAAAATCTTCCAGTTTTTAAAATTTGATTTTTTTTCATCATTTTTAGTGTATTTTAGTCTAGGTAATGTGTGCATACATTTTAAACTATGTCATTTTGTTAGATTTGCCCTTATGATTATGAAATATATTTTTATTTCTACTAATTATTCTTTTCCTCTTGCAATTTTTTAAGATAATGTTGGTTTTAATATTGTATATGATTCATAAATATGTGGCAATGCCTCTATTAACTATTCTTGCCTTAATATATTTGTCTATTTTTCCTTAAGCAACTTTTTAATTGTTTACATACTATTCATCAAATATGGATGGATATTTTTACTATTTTTATCTTTATATTTAACCGTGTCTCTTATAAACCTATAGACTAGTTTTTAAAAATCACTTTATGGAACGGCATGTACGTGTGTGTGTGTGTGTGTGTGTGTGTGTGTGTGTGTGTGTGTGTGTGTGTGTGTATAGAGAGAGAATATCAAGAATAAATGCAGAAATACTACTGTAGATCTTAGACACTTAAAAGGTGGTATGGGAATATGACAAACGAATTTATGTCAATTAATTTTGTAACTTTGATAAAAAAACACAAATATCTTAAAGATACAAGCGGACAAAGACCACTTAAGAAGAAATAGGTCATCTGAATAGCTTTATAGCTCTCCAAGAATTTTAATTGTAATAGATAACTTTAACCCAAAGAATATACCACAAGAGTAGTTGGTTTCACTGTTTCTTCTATCAAGTATTTAGGGAGGCAGTAATTCCAGCTTACATAAATTTAGGAGTAGACAGAAATACTTTGCGATTGACTTTTATGAGGCCAGTGTCACTAAGATACCAAACAAAATGAAGCACTATCAGAAAAGGAAACTGGTTTCCTTTAGAATTTCTTCTTGATATATATGAAACATACGGTTTAATATTAAAGATTTGGATGTTTTCTAGACATCTTCATACAGGGCTACAGGGGGCACTAAAATTGGCCAAGGACACTGCCCAAATAGCTTATTGGTCACTGTCTGAGTTCTTAACCCATGCACAATTGCAAGACAGATTCATAGAACAACACTAATGGAATTTATTTAAAAAACAGGGAAAAACAGAGTTACTGAGGCCCAAAATGGCCACTTACCTCACCTAAAGCAGTGTCCAGTGTTTTTAAAGTCCTAAACACAAATGCTCCCAAGATGGCATCTTCTTGCCACTGCAGACCTGGAACATGCAGTTGCCAGACTATAGGCTGGGATCCAACTCATGAAGACAGCAGAAGACACAATAGGCGATGCTCCCACAGCTGCTGAGATGCCCCAGCACAGCACTAGACAAGCGACACTCAAAACAACAGCTGCAGCATCTAAACAATCCGACAAATGGCAACACTCACAGCTCAGCACCACGCCCACTCTGGGTCTTCACCTTCCCTCCCACCTGTAACAGCAGCAAAGCTGGGAACAGTTTCAGTCGCTCAGCTACCTGCAAAGTCACCAAACTTTTCCTCTCTGAGGTTGGCTGCTAGAGGCCTCTCCACGTCCTTCAGAGGTCTGCACCAGCCTTCTGGAAGATGGGTGTGGTGAGGGCCAAAATTGCTGACCCTGGAATTGCTAAAGATCCAGAAACGCTGAATCTCAAACACCAAATGTTCAAATACAGAATCCTGAACACCGAAAATGCTGGGGGCTGGTTCTGCAGTCCCTTATATTTCTCATCAGAGTCTCCACCCCAAAATGTGGTACTTTGTTTGCATTTTCCCTGGGGCTACTATCCTCACTAACACCCCCTCCAGGGGGCACCACCTGTAACAGTCTTTGGCTTCAGCCATTGGTTGCAATTTCTTGCCTATTTTACATTTTAATTAATAAATAACATTTTAGAGCATATTTGAATTCACAGTAAAATTGAGCAGACAGTTCAGAAAGGTTGTACATCCTCTGACTCATCATGCTCAACCTCCCTAACCAAGCAACACCAGACTGGCTACAATTTAACAAATCTTTGTCCCATGGTTCATAGAGCAGAAAGGCTGTGGGTTTTTGATCAGAATTTAGATGGCCCATGAGTAGTTTTTTCCAGCCCCTGGATTAAAGACCATGAAAACTGCTGACTCACTTATGTTACTTCCTCCTTCCAAATGTCTGTATTTCCTTCCTGACATCACATATGATGTCACCTTTCTGAACTGTCAGGCCATTATTATTTTTTCAAATTGATAGCTATTATGTGTTTATGTGTGAAGGTAAAATCCTGCTTGGTCATATCAAGGTAAAAATCTCTTGTCTCTTGTTAGAATATTTTATTCATTGAATTAAAGAAAAAAGGTAGCAAAAAAAGCAAACGGCATAGCAATGACTAAATGATAGTATCTATATTTTAAATCAATTTATTCATTTTTATGTTTGACTCTATAAGTAAATTAGCCCATGGCATAAAGGGAAAATCATGACAAATGTAAATATGTGTAATTACTTTCTAATGTGTTACCTCTAATTTTGTCATTAATTAACAGTATTCCTTTAATCACCATTGACATTTTGGCTTGTCAGTCTCAGATCATGTGTAGCTACAACTTATCAACCACTCTTTAAAGGAAACAAATACAAATGGCTTTAGGGCCCCCCTGGTGGTACAGGGGTTAAATCTCTGCACTATCAAACTATCGCCAACCACTGTGGTTGAGTTTGATGCCTGGTCAGGGAGCTGACTGACATGGTGCAGCAACCTCTCCTGTCTGCCGCTGCTCCTCTCAGCAGTGTATTTCAGTAGATCCGCCTGTTCAGCTCCCCACTCTGTCTTTGGTGAGTCCTCTCACTTCCCATACCTCTGGACTACACCCCAGTTCTTTTTTTAAAAGATTTTATTTTTGCATACAAGTTGGGGTGCAAGCCAGAGGTGTAGGGCGATGAGAGGGTTCACCAGAGACAGAGTAGGGAGCAGAACAGGCAGATCAACCAAAATACACTGGTGAGGGGAGCAGCGGGCGAGGCAGGAGAGGTCTGCTGCGCCATGTGGGAATCTCCCTAGTTGGGCATCGAACTCATGCCGCAGCTGCCCACAGCTCCACAGTGCTGCACTTAACCCATTGCACCACCAGGGAGGCCCTACATCCCAGTTCTTATATGCATAAATAAACAATTCTTTAATAAAAATATCTACTTCTATAACCTCAGTAATAGAAAATTCCATAAACAGTGAGACAAGTAAATGATAATGGAATTACCACCTCCATGACTTTAAATACTCAGCTTCGCTTCTTACAGATGGAGGAGTTCTG
This sequence comes from Scalopus aquaticus, assembly GCA_004024925.1. NCBI lineage: Eukaryota > Metazoa > Chordata > Mammalia > Eulipotyphla > Talpidae > Scalopus > Scalopus aquaticus. The sequence continues at coordinate 254,268 of PVIJ01000109.1, forward strand.
CCACTGGGACATTAAAAATGCAGAGGAATGTGGGATATTTAGCTCCAGAGTGGTGAACTGACTCAAAGTAGGTTTATCAGAATAAGAATGCAGTCATAAATTCAGACTAAAGTGTCAAATAGACATGAGTCTACATGGACTATTTCCATTTGATGTTGGTGATGCAAACAGATAGTAGTATAATGACAATTTCAGCTCCTTAGTCTAATGCGAATTTGTTCCTGATAGACTTCTAATTGAGAGCAGAATGTAAAATGCTTTCTAATAGAAACAGGAGATTAGAATCAGTTTAGAAAAATAAGCTAACAATAGCTAACAAACTAAAAATTAAAAATTAAAGATAAGCTAACAATAGCTAAGCCACTTGAATGTTCTATCAATGACATATCTTAAGCCTACTGTCTTTTATCTAGACTAATTTAATTCCATCTCCATTGGTCTCCTTGCTTTCACTTTTGCCAGTTTTTCCTAATGTCCGTTCTCTATAAAACCAGCCAAATTATCTGTTAAAATATAATTAAAATCATGTGAATATCATGCAAATGTTTAAAATTCCCTAATGTTTGCCTATTGTTATTAGAAATCCTTACCTTGGCCTGTGAGATATTTTAGAATCTAGCCTCCAGTTACTTCTAATTCAGTCTTAGAGAATTCTGAATTTGACAATCTAGTTACATTGATCAGAGTGTTCTATATCTGATTACATTATCATTTTACTAATTGATGTCCTTTCACTTCAGTTTGAAGAACTCATTTTAGCATTTCTTGTAAGTAACACCTAGTGGGGAATTCTTCAGCCTTTGTCTGGGAAAATCATTATTTCTCCTTGATTTCTGAAAGGTGTTTTTGACAGATAGGGTATTCTGCTTGGGATTTTTATTTTCTTTCAGTGTCTTTCAGCACTGTGTGGCTTGAATATATCATCCCACTCTTGCTTGAGCTGTAAAGTTTCTGCTGGGAAATCTGCATAGATCTTTATGGAGGATCCATTAGAAGTTACAAGCTCCTTTTCACTTTTTATTCTTAAAATTTTGTCTTTGATTTTTGACAGTTTTATTATAATGTATATTGGAAAAAGATCTTTTTAAGTTGAGTCTGTTTAGTGCCCAATGAATTGATTAATTTGAATGCTAATCTTCCTATATATGGCAGGTTCTTAAGTATTATCTCTTTAAGCTTTATACTCCATTCTTCCTCTCTTCTTTTACTGGAACTCCAATTATTTGCAGATTATTTCTTTTGATAATATCCTATATTTCATATAGGCTTTACCACTTTTTTATTATTTCTTCTTTGTCCTCTTCTGACTGAATAATTACAAAGTTCTTGTCCTTTAATTCACGGAATATTTATTTTGCTTGACCCATTCTCCTCTGGATGCTATTTCACTTTTATTTCATGCATTGTATTCTTCAGTTCTAGGATTTCTTCCACTTGTTTCTTTTTTCATGATTCATTTTCCTTTAACTTTTCATCTTATGTGTGTATTGTCCTGGTTTTTCTGAATGGCCTCTCTGTCTTTTCTTGTTGTTCTTTGAACTTCCTTAAAACAACTACTTTAAATTATTTATTACATAAGGCACAGATAGTGAGGTCTTTGGAATCATTTAGTGGGAGATATCTGTGATCCCATAGTGGTGCATGTGCTCTAGATTGTTCATGTCCCCTCAAATTCTAGTGTTTTTGTTTTACATTCGATTTGTAAGGTACCTCCTGCAGCCTTTACTAACTGACTTTGGAAGAGAAATCACTTCCATTACACTGGTAAGAATTCTGAGACTTTCTCAGACTTTCTAAGATACACCTGCTCCATGTTTTTTGCTCCCTCTTGTGGCAGAATTCTTAAACTTGTATGACTTTTGAACCTACAACATGCTGGGACAGGGGCTGAAGTCTCTCTTTTGTTTTCCCAAGACTGGACTAAACTTAATTGTGGTGTCTCCCTGACCTACAGATCCAGCTGACTTTCTGCACATACTCACTATTCATCTGCTAAAACTCATTCTTAGCACCACGGGGAGTGCACACATGGAGCCAGCCTCAGGTTGGGGTGCGTGAGTGAGTGCATGGAACCCTGGGAGTTTCCATGAGTCATTTGGGGGGTTCTATGTGTGCAATATCCCCAGTGGCTTATGGGTGAGGTTCTTGATAGAGTTCAAGACAGAATTAGTAGTATACTTGTCTTTTTAGTGTCCTTCAAGATTCCTGTATACCGTTATCGTGTCCTTTTCCTACTTCCTGGTCATACAGCTTTTGATACAGTACTCTGGATGGGGTGAGAGAAAGGGGCCTCTTTGGTAGTGTCCCATAGACCTGGGGAGACAATGCACTCATTCACACACTTTCACTTTACTTCTCAGGAAATTATAGGCTGAGTTGGTCTCTTAGCAATGAGCTGTGCAGTTTCGAAAGGGAGGGTAATGTGGGCAAAATTAAACACTGTTCCTCTTATTGTCTCCAGTAAGGCCAGGCTCTTCCCCTATCCCTAACTTTGTCCTGGAAACTCTGCTGAAAAATCTGAACTTTTACAAAGGCTCTCTCATCTATGGGTGATTTGGTAACACAGGATTATCTAAGTCCTCTCAGACTGTGACAAACAGTACAGGCCACCGTAGGATCCAGTGTTAGGATCAAGGTATGTCTGCCTATAACCTGAAACTCTTCATGGTTTCTTGGCATGTGATGAAGGGCCTCACAACTCCCACAAAAGCAATTTTATCCATGGACGGATGTTGAATTGTTCAGTGGGGGATATGATTAACAATGTCTTATTCAGTTATGTTGTGATTTCGCCTTCGATTTCCAAGTCATCACTAATGACTCAATTAGATATCACGAAATAATATGAATAAATCATGCCAAGTAACTGGAATTTGCACGCACTAAAAATATTGTAAACTTTCCCAAATTAGCAAAATTTATAAAAATCAAAAATTGATGTCACTTACTGACTGTAATACAAGCACTAGATCTCCTTTGGAAAGAAATATCAAGGACTTCAGAGCCGTTTCAACTTTTGGAAAAAGAAAACTAGGCCCAACAAGCATAAGTTAAAAAGAGAGGAATATTTACAAATGTTATCTTACTCCTTATCATATCTTTGTTCAATTATTGTTTAGGCCAACCTCTTCCTAGGTCTCATGGTTTTGATTTGTAGTGTTTATTCTGCAGTGTCACAGGTTTACTGTGAGTACATATTATTCATTTGACACAAATCTCATGGCCATTCTTAAAGCATCTCTCTGGCCAGAGGATATTCTGATTAGATAGACCTGAGTTACAAATGTACATTTGTATCTGGTTGGTGGAACCATTTATTCATTCTTTCTCTTGTTAGGAATTTATTGAACAAATATTTTGTGCCACTAGTGTGTCAGATACTGTCCTGGGTGCTGAAATATAGCAATGAACAAATCATTCTTGTCAAGTAACTCACATGTCACTAGGTAGAGAAAAATAAACAGAAATATAATGTCATGTGGTAAAGAAAATGCTATGATAAACAGAAAGTTTAATGGGATAGAGATAGTTTTGTCTCTTTTTAGATAGGATGATTAATACAAAAGTCCTTGAACAAATATATTTGAACAAAGATGTTTAATATATGAGGATATAAATCATGTGGGTGGAGAGTGTTTGAGAAAGATAGAACAATAAATGTAAATGCCCTGAAGCAGGAGTGTGATTGGCGTCTTAAGGAAATGGAAGGGAGGTTCAGTGAGGCTGCAATGGAGCAAGCTGGACAGGGTGAGATGCCATGAGGTCACAGAAGCACAGGGACAAGATTTTGTAAGGGTGTAGGCTATTTTAAGGCCTTGAAGTTTCATTCCTAGTGACCTGGGACAACTTGGGGCATGTATTGTTAACACTTTGTGATCCGCTCACGTATTAGTACGTGTTTTTTGTCACCAGTATCAGGTGGCCGTTCACGTATTAATATGTGTTCATCTAGTGTCCGGTTTTTCACGCCACGGTGGATTTATTTGGAAATACTAGGAGCTATTTCTTTGATCATACTTGGTCTAGAAGCTTTACACATAGCTTTGGTGAAAGTGTAAGGTGTTTTATGAGAGATATTACAGTTTTTTAAATATCCAGTAGTTCAGGAGTTGTGTTTTATTGAATGCTTATACCATTCATGCGGTGGCACAAAAAATGGCCGGCCCCAAGAGCTGGTAAATTTAAAAGCCACCAGCACACAAAGTGTTAACTTGAGGAGTGAATGTTGTGAAGAAAAAAATTCACAATTTTTGAACCACTAAATACAAGTAGTTCTTAATTCTGACACATGAAAAGTGATTCAAAATATTTAATAGTCGATTTTTTTAAATTTAAAAGTCTAATTTAATAGTTACTTAGAAGTGGACATACCCCAGGTGGATTATTTAAATTAATTATACATGCTGTCCCTCGCTTTTCTATTTATTGGAATTTAGCTGACCTTCTGGAGAATCTGATGTCTACCATAGCTCAGTTGTCCAGTGGTTTGTGAAGCTACTCCCCAGAATTGTATCAATTTGGAAACATCTACATAGGTTTGTCTGGATTAACTTTGCACTTTATAATTCTTTCCCATCTCCCTTTGGGGATGCTTCCTTCATTTTAAATATTTTTGGTAGGGATTTCAAATGAGGCACTATCACACAGTCTCACATTCCTTCTACTACCTCTACTGCAGGGATATTTGTATTATTTATACTGGACTCCACAGAGTACTGTATCTTCCTGGATATTTTAAGAATTAGGCATGTTTTCAGTCTTCAAATTTATGTTGGATTTGGAAAAGAATAACTTATTAATTTTAAGTTTATAGAGTACAGTCTTAGGATTATTATAATGCAAAAATCTAATTGATAAGTCAATAATTGGGCCAATACATAAAGGATGTAGAAGTGAGAAATTAGTGGGGTGAAAATGAGCAAGTAATATCACATCCTTGATGTTCTAGATCAAACTGAACCTGAAAATAATTTTCCATTGAACTACTTGTTAACTTGAGGCAATATTTTTCTTTCCTATAGTTTAACTTGGTGAGTTTGGTTCCCTTGCTGTCAACAGGAAAATTCTTAACAGAAGTTGTCTAAAGAATTTATTGGAGGTAGTTTTCAAAGCTGGAGAGAAATATACAAATTGTTACTAAGACAAGGGGCTAAAAAGTGAAAGTATATTTCTCAGCTAGTGTCCACATTTATTAACTGTTGGAAGACATGCAAATTATATAGAAGTCAAATTGGGAGACATTAACAAATAGGCCCCAGCAGCTTCTGAAGATTGGGATAAGACTCTTTGGGGATGAGAAATAGGATTGATGGATTAGTCTCTTAGAATGTAAGTTATCAAAGCCTGTTGGTGGCTTAGAAACAGGATCACCAATAGTGGTAATCTGAAAGTGAGAAGAAGTGGACAGATAACTAACTGCATTGTAGAAAGTGGTTAGGATAAACCAGGAGCATCTTAAGATACTCAGGACTTTACCAGGGAGGAACAAAAGGATCCATTCTCTCTCAGTCATGCTTTTTGTGGGGGTCTCAAACCAGAAATCTGAGTAATTGTAACTAAGAGAACATGAAAAGGTAGAATTTGGGGGAGAAGATGTGAGAAAGAGAAACAAGGGGGCAAAGGAAACAATAGGGAGGAGGGAGAACAGAGATGATGAAGATGAAAGGGAAACAAAAGTTGTCCTGATAAGATCAAATGGACACATTTTAAACAATGCTTGAGCCGTAGACATTTTAGGAACACATAATACTATTCTTTTTTTCCCCATCTAGGGAAAATTATTACTTGCTCTATACCAAAAATTTAGAACAAAGGAAATAACAAATATTTCAGATTCATTTTTTTTAAATAAGTTTCCTCTTGGCTTCAAATCTTCTCAGTAAATATCTGGAATCCACTATAAAAAGAAGTACATTACTTCTGTTTATAAGGCATTAATTTCACAAATCAATTTTATATAGTTATTTTTTCCAATTTTGGATTTTTATCTACTAAAGACATTAATTTTTCTAACATTAAAATTGCATTTAAAAAAATCTTCACAGAACAAATTTTATATTCTTTTAGGAACAATCAAAACCAAACCCAAAGCAAATCTTGGATTCTGACTGCATGCAGAACTGAGGTTTCTGGAGAGATCCAAAGTACTGTGGTGGAAGTTTCGTACCTGGATGGTGGTTATAATGCAGTAACATACATTTGAGACATATGAATCTGTACTTCTAAACTATAATCTGTGCTATAAACCAATATTAACATAAAAATAATAAACATAAAAATTAATCTTTTAGATGTTCTGACTTTTTTCCATCAAAGCACTTTAATTTTGAAATCCTAGAAAATCTATTTCTGCTGGTACACAGAAATACTTGTCAACATTAAGCTACCTTAATATTATGTTGTAATTATTTGCAACAGATAGGTAAACACTTTTTATGAAATTAGACTTTTTTTTAAAGATTTATTTATTTATGCATACAAGCTAGGGTACAGACCAGAGGTGTGCGGAGGCAAGAGGGTTCACCAGAGGCAGAGCGGGGAGCAGAACAGGCAGATAGATGGAAACACACTGCTGAGGGGAGCAGCAGGTGAGGCAGGAGAGGTCTGCTGCGCCATGTGGGAATCTCCCCAGCTGGGCATTGAACTCTCCGTGCCTAACCGCTGCACCACCAGGGAGGCCCAAAATTAGACTTTAAAATCTGACTCTGGGGACTTCCGGGATCAACATGGCAGCAAATGGACGTTAGGATCCGGGTCTCCCATAAAAAATGATCTATGAAGAAATATCCCTAAATTTGGGACCTGATCTGAACAGGCCAGATGGGCTACACAGACCAGCCACCCAGCTCGTGTCCTGGACACGGAGAGAAGCAGAAGAGGCGGAGTAAAGAGAAGGAAAAGGTCACCAGACCCCTCCCGGAGAGACACCAGTAAGGAAAGGTGGGCAAGCAGGCTTCCTCAAGCTTTGCCGAGTATAAGGCTTGGGACTGCGGTGGGGAAGGAAAACTTCAGCCAGACGGTGAGGTGAGAGATCCCTCCTTCATCCTTGTGCAGCTGCACCCAAAGAACCTCCAACTGCGAGTTGCTGCAGCCCCTGCCCCTCCCGGGGCAGTAGCTTTGCCCGCTGGGAGGAGGCTGCCTGCCAACGTTGCCCTCCCCTCCCCCACCTGCCCTCGTGGCCGCAGCTCCGGCTGGGGAAGAGGCTGCCGGCCCACAAGGCCCCCTTCCCCCACCAGCCGGTGTGGCTGTAGTTCCAGCCAGAGGAGGCTGCCTGCCTACTTGGCTCCTCCCCCACCTACCTGCACCGCTGTAGCTCCAGCTGAGAAGAGGCTGCCGGCCCCCACACCTGCTCAGCTCAGCTGCCTGCTCCAGCAGTGGTGATAGACTCAGGCAAGCATGGAGGAATCACTGGGAGAGAGAGACATTAGGAAAAACTCTAGCAACCAATACTGGCAGCAAAACACAGCAGGGTGATAGCAACACCTGACACCTGAAAGGAGGCTGAACCCCAGCAGTGGGGCCACCCAAAAACCCCAAAGGCAAAAGACTACAGAAATCTCCCCAAGCTTGCATCAACCCCAAGAGCCTGGGGTACCATCCTTAGCCACGGGTGGCATCCCCCCTCTCCATTTTTTTTTCTTTTTACCTACCTCTTTCTTTTCATCCTTACCTTCTAATTTTCTTCCTCTCCTTTCTCTCTCTCCTTTTTGATTTATTTTAATCACTATAAGCTTAATTTTGTTTTACACGAAGTCCTGATAAGTTATCCTCCCACATCTGCCCATATGTTTATTTGTTTCCCTAACTGGCTGCTTACTAACTATCTGGTTCACCCTCCACTATCTCTGTTCTCTTAATCCCTCTATCCCCCTATCTCCCTACCACTATCATCAATACCCTTTTTATTTTGTTTGTGTGTTTCTTCCTTTTATTCTCCTTTCCCCCGCACCCCAATTCTTTCCTCCTCCTCCCCCTTCCCTTCCCCCCTATTGCTCCTCCCATCCTCTAAACCTACGTAACACCCCCCTTTCACACATCACCCCTTCTTCTCGTCTAATTCTACTTGGACCCTGAAACATGTCGGAGACATGCCACGAGGGACATGGAAGTTCAACAGAGAAACAAGAATACCCAGATGACACCCATCCACAGCAGCTCAGACACTAGGAAACCACAAACACTCCTCAGCAAGTGAAACCAAGAGTCTTGCCTGCCAGCACCAGTGGTACAGGAACACTACACTCAGAGCAAAGCAGAAGGCCAACAATGGGAAGGAAAAAAGGTACAAATGACTCTGAAAACAATCCTTCACAGAAAGAAAATCCTTCTCCTGGACCCAATAATATGAACATAGAATATTACATCTGCCTAACAGATAAAGAATTCAAAACAGCCATAACAAAAAAAAAATCATCAAATTAAATGAAAAGATAGAGAAGGAAAGAAACATAAACAAAGAACTGAGGAATATAAATGAAGAACTGAAGAATGAGAATAAATCCATAAAGAAGAAATTAAAGGAAATGGAGGGTTTACAAACATTAGTAGAGGAGCTTAAGAACTCTAGGAAAAGCCAGGAAGGTATAATACGAGAAATGGAGGGAAGAGTAAGCACTCTCAAAGATAAAGATACTGAAAGAACCAAGACAGAAAAGGAAAGAGAAACACGAAGGAAAAAGAAAGAGGAAACACTTTGAGAACTATCTGACACCATGAGAAAAGGAAACATCAGAGTCATAGGAATCCCAGAAGGAGAGGAGGAGACAAAGGAACACAGAAACTTTTCAAGGAGATAATTGAAGAGAACTTCCCAAACAAAAAAGGAAACAAAAATTGACATACAGGAAGCCAGAAGATCTCCAAATTATTATAACGAAACAAAAAATAAAATCAGCAAGACATACAATAGTAAAACTATCGAGAATTCAAGACAAGGAAAATATGTTGAAAATGATGAGGACAAAGAAACAAATAACCTACAAAGGAAAGGTTGACATCAGACTTCTCTGAAGAAACACTACAGGCAAGAAGAGAATGGCGTGACATATTTAACAAACTCCAAGCCAACAAATATCAACCAAGAACACTTTACCCTGCAAAGCTCTCCTTCCTCTATGAAGAAAGAATAAGGACTTTCTCTGACAAACAAACTTCAGAAATTCATTACTACCAATCCCCCACTCCAAAAAATACTACAAGAAACACTGAAGCCAAAACCAACAGAGGAGTGACTAGGAAATGCAGAATAAGGTAAGGACTAGAACCACAAAAGGGCAAACAAACTGGCAAATATGGATACCAGTATATCAATTTTAACCCTAAATGTAAATGGACTAAATGCACCAATAAAAAGACAGAGTACTGGACTGGATCATAAAACAGAACCAAACCTTCTGCTGTCTACAGGAAACACATCTAGCTGCAAAAGATAAGCATAAATTGAAAGTAAAAGGCTAAAAAACAATCCTACAAACAAACAGACCAAAAATGGCAGAAACAGCTATACTTATATCAGAAAAAATAGACTTCAAACTTAAGAAGGTAAAAAGAGACACAGCTGGTCACTACATTATGATAAAGGGGACAATAAAACAGGAAGATATAACACTCATCAACATATACTCCCCAAATAAAGGAGCACCAAAATATATCAGACAATTATTACTATCTCAGAAAACAGACATTAAAGAAAATGCATATATAGTAGGAGATTTCAATATCCTACTCTCACCATTGGACACATCAACAAGACAAAAAATAAAGACACTAAAGCTCTAAATAAGGACTTAGACCACATGGGTTTAATAGATATCTATAGGGCACTCCCCCCACCCCCAAACTGAATACACATTTTTTCTCAAGTGCACACAGACATACTCCAGGATTGATCGCATATTAGGGCACAAAACAAACCTCACCAGATACACTAAGATCAAAATCATACTGACCTTCTTCTCCGGTCATAAAGGAGCCAAACTAGAAATAAACCATGAAAGGAAAAAAAAGGAGCCCTCTTACCTCATGGAGACTGAAACCTACACAACTGGAAAACCACTGGATTAATGAAGAGATCAAAGAAGAAATCAAAAAAAAAATCTAGAAATGAATGACAATGAGGACACATCATTCCAGAATGTTTGGGACACAGCAAAAGCAGTAATAAGAAAATATATAGCAATACAGGCTTACAGCAAGAAATAAGAAGCAACCCAAAGACACAATCTAATCTCCCATCTCAAAGAACTAGAAAACGAACAACAAAAAAACATGAAAGCCAGTATAAAAAAGGAAATAATAAAAGTCAAAGCAGAAATAAATGAAATGGAAATAAAAAAAAAAATCCAGAAGATCAACGAAACCAAAAGCTGGTTCTTTGAAAAAAATAAACAAAATAGGCAAACCTCTAGCCAGTCTTACAAAGAAAAAAACGGGAGAAAACACAAAAAAATAGGATCATAAATGAAAGAGGAGAAATTACAACGGACACAGCAGAAATGAAAAGAATAATCAGAGATTATTATGAACAGCTATACAGAACAAGTTCAACAACTTAGAGGAAATGGAGAAATTCTTAGAACTATACAATCACCCAAATCTAGATAAAGAAAATACAGAACATCTAAACAGACCAATCACAAGCGGCAAAATTGAATCAGTAATCAAAACCCTTCCCCAAAACAAAAGCCCAGGACCAGATGGTTTCATAAATGAATTCTACCAAACATTTAAAAATGAACTAGTCCCTATCTTACACAAACTCTTTCAAAAAATAGAAAGGAAGGAATACTACCAAACATGTTCTATGAAGCCAACAATACACTAATACCAAAACCAAACAAAGACAACACACAAAAAGAAAACTAAGACCAATCTCTCTAATGAACATTGATGCAAAAATATTTAACAAAATCCTAGCCAACAGGATCCAACAATGCATCCAAAAGATAATACACCACGATCAGGTGGGATTTATTCCAGGGCCACAAGGATGGTTCAACATCCAAAAATCAATTAATGTAATCCAACACATCAACAAAAAGAAAAATAAAAACCATATGCTCATATCAATAGATGCTGAGAAAGCATTTGACAGAATGCAATATCCATTTATGATAAAGGCCCTTGAAATCCTTGGGATAGAAGGAACATACCTCAATATAATAAAAGCCATATATGACAAACCCACAGCTAATATTATCCTCAGCGGTGAGAAGCTGAAAGCCTTTCCATTAAGACCAGGAACAAGACAAGGATGTCCAGTCTCACCACTGCTATTCAATATAATACTGGAAGTCCTAGCCAAAGCAATAAGGCAAGAGAAAGACATCCAAGGAATCCAAATAGGGAAAAAAGAAATTAAACTGTCACTATTTGCAGACTATATAATATATACAAAAAACTCTAGAAACTCCATAGAACAGTTACTCAAAATTATAGATCAGTTCAGTAAAGTAGCAGGATACAAAATCAACACACAAAAATCAGTACCTTTCTATATGCAAATACCCAGTCAGAATAAGAGGAAATTAAGAGATCCATCCCTTCAAAATTGAAACCAAAAAAATAAAATACCTGGGAATAAATCTAACAAAAGTGGTAAAGGACTTTTATAAAGAAAACTATAAAACACTGTTGAAAGAAATAGAAGAAGACTCAAGAAAATGGAAAGGCATCCCCTGCTCATGGATTGGAAGGAATATCATCATCAAAATGGCCATCCTTCCAAAAGCAATTTACAGATTTAATGCTATTCCAATAAAAATCTCAATGACATTCCTCAAAGAAATAGAACAAATACTGATGAAATTCATATGGAACCACAAAAAAAAAAAAAGCCCTCCTGACTAAAGGGAAAGAAAACAGAGTGATTAATGGAGTGATTACAATCCCGGATTTCAAACTATACTACAGGCTGTAATAATTAAAACAGAATGGTACTGGAACAAAAACAGACACAAAGACCAATGGAACCGAATAGAAAACCCGGAAGTAAAGTCACACATCTATGGACAACTAATCTTTGACAAGAGCAAAGAAAATGCAGTGGAAGAAGGACAGCCTATTCAACAAATGGTGCTGGGAAAACTGGACAGCTACATGCAAAAAAAATGAAGCTATTCTACTACCTCACACCCCGCACAAAAGCCAACCCAAAATGGATAAAAGACCTGGATGTAAGACCAGAAACCATAAAATTTATAGAAGAAAATATAGGCAAAACTCTACACGACATACATCTCAGCAAAATCTTTAAAGACACTCCAAAGCAAAGGAAATGAAGGACAAAATAAACAGCTGGGATTACATAAAAATAAAAAGCTTCTGTACAGCAAAAGAGACATTAACCAAAACTAACAGACACCCTACTAATTGAGAGAAGATCTTTGCACACAATACAACCGATAAAGGTCTGATAACAAAAATCTACAAGGAGCTCACACAACTCAACAAAAACAAAGTCAACAATCCAATCAAAAAATGGGCAGAAGAGCTAAAAAGACCCTTCTCCAAAGAAGAGAAGCAAATGGCCAACAGGTACATGAAAAAAATGTTCATCATCATTCATAATCAGGGAAATGCAGGTCAAAACCACGATGAGATACCACCTCACAACAGTGAGAATGGTGCACATTAAAAATACAGGCAACAACAAATGCTGACGAGGATGTGAGGAAAAAGGAACTCATCTACACTGCTGTGTGATTGCAAACTAGTCCAACCGCTATGGAAAGCTGTGTGGCAATTCCTCAAACTGCTAAAAATGGAGCTTCCATATGACCCAGCAATACCACTCCTGGGAATCTACCCAAAGGACACAAAACCAATAATCCAAAAGGACACATGCACCCATATGTTCATTGCAGCACTGTTTCTGATAGCAAAGGTATGGAAACAACCCAGATGCCCAAAAATAGATGACTGGATCAAGAAGATGTGGGACATATACACAGTGGAATACTATTCAGCATTCAAAAATGATAAACACATGTAATTCGCAGCGACATGGATGGAACTAGAAGGAATAATGGTCAGCGAAGTAACCCAGAAAGAAAGAGAAAAATATTGAATGGTTTCACTTTTAACAGGGATATAGGGGAACCAAATATGAGAGAGACACCCAGAGAGGGAGGGAGAGGATAAGAGCTCAAAATGGGGTAGAAAAGGGCACAAGGGACCATGGTGATGGGTCACGGGTGAATTGGTGGTGGGCTACCCAAGGGGAAAACAAAATGTAAAAGATATAAATAACAATAAAAAAAATTTAAAAATCTGTTTATACATTTTTCAGTTATGTTAGAGAAGACTGTAGATGGTTCTCAATGTATTTCTGTTTTGTTTTGTTTTTATTTTTGTTTTTAATGACCAATATTTCATTTTCTATTTATGGAAATTTGAGACCCAAGCAGAATAAATAGCCCAATGTAACATTTGTTAATGAAAAGTAGTAATGAGATTACAATTTTTTTTAATACTCAATCCAATTTCTCTTTCACAACTGCCTCCCCTCACCTGGGTTGAGAAGAAAAAGAACCTAAAATGATTGTGCACCTTTAACACCAAAATATTTAATTATGAAAAGGTCAGAAATCATTTTGATCATTCTTGGATGTTATAGCAAGTGTTATGATGTTAATTGAATCAACTATACATTGAAGAAAATCAGGATTAAATTTTTAATGACCTGTTAGGATCCATTCCAATTAGTTAATTTAGTAATGAACATAATCTCAAAGGAAAATTTAATTAAACTTTTATAGAGGATCCCATTTATCATTACTTAACATTTGTGATATTAATAGTACTTTCCCAAAACTTCTTCTATAGTCTTTATATTTCAATAATTTTTGAGACTAAGTTGATATTTTGGCCTTGTTTAACTTTTCTTCCCCTGAGAGTGTTAAGAGTTTGTCTTCACTGTCCTTCCTAAGCATTTGGAAACCCTGCAATGACCTCTGAATAGAAAAGTTCCCACCTTCAGTTAGATGACGTGTTACTACTGCAGGAAATAAATTTTAACATGTTTGGTTTCATTGCATGTCATTTTCACAACCGTTTGTCATACTTGGAATTTTGAAGTTCCCATAAGCCTTGGTGACAGAAGCTGTTATACTTAACACAGAATGAAAATGTTATAAATATGAAATTTTATAAAATAACGGAGTTGAAATTGGAACCAAGCAATGGTGGAAGCTTACAGATTGACTTGAATTAATGTCTTGCTTAAACAGGATGCAGAAGTTGCAATTCTAAGAACTTTATAAGGAGGGAAAAATGGAAAATGTTTGTGCATAAAATGGCCAGTACCTACAAAGCAAGAAGCATAACATCAAAGCAGAGGGATTGATCTGGCAAGTTGACAGTCTGCCTCAGTATTAAGTAACATTCTCAACTTGTGACCCGGCCCAACTAAGTGGTGAACTTTACCTTGACCATTTGAGATCCTGACTTGTTATGATTTATTTCCCAAGCACAGTCTTGTGAGCATAAAAGACCTTCTCAAGAGAACCTAGTTAATATCTCAGTGTTCTGGAAAAATTACATCCAAGCAAGCCAGAATCTGGGATTTCTAACCTCTGCTATTTCTTTTAGGAATCAGAATACATTTCCTAACACCCTTACATTCTGGAGAATGAGGCTGATTTCCAATAATATCCCCATATGCTTTTATTAACACTTACTTAGGTTTTTTTTTCATTTGTTTCTTTTGGTTGTTGGTGAAACTAATAATTGAAATAAAAACGGTGTTCTGTGTAGTTCTTCCTCAAAGACTTAAGGAAGAATGGTTTCATATCATCAGCTCAGAACCTTCCAATGAATAAGTTTTAACAGGATATTAAGAGAGCCAGCCACATATGTTTTCTTCTTCAGACGGAATAAGTCAAAACAGTAAGGAAGTTTGGTGTTTTACATTCCTCTCTTAAAGTTTTCTGTAATGTCCCCAAAGTTCCATATAGTCCTCATACAGGGAAATGCTCATTATGAGGAAAAACTACAAAATCTCTCTTCTGAAACACATTTCATTCTCAGGAAACAAACACTTATTTTTCAAAAGTTATTTTTTTCTAGACATTAAAAAGTAATAGTAATATTAATGCAAGAAATTGAATTCCACTAAAGTCCCCAACAGTTGTTCGCATGGGAGGGGGAAATTTCCCTTTGTTATTTGTCACTTCTAGCCCTCCAGAAATAAGACAGCCAAACATTACCCTCAAGGTTTCTCATGGCACCCCCATGCCAAGTATAATACCCTGTAAATCAGAGACGATGACTGCATAGAAAAGGACAGAGTAAAATTCACTGCTCACACTGACCTGTTTATGTGGGTAGGAGATTGTTGTCTAAGAGCAAGATGGCTACCAACACACTATTTGAAATGCAACTCTCTGGCATCCTTTTATATTCCGAATTGTTGCATCAAGATGAGATGCAAATTGTCCAATTTTGCCATTGTTCACTTAAACCATTCAGCTGTGGCTCAGCTTCTGATGAGATTTGGTAGATTAGATTTAATACATTTTCAAAACACAAATATTTTTACATCAGAGTCTCCACGGGAATATCATGAAGCAAAGGTGCTGTGTAAAGTTGCATTTGTTCAAATCTTCTAGGTTGCATTGAAATAATAATAATAATAATAAACTGTAGAGTCTTAAAGTTACAAAGGTTTGCTCCTTGCTCAGCCCCAGGCACCCAAATCTCCAGGTAAGTCTCTCAGACTACAGGTCTGCCAAGCAGTGACGCACCCATCCATCACTCTTCCCATAAATTATATATTTATGCATAGAAGAACTGAGGTGTAGGCGTAAGGTGTAGGAGATGAGAGGGTTCACCAGAGACAGAGTGGGGAGCAGAACAGGTGGATCTACTGAAAAACACTGCTGAGGGGAGCAGCAGGTAGGACAGGAGAGGTCTGCTGCGCCATGTGGGTCAGCTCTTAAAGTTTACATTCATCTCTTAAAGTTTTCTGTAATGTGGATCTACTGAAAAACACTGCTGAGGGGAGCAGCAGGTAGGACAGGAGAGGTCTGCTGCGCCATGTGGGTCAGCTCTTATAATAATCAAACTGGCCGGGGATCAAACTCATGCTGAAGTGGCTGGCGATAGCTTGACAGAGCTGAGGCTTAACCCATGAGCCACCAGGGAGGCCCAGTATGTGTCTTGTTCCATGACCACTGCAGAAGAGGGAAAGAATGCTGGGCCATCCATACTAGCAAGTCAGTGCCTTAGCCTGGCAGTGGCTGTGCCACCTCTGTTCACAATTCCTTGACCCAAAGCAGCTGCACAGTGATGAATTTGCCAGGATGACAAAGACCATCTTTCCAGAAAAGAGCAAGGAGACATTCCAATGTGTGAACAATAGCCATCTCTACCATAGCTGTCAACGGACAAATAAAAATACTGTTACGGACAAATAAAAATAATGTATCTATATTTTACTTCCTAAACTTTTATCTTTTTTCACATATAATAGAATGGCTATGTGGAAGACATTTTTTCAGTAAGTTCACTGAATATAAGATTTTTTTCTCCCAAAAAGTCGTAAACCACTCTTATGTACTTTGCAGAAGTGTAGCTTTAATATCGTTTATAACCAATAAAAAAATGCTTTTGATTTAGTGAGGCAAAAATGGTCTATTCCATTCCCATTTAATCTGTCAAAATAACAACTGTCAGTGACAAGGATATATATAAAATGATCCCTTCAAATTTAAGGCTTTAGTAGCCAGTATGAGCAAATAAGCATAACCTTTTGCTACAAGCTATCATTCACCAAGGCTATAAAGAATTTGAATTTCCCAGAGATGTTTCTTGCTGAAATCCCAATCTGAGTATCTGTGTCTTGAAAATAATTTGTATAAATACATTTTGGATGAATCATTCTAAGGTTTAAGCTTCAAATTTTATACACAACGCCAAGAACAAAATATCCGGGGAAGGACCTGAAACAGTTATTTTGTAACCATTATTTTATAACACAAGCAAATTGTGTTTATGTTAAATACTTCATGCAAGAAGACTAATCAAACTAATTTATTTTGTTGCTTCCACGGACAGTTGTCATCCACTGGAGTGACAGCTGCTCAAATGCAGCACTAAGAGAGGCATGTTGGACATGACTATCAACCACAGTCCTTTGCCCCCCCCCCCCCAAGTTCTTCTAAGTATAAAATACCCTGGGGAATTTCTTCTTCCTCTTAAGATTTCTGCTTTGCTTTATTTCCTGGAGTCTAGCTCCCGGGGCCATATTCAGTTTGCTTACTATTGGACTTACTTCTCTTTGTTTCCATCTGCTGTGGGGGAGCTGATGAAATAATCCTGGGCACCAGGGAGCATGTTCTTAGGAAACAGGAAGGAAAACCCCTACTGAGATCATGTTCTAGTTATTTCATGTTAACCCCCTCAGAGGTCTCGCTTCATCTCTCTCACTCCACAGCTCACGTCTGTGGAGTCCTGGGGTCACCCCAGTCCTCTCGAGCTGTCATCCATTATTCCTTATCCTCTCACGCCACTCATGATTCTATCTCCCGAGCCCTCTTCTGCCACACTGTACCCATGCCAAACAGAGACTGGGTCTTAGCAAAGCACTATCAGCATTCTGCCTCTGCAGGTTACACTCTCCTCTCTGATCAAAACAGCACAGGAGAAAACAACAACAACAAAACCAAAGCAAAACCAGCAGGCAACCATACGTGAGAGACATTCAGCGAGGGAGGGGGGAGGAAAAGGGTTCAAAATGGGGGAAGAAATGAGCACCAGGGAGGATGGTGACGGTTCACGGTAAATTGGGGGTGGGTAACCCACGGGGAATATACAATAATGTAAAAGATACAAAGAAAGGGGGAAAAAAATAGCACAGCCACTAAGCCCCACCTGAGCACCCGGCTTCGCCACTGGAGACTTGTTACCATGCGTGTTTGGTAAACATTTTCAATCATCCTCCCCATAAAAAAAATGAGGACTTATGGTAACAAAATACTTTTTTGTCTCCTTAAGTGCTTGTCTGTAATTTAGTTTAATGATGCTACGCTTTCTTGTGGTCTCTCTAGACCTCAAGGGCCATTTGTATTGATTTAGCCATTCTGTTTGTCTCAGTAACAAACAGCCACATAAAACACAGACTGGAAAAAAGAACTTTCTGAAAGTGGAAAACCCTATCTATCAGTGTAATAGAACTTTCATGTAGGTTTCATATAGGAAAACATTCGGATTCTTTAAATATAAATCTCAAACATGCTAAAGAAAAAACAACTTAAATTTCGATTTCTAATTTTACATTTTTTTAACATCACACACAAAAATCTGTTGATAACAAAGCTTGCTGGACTATTTTGCCTTAGCAATCTAAGTTTGTCCCAAGTGTTATGTGTCTTTGGTTAATACATAAGAGAGTAGGTGAAAAGCTGAATTGATCAAAACAAAGCAAATTAACTGACAAAAGGAAATGAGAAATTAGCTAATGGGAGAAACTGCAGATTATACCTCATGACTTCTGGTATAATGGTCTAGTAGAATTATTTCAGTATTTTAACATAAAACAAAATGATGGTTTTAGTTGCTAATGTTGCTTATGATGTTTACAAAATTATTACATTTTTTAAAAGCACACCTAAGATATAGCTTAGGTAACTATGTAACTCAAGTCCAGGAGACTTGCATTTGAAATCACAGAAAGTCTGTCACTTAAGGTGCTCAAGCACTTCATTGCAACTTATTACCCATGACAGGTTTTTCATTACATTTTTAAGGGGTTGAAATATTAAAGCATTCATTTGGATCCAGGTATCTGGTTGGAAAATGAATCCAACTATCAATCATATATAATCCCCACAAGACCACTGCAATGCAAGGAGAGGATAGGGTCAGAAAATAGTATTCTGTCCAAATTTATGGCACATTATGCATATATATTGTATATGGAAATGGCAAGGATACACAAGGAAAAAATCATCCTCATTGACAAATGGCCAGAGAACCATTTTGGGTCATTTTAAATTACTAGGACCATTAACCATGACTTTAAATTTCATTTTTTTTAAGATTTATTTATTTATGCATATAAATTTCATTTTTGAATTTTTTTAAAAAAGATTTATTTATTTATGCATACAAGAACAGGGGTGTAGGCCAGAGGTGCGGGAGTGAGAGAATTTACCAGAGACAGAGTGGGGAGCAGAACAGGTGGATCTACTGGAGTAAACTGCTGAGGGGAGCAGCGGGGAGACAGGAGAGGTCTGCTGTGCCAAGTGGGTCAGCTCCCTGGCCAGGGATCGAACTCATGCTGCAGTGGCTGCCGATTATTTGATAGTATTGAGACTTAACCCCTTGCGCCACAAGGGCAGCCCAGCCATTAACCATGACTTTAATCAAGAACACAGAATTCAGCAATCACTCATGATATGCCTGTTATGTGTCAATAACTGTATCAGAAACACTGAAATTACTCAAAGATGGCATCTTCACTTCATGAGCCAAAAGTCGACTGAGAGAGACAGCAGCACAGGGACCATCAATACATTCCTGTCCCCACGGGAACAGCCAACATTCACCTCCAGGCTACCAGGCCGGAGTTTGCAGCTCACCCACATAGCCCGCTGGTGTCCTGTGTCTTCATAAAGAGTCCTGTTGTGCAACCACCCTAAACCCAGCAGGTTCAGCATCCGTCCAAGCAGACTTGCTCCATTAGTGGTGGCCATATCTGCTGAAATCTATCTCGCTCTGCCGCGCTATGCTACACACACCACACCTACCACGCCACACCACCGCTGCTGCTACTTCTGCTTAAAAGCCCAGTCTCTGACTCAGGTGCGCCCCCTCACACAGGCCCACACCCTACTCCAGGTGCTGCCATCAGGCATGCGCGTAGGCCTGCAGAGCTCCATCATTGAAGGGAGGGCGGAAAAACCTTACCATTCTCTCGTTACCTTACAGTCCACCCCCAGGGTTTTTTCGCCAAACAGACTTAAAAAAATACAACAAAACTGAATACAACAAAACACAACAGGACCGCAACACAATACAACTAAGCCCAATTCCTCCTAGGGGTGAAAAGACTAAGAAGTTATTTGTACCAGCAATGGGAGATCCCTCCCATCTGGTAAAATGCGTGCCAATTTTGTGTCTGAAGATAATATTGTAGCTGGCATCTGTGGCCTCCCAGGTCGCGAGTACCACACTCGCTTTGCCAGTGAAGAGGCATCGGAAGGCTCTACATACAATAGGAGTGGCGAGCTCATAATGGGCCATAAAGTTAAAACAAACGCTCCTTTTAAAATTGCTTCCTGGTCTGTCACCCCAGGGTTGGTGACATGCACCCGTGGCGGCCACTGTGCAGTCACCCATGGTGTTACCTGCAAGTCAGCCTCCAGGCCACGATCCCAAGGGG
This sequence comes from Scalopus aquaticus, assembly GCA_004024925.1. Lineage (NCBI taxonomy): Eukaryota > Metazoa > Chordata > Mammalia > Eulipotyphla > Talpidae > Scalopus > Scalopus aquaticus. The sequence continues at coordinate 274,651 of PVIJ01000109.1, forward strand.
CTAGCAGAGCCGTCCAGCGCATGCGCAGAGCCGTCAGGGCCCAGGGCCACTCCCAGTCCACAGTCTATCCTGGGTCCACCCCTGTCAGGGCTGCCAATAAAATATTGCCCTGCCGTCCAATAAAATATCTTTAATAAAATAGCTGAAGTCTGTATTTGCAATTGGATGGGAGCAGCGGCACGATGCAGCAGATCCTCCCCCGGGGCCAGGCCGCCTTCCTGCTCCTCTCAGTTAGTGCTCGCGGCACATCCCACAGGCCCAGCTCCACCCCGCCAGCGTCGGAGTAGGGGCTGGAGCCCTCAGTCCTTGCTTTAGCAGCCTTTATAACGCTCTGTGATCCCTGAAGCTTTGGGATTAAAGGGCGTGTGAATTTCCATCCAACACCCATGTCCTTGGCCCACTGCTGCACCCGAGTACCTGTAAAATGAGTTCCTTGGTCGCTCTCCATTACCGGCGGCCATCCATATCAGCACATAGGCGCGCCAGTGCTGCCAAGACTGCCTTTTGGTCTTCAGGCAGCGTGGAGCACGCCTGCCATGCCACACCGCCGCTGCTGCTGCTTCTGCTTATGAGTCCCGTCTCTGGCTCAGGTGCGCCCACTCACGCAGGCCCATACCCGACTCCAGGTGCCGCCATCAGGCATGCGCATAGGCCTGCAGAGCTCCATCATTGAGGGGAGGGCGGAAAAACCTGACAATTCTCTTGCTACCCTACAAGTCCTTGAAAGATCAAGCTGTAGGGCCTCCCTGGTGGCACAATGGGTTAGCACGGCTCTGTGGAGCTGTTGGCAGCTGTGGCACAAGTTAGATGTCCAGCTGGGGAGATTCCCACATGGTGCGGCAGACCGTTCCTGCCTCGCCTGCTGCTCCCCTCAGCAGCATATTTTGGTCGATCTGCCTATTCTGCTCCCCACTCTGTCTCCGGTGAACCCTCTCACCGCCCCACACCTCTGGCCTGCACCCCAGCTTGTATGCATAAATAAATAAATCTTAAAAAAAAAAGATCATGCTGTAGATCCTGGACACTTTCTCCAAAAAGGTTTTTCACTTTTGCAGCAAACTTGCTACTTAGACAATAAAAATTGCAGTAAATTCAGTTGACTTTGATGTGTATGTTATACTAAACTGATTTTTTTTAAGTACCCTTCTTCTATCTAAAAGCAGTGATAATTTCAAAATAAAAAGAAAATTTAAAAATCCAATAAGTAATATGGGTAATTTATTTATTCTACTAATGGTTTTCTGTGTAATATTAAGAATATTTCTTAAAATTTTATTTTCTTGTAGCCAATTAATAATGCTTTATCTCTTTCTTTTTTTAAAAGGCTAATATAAATATAATTAGTGTGCGTGTAGGGTAAATAGAGGTTATCAGGTTTTTCCTCCCTCCCGTCAATGATAGACCCCTGGTCCTACACCCATGCCCGATGGCGGGCACCTGGAGTAGGGTGTAGGCGTGCGTGAGTGGGCACACCTCGGCCTGAAGAGATTGTGCATAAAAGGGCAGCATCACAGAGGATGCAGCAGCAGCAGCGGTGGTAGCAGAAAACAGTGTGACAGCAGAGGACTGTGGTGGGGGGTGCAGAGGAGAGACCGTGAGAGAACACCAGAGAACCCAGAAAGAGTGAAGATTCGCCTGGAGCTGGGATACCTGCCAGCCTCCTGGCCCCCAACCCCCTACCTGCCCTGTACTTGGTTGCCTCTCTACAAAAGATGATTAAAAACCTGAAAAACCCACTGAGGTTCCTGGACTCCTCCTTTACTCATCTGCCCCAATCATAGAAAACCTGCTCTGTGCCCTTGCTGGCACTACAGTGTATATATGTATGTATGTATGCATGTGTGTGTGTAAACACACATATATACATATATACATATATGTGTATATACAGTGTAAGTATGTATGTATGCATGTGTATGCGTACGTATGTATGCACGTATATTAATGTGATTCTTCAGGTCAGGCACAAGAAATGCAGTGGGGTCTTGTCTAACCCTAGGTTACATTCTAAAGTCAGAGTATAAGTGAATATTGAGTGTGGCCAAAGCATTCATGAACCTTGCTCAGGATTATTCCACAGTTCAGACTGTCATAGGGCCTCTATAAGCTTGTGGTTTACTTGCTTCATTTAATTTTTTCCCATAAGTAGAATAAATGGCTATCTCTTTAGATGAGAAGAAATGAAATAGTTGATGTATAGTCCAGTATCATGATATATAATACATTTATTTTTAGGCATTCAAATTGTGCTAAGAGTAAAACAGAGAGAAAAATCAACTGAGAAAACAGACTCCAATCTGTGTGACTCTCTCATTGCCTTCCTCTTCCCATTGGTCTCAGCGGAGAGAGTGTATCCACTTCTGTCAAGATAACACATCCGGGCCTCCCTGGTGGCGTGGCGGTTGAGCGCTGTGCTGTGGAGCTGTCGGCCACGCGCGATGCGAGTTTGATGCCTAGCCGGGGATAATCCCACATGGTGTGGCAGACCTCTCCTGTCTCGCCCGCTGCTCCCCTCAGCAGTGTATTTCTGTCGATCTGCCTGTTCTGCTCCCCACTCTGTCTCTGGTGAACCCTCTCGCTGCCCCCCCGCCTCTGACCTGTACCCCAGCTTGAACAAAAAAAAAAAAAAAATAACACATCCACTTCCTCCCAGACTTCATCCTAATCACTCTTGATATATTTTGCCTTTGTTTCTCTGCTAAATCTTCCCTTGAGTCCATAAACAAATGATTCTTCCAGCAGGATGCATGATCTTTGTTTCAGAATTTTTAAGAGTAGAACAAGTTTTATAAAGAAAAAAAAACAGCTTCATCATTTGTATCACAAAAAAAAAAAAAAAAAGAATGGTCATTCCAGGATCCTATGTCCAGGGAAAATATCCATCAAGAATGAAAGGAAAGGGCCTCCCCAGTGGCGCAGCGGTTAAGCGCTGTGCTGTGGAGCTGTTGGCAGCGGCGACGCGAGTTCGACGCCCGGCCGGGGAGAATCCCACATGGCGCGGCAGACCTCTCCTGCCTCGCCCGCTGCTCCCCTCAGCAGTGTGTTTCTGATCTGCCTGTTCTGCTCCCCGCTCTGTCTCTGGTGAACCCTCTAAAAAAAAAAAAAAAAAAAGAATGAAAGGAAAACCAAAACATTTTCAGCTGAAGAAACTAAGAGTTTTGGGGCAACAAGCCACCCTTAAGTGTCCATAAAGAATGGTTAAAGAAAGTTGTCTAAATAGAAAATGAACAGTAACAAAGGGATACTTTCAACTTCAAATATTAAAGAAGAAAGTAAGATTGTATAAAAATAGGGATGAAAGTTTACACTTCTCATTAGTTTCTTAAATTGGATATGATAGTCAGAAAAAATTATCATATGATGTGTCACTCAAAGAATATGGAGAGACTACTTAATCTTTTTTTTTTTAAAGATTTATTTATTTACGAATACAAGCTGGGGTACAGGCCAGAGGCATGGTGTGGTGAGAGGGTTCACCAGAGACAGAGTGGGGAGCAGAACAGGCAGAATGACGGAAATACACTGCTGAGGGGAGCAGTGGGCGAGGCAGCAGAGGTCTGCTGCGCCACTGGGAATCTCCCCCGCCTGGCATTGAACACGCGTCGCTGCTGCCGACAGCTCCACAGCGCAGCACTTAATCGCTGCGCCACCAAGGAGGCCCAGAATACTTAATTTTATTTAAGAATTAAACAAAAGTTTTCTATATGCCATTTACCTTGATGAGATGCTGATGCCAATAGCTGATGTCACGTTTGTATAAAGCAATCTGTAAAGGTGGCATAATGAAAATACACTAATAACACTGGTCAACAGTGAGATCATTACTGACTTAAAAAGGCCCTAATCTGTAGTATCTTGGTGTGCTGAACATGAATATAACACTGAAATTTTTTTATTAGCTCTCGTTTCGAAGATATTTCATATAATTCATTTTATGTGTTTCACCGTGTAAATTTATCCAGTAGGACTGCAACAATATCCTAAATCAGCCTAGAATGATGTAATATTGCATCGCATTGCATAATACCATCACACACACATCATCCAGAGTTGATTGCATCATTTTCTGATGCTATGCAACACTACTGCCAGGCGGCTGCTGAAGTAAGCTGACGTCAGCAGCACACTATATAAATCCCTGTCGGAAAGGTTGAGCATTGAAAAAATTCAGACTTTGTGCGAGACAGTTTAAGCTGCTGTTCCATAGAGCTGTTATTACTTTATCCATTTAGGCACAATACAGAACAGTCATGTCTCAAAAGTCTGTTAATAGTGTGGCCAATATTTGCTATATTTGTGGGGAAGTGACATTTGCCAACCAGAAGAAAGGTAGCACTTCTCAAGTGCAGAAGGCTTATCATCTTTACTTCAGATGCAAGTTTGGTGACCAAGACCAGCCTTGGGCCCCACATAGATGCTGTGCTACATGTACAACACAGCTTTCACTGTGGTTAAATGGCAAAAAACCAACAATGCCATTTGCAGTCCCCATGGTGTGGAGAGAGCCAAGCAACCACATCAAAGACTGTTACTGTTACACAGACTTCCAGGGGAGCTGTGAACGCGCTCCCACGTGTACTCGACGTCCAGTCTTGATAGCAAAAAACAAAACCGAAGTCCTCTTTCCCGCGGAATAACAAAGCAAAGAAGTCAAGAATAGCCTACCCAAACATTCCGTCTGCACTGAGATGACCAGTTCAACAGCTAGCTGCCAGGTGATGCGAAACAAGCATGAAATGCTTTTCACCATTGCCTACAAACTTTCTTGGGAACGTCAGGGCAGAAAACTACAAGGAACTAGTAGAAGACATGCTGATGTAGTATCAGAAACTTGGCTGCAACATGTCTTTAAAGATCCACTTCCTTCATTCCCATTTGGATTTCTTCCCTGAAAACTGTGGTATAGTTAGTAATGAACATGGTGAACGTTTTCATTGAGCTATCACATCAATGGAACAAAGATAACAGGGAAAATGGTCCACTACAATGCTGGCTGACTACTGCTGGACACTCCCCAGAGATGCTCCTGAACAGCTGTGCAAGAGACAAGTGAAGAAATCTAAGAAGTAGTCTATGACTTGATTTTTTACAGGTATTAACCATAGGCCTATTACTATTGGCATGCATTTCGTGATGTAAACATCCATTTATTGCATATTACAAAAAAACTAGAGCCAAAATTAGAATTTGACTGTCATATTCATGTTGAGCACATACAAATAGATAGGAAATGACTAATTTTATTTCAGTAACATGACTTTTGTTAAAATTTGTTGACCAGTGTAATAAGCGTCCTATGTCTCATGCATAGTGAAGAAACAGTCGTTGTGCCTTGTAACCAAAACTGAAGAGTGTTTAGGGCAAACAGAGAAAAGGTGCTCTATGTTAATGCAGGAATGTTTTCTGCTATGTTCTCAGGCAACTTTGTTTAAAATGTTCCCTTTACATAAAAAGGCTGAGTTTATTAGTTAAAAAGACACAAAGATTGCATAAATTGCATAAATTAGTTAAAAAGACACAAAGATTGCATAAATTGAAACACTAAAATTATTCTAGTGAAATATCATCTAGGGCAGGGTTCTGGGTGTTCAGAAAGAGCACTCACTCACTATGATTTGAATGAGAGGATATCTTGGAAATAAAAACCCTAGGATTGAAGAACTTTCCTGGATTCCAAATGTGCAATGACTTAAACAAGCTCTGAAGGTTCTATTGGGTCACATTTAACATCTGAAAATGTTTCCCTCAAGATGAGTTGCTTAAAACAAAATGTGAAAGCACAATTATTCAGGGGAATGCCTGCTAGATGCTTTGAAGTAATCAGAAGCTAAGTTGAGTAGCTTTCTAAGGCAGGATTTCATGAGCCAGCATTTCAGAAACCAGTACTCCTTTCCAAAGTTGGTTCCGCCATTTTGAAATTCATTACCTCCAGCCACATTGCCTGATGAAAGATGGCTAGAAAGACTGAGTAGGACGCTGAATAGCAAGATCTGGCTTGAAAGAAATAAACATTACTTTTTTTACATTTCATGGACAGATATAAAAGAAACTGGGAAACAATGATATACATGCAAGAGTCAGATGTATTATTTTTATGAACATATAATATTGATTGTGATGGCCTTTTACAATCTCACTTGGGTAGTTTCCTTCTGATATTCCTTAATCAGAGTAAATCATCTGAAATGGGTGATCTTTTTAAAGAATAAGGAGTAAGCAGGAAGATAGAACTACAGCAGATGTATTAAGACTCTTCCAAGGACTTAAGACAAGGATACCATTCCTTTTAAGATATAAGTAGGTATCATTGCTACCATATTTGGAGGGAGAAAATATATGGAAAGAGGTTATTAGTGTAACCCGTGGCTGAAGGCAGTCTGTTAGAGGTGGTGCCCCCTGGAGGGGATTGCTGGTGAGGATAGATAGCCCCAGGGAAAATGCTAAAAATTATCACATTTTGGGGTGGAGTGACTGATAAGAAATATAAGGGACTCCAGAAGGGGAAGCAGATTCATTCAGTCTTTGGAATTTAGCATGTTCAGATCTTTAGCATTTGTGGTCAACGATTTTTGTCCCCACAGTGCTGATCTTCCAGAAGGCTGTTGTGGGCCTCTGAAGGTGGAGGCCTCCTGCAGCCAACTTTAGAGAAGGAAAGTCTGGAGGGTTTTGCAAGTAGCCGAGCAACTGAAACTGTTCCCAGTTTTGCTTCTACTACAGCTGAGAAGAGAAAGCAAAAACCCTAAGCCAGATGCCTCGCTGAGCTGGGAATGTGGCCATTGGGCTACTGTGGCTGCTGGTTTGAGTGTTGCTGGTCTGGTGTCGTGTTGAGGCATCTCAGCAGCTCTGGGAGCATCTCCTGTCTTGTGTATACTGTTGAGTTTGTGAGTTGGAACCTGGCCTACAGTATAGCTGCTGCATGCTCCAGGTCAGCAGAGGCAGGTAGACGCCATTTTGGGCATGTGCCTTATCGTTCGGGAGAGGAACTCAGCATCCTCAGGGGTGGGAGACGCCATCTTAGTTTCTTTTTCTTTGGGACTTAAAAAGACTGGATATTGCTCTGGGTGAGGTAAAGGCTACCTCTTTGTTTTCCCTTGGTTTGTTAAATAAAATCCCATTGTTGTTGTTCCCTGAGCCTGAATAGTCTTACAATTGTGTGCATGTGTGAAGAACTCAGATAGTGACCAGTAAACTATTTGGGCCATGTCCCTGGCCTATTTTAGGGCCCCTTGCTGCCCTGTGTCATTAGGATTCAAAAATAGTCCCAGGAGAAGTGGTAGAACAAATAGGAAATCTTTTTAAAGATTTTGTCATATTTCCTTTCATCAAAATTTGTCCAACATGGGGCCTCCCCGGTGGCGCAGTGGTTAGGCGCTGCACTGTGGAGCTGTTGGCAGCGGCGACGCGAGTTCGACGCCCAGCCGGGGAGAATCCCACATGGTGCGGCAGACCTCTCCTGCCTCTCCCGCTGCTCCCCTCAGCAGTGTATTTCTGATCTGCCTGTTCTGCTACCCGCTCTATCTATGGTGAACCCTCTCGCTGCCCCATGCCTCTGGCCTGTACCCCAGCTTGTATGTATAAATAAAAAAAAATTTGTCCAACATGGCTTTCTAAATATCCTTACAATTGTTCCTTCTGTGACATTTTCTTAGGATGAATGGCAACATCCCAAAATGTAGAAAAGTCTGTCTTTAGAGTTCTTAAAATATATCCACATAGTCAAACTTGAAATTCAATTATATTTTGTCCAAAACCCCCACATTTTCACTAAGTTGTATTAGCAAGTCACCCTACACTTACATGTCTTTACATACACATAGGTTATAGGACAGGTTAAATATGGTGTTTAGAGATGAGCTGAAAGTATCAAATGGCTAAGCATCTTGAATGTTTTATACTGAGCCATTAAAAAAATAAGAACCATTATTCTATTCTTGACCTTTCTTTTGGTAGTTTGGTTTTATGCTATTTTCATTTAATCTCAAAGCTGCAGGATGGAAAACATCATACTTTCTTGTTGTTTCAGAAACACTGAAAATTCAGAGTCACTGAATAGTTGATAAAATGAAGGCACATCCTCTAGAACTGTAATCAAGAAGTCTTCAATATGAAATATATTCTCTTGGCAATGGGAATAGTGATTGGAGAAAATCAAACCTTAACAGTGATGTTTAAGAACTGATCCTGTGTGACCCAACCTATTTTTTTGTTATATGAGCTCAGAAATCATAGACAATTTAATGGAATTATTTCACATTTTGGGGAAAAACAAACACAATGATATCAACTTAAAATGATTGAAGGAATGGGCTCAACTTCAAAGTAAATTGTTTTGGATGATGACCAATTTGGCAGTTTTCTCAATTCTGGTCAAATAATATTATAATCTGTTTCATAGGTTTGTATTGCCAAAGATTTCTCTAACTACAGATTTAATGATTGATGGCTTGATAAAAACAGCTATAAAACACGAACAAGGAAGAAAACATCTTCTACACAAAAGAGATGTAACATCTGAAACAAATTGCCTTGAATGTGTTAGTCTTTTTTTTCTTAGCATGTGCAGCTAGGTAACTAGATAAACCACACAATGAAAGAGAGAGGGAGAGAGAAGGATAGAGGAAGAGTGGGAGAGAGGGAGAGAGGGAGGAAATTCAGAAATAAGCATGTTTTTAGAGCTCCTAAAATGTTTTTTCTCTTTAAACTAGGTCTTTTCTTGTTTTATTGGATCTGCCTGCATAGGGTTTCATTATTAGGTTGTAGTCACCTTAACAAGAGAAACAATCTTAGCTTCGTTATTAAATCTTTCATATTGTTTCTGATTGAAAAAATTCTATGTAGATTAAATTACATAATATTTTCAACTAATATACATTCATATAATTCCTGGGAACTCTATCACATGATGTTTAAGTTATTATTCTTATGACTAACACAGGAACATTAGTGTTAACTCCACATTATATGGAAGACCCTCTCCAGTATTTATTAGGCTGTATAATCATAGTGTTTACTTCTGAAATAAGGCAGCTAGTCTCCAGTAAGCCCTTCTGGGATTGGCACTTCGAGTTTAGAGCCTCTGGGCTGAGTTTCCTCCCCTTGTACGCTAATACCAACTGGCAACTACACTAGAAATACCTTCCCGGGAGATTTATAAATTATAATACATGAGTTTTATAAATGAATTTCATTAATTATGTAAAAAAATGTACCAAAGACATTACAATAAAGATGCTAAGATTTAATTTCCAAAGTTGGTCTCCCTCTTGTTTCATGAATCATGCATGTTCACATGTGTACATATTTCAACAACTTTAACTCATCAATAATTCTTTCTGATGCTTTGTTTTGACTCCTTCAGCTATTTCATTGCTAAACCTCTATAATTACTGTTTATACCATGTATACATTTTGACCTAGACAAAATTCTATGACACTATATTTAACCAAACTTCTATACTAGATCATATAACTCTTCTGGGGGATATGCTCTAAGTGTCCCAAAACAGATCAGTGGATCAAGAAGATATATACACAATGGAATACTACTCAGCAATTAAAAAAGATAAACTTATGCCATTTGCAGCAACATGGATGGAGCTGTAAGAGATGTGCTAAGAAAAATAAGTCAGAAGGAGAAAGATAAATACCAGATGGTGTCATTAATATGTGTAAAATAGAGAAACCAAACGAAGGGTCAGACAAAGACAAGCTTAAAAACTAAGCCTTGAAAGATGACTATAGAACTGAAGCATCCAGAGGGGGAGTGGGGTGGGAACAAAGAGGGAAGGAAACACAGTGGACTAAGGCGGGGGGTCTATGGGTGATTAGGTGATGGGTGCACTCCAGTGGTGACATCTTATGGGGGAATCCTATTGCTATTTCTTTTAAAAAATAAATTTATAAAAAAAATTCTGAAGAAGTATGTATTTGGTCTTCAAAAGTATCCAAAGTCATTAATTTGATATAAAATGATGGGCTTTAGTAAGACTAGAGCTCAGTTGTGGATTTTATTTTTTTCTCTCTCAGATAAACGTCTACAGTAAAGAGCTACTGGAATTCCAGGGGAAGGGCTGTGCCGGGTGTGGAGGTGGGCTCCACCCAGAGCTTGTGGCTTTGCTGGGGATCAGAGGTGAAGTGAGGAGCCTGCTAGAAGAGAAAAGGATCATTTATTTGCCTTCATAAACATATTCATTTAGTGTGTTTATGCATAGACTAGAGCCTGCCCCCATGTCCACAAGATCAAAATCAACAGATTGCATGTTTTACAAAAACCACACACATTTAAATCCATTTTTACTAGCGGTGGGTTAAATTTACTTTGCCTTAATGTGTAACGCATTATCTGATTCATTTCAGTGACTGATCCATCCAGTCTTCATATCAGATTTATAGGAATATAAAGGAAATGCTTAGAATGAATCAATTTAAGTGCAAAGTTGAAGAAAAAGCGACCTTTGTGCAAAATCCAGATTTTATGAATGTGCTTTGTTTCGTGGGAGCAGAAATACCAGTGATAAATATAACATTAGCATAAGGAATCTCACCGAACATTAAAAGCTTTAACAGGAAGAGCGCTTGAAATAATTTAGTGCTGATAAACAGCACTGCAGGCAAGCTTTTGGCAATTTGCAATAAACCACACATTTTCAAAGACTCACAGAAATCCTTCTAAAATGTGTATTATACTGGAGTCGTGGCAAGTTCATGGGGGTTCTCAGAAGAGTAGTTTCAAAACTGGACATTTTCCATGGTTGAGAAGAAAGTCATTTCAGTCAACAGTGGGAAATCTGTACACTTCAACAATGTTCTGATTCTGGAAAGGGCAAACGAAGACAAGTACCAACAACTCAGGCAAGCAAGACTCTGCTTCTTGATCTGGGACACTACCAAAAGTAGTAATGCTCTTTAAGCACAATATTGGGGGGGGGTGTATAAATTTTAGTTAAATAAATGTCTATTTTTAAATGTTGCCTCTAACTGATTGATTTTTCTCATCATTTTGTTCTCTTGTATTCTTTTATTGCTTACTCTGAGCACAGGCAAGACACACTTTGATTATTTGTCGCTGGATATGAAAAATAATTTTTAAAATAATCCAGCTCCCTTGAAAAATGAAAAGTATTGGTAAATACCTTCAGACACATTCATCTGCTGATGAAAGCTATTGATTTTTTGACCAAGGAAGTCTCCATACAAAGCTGAATACAATATCTGAGTCCATGGTTATTAGATAAGAGGTCAAGAAGAACCCTGAAAATCCGATGACAAAGCGAAGCTTTCTAAGATATATAGAAGTTTAATTCTATCTTGGGCAACACAGAAAAGAACAATTTGTGACTCCTAGAAGGAGTTAGCAAAGGTATAATAGTTTCGAAGGCTTTTCTTTTTATTGCTTATTCTTTTTCTTTAAATCCTTTCTTCTGGGAAAGATAAGATGAAATTAGTTGCACTCTGGCTTTGGTGCATTTGGACCTGTGCCTGTTTTTGCAGCAGTGGGCTAGACTCACATTCTCTCCAGATTTGACAATATGGAAAATATGCAATTTACTGAAAGTCGAGGAAGGCTAGAGAGTCAGCCAGTTAGCACTGATCCTCAAAGGGGAGAAAAACAAACTCAAAACTATGTAAATTAGCATGCTTGTCAAAGGATGATACAAAAACAATGAAGATTAGTCAGTACAGCTTGTGGAAGATGCTAGACACGCATGCAAAACCAGAAATCTAGCTAGGGTTCAAAGGAGAGGCGCTCCAGTTATTAAAGGGGTGTTGGGGTGACCCAAAAGAACTAATGGAGTTAGACATATTCTTTGGTCACCTCTTCATAAGACACATGTAATTTTCTAAAAAGGAAATAGAATGAAAACCAGTTATGCTTGTGGATAGTCAAATTTTATTATTTTTTAGTGTTAATGTCAAGTGATTATTATTTTTAAAGATTTATTTATTTATACATACAAGCTGGGGTACAGGCCAGAGGTGTGGGGTGGCAAGAGGGTTCACCAGAGACAGAGTGGGGAGCAGAACAGGCAGATCAGAAACACACTGCTGAGGGGAGCAGCGGGCGAGGCAGGAGAGGTCTGCCGCACCATGTGGGATTCTCCCCGGCCGGGCGTCGAACTCGCGTCGCCGCTGCCGACAGCTCCACAGCGCAGCGCTCAACCGCTGCGCCACCGGGGAGGCCCAATGTCAAGTGATTATTAATGTGAATTTTTAAGCTGTTATCTTCTGGGTAGACCAATGTCAAGTTTTTGTCATATCTGTAAGATTTCAAAGATTTTCAAGTTTTCAAGAGCTGGTGATATCTATTAACCAACTTGATTGTTAGATGATCATTCATCCATGATAGTAATTATGTAAAATCAGCAAAAAGCTTAAATCTTCTCCCAGTATTTATATATGATTTACTATTTTTCTTTAAGTAGGTTACCAAAAATTTCAAGACTACTAATTATGTTAAAAATGAATTTCTTCCTTTTAATGAATTACTACTTCTAATATAATCTGTACATGTTTTAGCTATAACTAGGTTCTCAATACTCAACTAAATCCCATTACTTTAATCACTCATTTTTATCACTTTTGTTTTAAATTTCATTAATTCTTATCAGAATTTTCAACTCATCAATAAATTTATTTATTTATTTTTTAAAGATTTATTTATTTATGCATACAAGCTGGGGTACAGGCCAGAGGCGTGGGGCGGTGAGAGGGTTCACCAGAGACAGAGTGGGGAGCAGAACAGGCAGATCAGAAATACACTGCTGAGGGGAGCAGCGGGCGAGGCAGGAGAGGTCTGCCGCACCATGTGGGATTCTCCCCGGCCCAGCGTCGAACTTGCATCGCGCGCTGCCTACAGCTCCACAGTGCAGCGCACAACCTCTGCGCCATCAGGGAGGCCCCATCAATAAATTTAAATTTGACAATGAAGATACACATCTTATAAATCCAATCAGTGCCTGTAATTTCTCCATAAAATTCTAGTAAATATCTTCCCAAATTGGAAATAAAGTCTGATTTCAAATTTTATTAAATATTCCATTCCCATTAAAAATGCACCATGGATTTTTAAATGAATACACTGCCTTCCTAAGAGATTCCTAAGAGTAGAAAACTTTGCTCTCAACTGTACTTTGATGAGAAACAAATAGTCTGCTTGTAAATTCGCACTTCTGATTTTGTGAAGTAATTTCCCAAGCTAGCTTCCAGGTCCATCCGTTTTTAAGCTATTTTCCACCTCTCTTACCATATATTTATTTGCACACTGGATCCCATGCATTCCATTCCTAAGACAAGGCAGCTCCGGTCATCTCCTGGTGTGTAGGCCTGGTGAAGAGCCGGGGTTTCCTGAAGTTGCTCCTGACTAGTGCGCAGGAGAGACTGGGCACCACATAATATTATCCCAGGAAAAATAATTAGGAATATCTCCAATTTCCTTCTAGCTGGATCTCCAAAATACATGACCAAACCAACAATAAAACAAACAAACAGAAAGAATTTGGAATGGCATGGGCAGCACCTGACTTAAATGAACACGGGTGAAATACATTACTTTTGTAAAAATTACGTAATCATGACCCTATGAACACACAGCTAGCCTTTCTTAGAGCCTTGAGAAAAGCCTACAAATCATCAAGCATATTGTTCATTCATTTCTCTCTAGACTTAACTATGGTCCAGCAGAATTCCAAGATGATCTCTTCAAGATTCCCAGCAACGGGGCCTCCCCAGTGGCGCAGCGGTTAAGCACTGCGCTGTGGAGCTGTTGGCAGCGGCGATGCGAGTTCGACGCCCGGCCGGGGAGATTTTCACAAGGCGCGGCAGACCTCTCCTGCCTCGCCCGCTGCTCCCCTCAGCAGTGTATTTCTGATCTGCCTGTTATGCTCCCCACTCTGTCTCTGGTGAACCCTCTCGCCGCTCCACACCTCTGGCCTGTACCCCAACTTGTACGTATAAATAAAAAAAAAAAAAGATTCCCAGCAACTGATGCACACACTTTCTCCCAGTTAATGAGTACAAGGATCCAGGTAGTGCAGTGAAGGAATTCTGCAGGTGTAATCAAGATATTCAATCACTCAACTTTGAGGTAGGGAGATTGTCCAGAAAAACCTGAACTCATTGCATGGACCCTTTGCAAGTGGAGAGTTTACTCTGGCAGGTCATAGAAGATAAAGTCAGAGAGACACACATTTGCTGTCCTGAAATAAAATGGAACTAGGGGGACCCTTAGTGGGTCAGGTGCCAAAGAATTGCTGGCAACCTCTGGTTACAAGGCACTGTCTCTGGCCACCAGTTAGAAGGAAGGTGTAATCTACAACAATGTATTCACTGGACTGATTTCTGCTAACATCAATGGCCATGGACTAAAATCGGGAGACTGGATGCGACAGTAGCCTTGGCTGGCATCTTAATTTCATCCACAACATCTTGAGCAGAGAGTCCAACCATGCTGGACACAATTTTAGACTGACAGAAAATGTGAGATAATTCGGGGTATTTTAAGCTTCTGCATTTGTGATCATTTGCCACGCAGCAATAGAAAACTATTAAATGCCTCTCTTCCCAGAACATAGGTATAGAAAGTAGATCATAAATGGTGGATATTCAGTTATACAAGTGAAATCAGAGCATAAGAGAGAGTGCATAGCAGAGGGAGACAGAGAGTGTTATTCACCACAAAGATATTTGGTCTAGGGACCACTTCTAGGTCTTCCATGAGAGTGAAGGTAAACTGAAAGTGGGATTTCCTGCCCCAGTGTTAGAAGCAGACAGAAGGTCACAAATCAAGAGTGCAGGCTTTCAGAGGATGGGAAGGTGAAGACTATACCTCATGAGAACATACAGGTCCTCTTTAGGCACAAAGTGGACATTTGAGGAGTACAAAAATTATAAAAAGTCAAAAGTAAGTAGGTTGATTATATGGTTGGCACACAAACTCAAGTCTCCCCCTTAAATTTTTTTCTAAAATCTGTATTGCTTGAAGATGATTGTACTGCAAGTGGATGGTTCATGGTGAGGGCAGAGGATTGAATCTGGTTCAAGGTGGCGATGGGACCAATGCTGAGGGGTCAGATACACCTGGGGAAGTATGTCCCCAGGTAAGGATGCTCTAGGAATCGGCTGACTTCAATCACAACCTCAGATTGAGAGTGCAAAATAACTGTGACTGAAATATTCGTGGTAATCACATGTAGCAGTAGATGACTGAAAAAGAAACACATGCTGTGAGGTCAGGGGTGTTATCAGGGAAACAAGGTGGCATTTGCTCTGATGAATTCTCTAAGGTTCAGGATCAGAAATTCTGCTTTCATCTCAGAGGCTTGATTTATTCCGCAGATAAAGAGGGGATGCACGTCTGAAGGGAGAGGGGAGGGACAAACAGTAATCAAGCTCCTTGGATATGTATTTACACAAGAATGCAAATTTATAATGAGAAATGTAATGTCAAGAGCACGGGGATATTTCAGTTGGTTTATCTGAAGTATCAACACCATTCTCTTCCTGGAGGCAGATCTACACAAGAAGTTGAATTGCAGAGGGAAGGTGACTTGATTAGCTTAGAATTAGAGAAAAGGAAGTCAAGGGATGTTTCCCAAACTGAATAGCATCAGATTCAGACCATTACAGACAGCCATCTTCACCTCTCCACCTGGGCTTGCACATTTTAGTACTAAGTAGGCTTCATGCTCTTCATTCTGCCTAAATAGATCTGCAGGGCTATTGAGACTATCCTTCCAATAGGATGTCCTTCTTCACTGTAATCATGCAATCAGTATAATCTTTATCCCATTATGTTATTAGATAAGCGCTTACTTAGAGCATAAACTCTGTGAGGCAGGGGTCAATCCTTAACAGTATTCATTATCCCAGCAGCTAGCAAATCCCTAACACAGCCGTAGATCCTCTATACACGATGACGTATTAGCTAAATAATCATGAGTGAATGGGTGAAATGTGTGATATTTTAAATATGTCATAATCCGTTTTCCTTTTCCTCATCTTCCCTACCCCCATTCGGGAAGGTGTACTTCATTCACACCCTGGTCAAACACTGAGAAAGAGGAGGTCAGTTTTATGAAGATTCTCCCAATATGTTCACCAACTTCTTGTTTGATATATAATGCAAATATAATCTTTAAATTACTCTCTGTAGGGTAAGCGAGAATTGACAGGTTTTCCCGCCCTCTCCTCAGTGATGGACCTGTAGGCTTACCTGCATGCCTGATAGCAGACACCTGGAGTAGGGTGTGGCCCGTGTGAGTGGCTGCGCCTGGGCCAGAGACTGGGCTTATAAGCAGAGAAGCAGCAGAAAGAGCATCAGCAGAGGCGGAAGCAGCAGAGGACAGCGCGTGGCGCAGAGAGACCACAAGACGCTCCCAGAGAGCCCAGAGAGTGAAAATTTGCTGGGGGCTGAGAGGCCTGCCAGCCTCCCGCCCCCCCCCCCCCGCCCCCGGCCCCACTGCCTGGCCAGTACCTGGTTGCCACTTTAAGAAACTAATAAAAAGCCACCGAGGGCTCCAGAACTCCTTTTGACCCCATCTGTGCAGCTCCCATAGCCAACCCCTGCTCCCTAGAGAACTGTGTTCCTGTGTTTTCCTGCCACTACACTCTCTAAGAGAACAATGTCAGTTATCCTTCCTCTTTTATGTTCTTTCACATTTCGAAATTAATCTTTTTAATTGGTTTACAATATTAAGTTTAAGGAGTACAGCTTTCCATCTCAAATGTATGTGTGTGGGTAATTGAGGTAATCAGGTTTTTCCACCCTCCCATCAGTGATAGACCCCCTAGGTCCTACATGCCTGCCTGATGTCGGGCACCTGGAGTAGGGTGTGGGCGTGTGTGAGTGAGCACACCCGAGCCAGAGACTGAGCGTGCAAGGGGGCAGCAGTGTGAGAGAACAGAGCTTGCAGCGGGGTTCAGCAGCAAGATCAGGAGAGAACATCAGAGACCCCAGAGAGAGTAAAGATTTGCTGGGATCTGGGAGCCTGCCAGCCTCCTGGCCCCCCAGACCCCCTCCCTGCCCTGCACTACAAAAGATCATTGAAAGCCTGAAAAAGCCACCGAGCGCTCCAGGACTCCTCCGTAACCCGTCTGCCCGAATCATAGGGAACCTGCCCTGTGCCTGCTGGAGCTACAATATGCCACACCACACCACACCCTTCACCAAATTTCTAGTACCACTCACCACTATTAAATTTATCCCACCCATCCATGACTCCCACCCATCTTCTCCCTTTTCAAAATAGGTCCATTTTATTCTAGTTTATCTTGATTATACACGCACTGCTCTTAAGGCATGTCTATAGAGCTGCAACTCAATATGTAAGAATGTGTTTTTGAGATGAATGAAAGAAATATTGCTAAGAGAGAGGATGTCTTCTGTAAATCTTAAAAATAGCTCAACATTTAAGTTAAAAAGTAGCAATATGTTGTCTATACCTAGCAGTCTCTTTGCAGAGTATTTGTTATACACAACTAAAAAGAAATCTCAGTAACAACAGTTAATTGTTCTGTGTCATTTACCACTGTGTGTATAAGGAAACTAGCTTCATACATAATATTTATATCATGACTCAACAAAATTCCACAAGGAAGTAAAAAGGGGACAACAGTTATCCCCACCCCACATTACTCCCCAAATCGCTGAAGGAATTCCAGAATTTTCCTTTAGTCAAGGAAATTAGACAATGAGGAATGTGCCATTACTGTTCACTAAATGAGGTTTACCCCAGATACTGCCATTCATGTGAAAAAGTGGCACCAAGACCATTCTGTTCAGAGATTATTTGTGAAATAGTTATCATTTCCTCCACTTAGGCTCTTTGGGAAACTATAAAAAAATCATATTTTATTACTGTCCTTAAAAGTCTTACATCCTATAAAAATAGAGAAACATCTGTACAAAGAATACACTGGTCAACAGTGAGACCATTACTGAATTTAAAAGGCCCTAATCTGTAGTATCTTGGTGTGCTGAACATGAATATAACCCTGAAAAATTTTTATTAGCTCTCGTTTTGAAAATATTTCATATTTCATTTTATATGTTTCACCGTGTAAATTTATCCAGTAGGACTGCAACAATATCCTAAATCAGCCTAGAATGATGTAATATTGCATCGCATTACATAATACCATCATGTACACATCATCCAGAGTTGATTGCATCATTTTCTGATGCAATGCAATACTACTGCCAGGTGGCTGCTGAAGTAAGGTGACATCAGCGGTGCACTAGATAAAGCCCTGTTGGAAAGGTTGAGCATTGAAAATACTTCAGGCTTTGTGCGAGACAGTTTAAGCTACTGTTCCATAGAACTGTTATTACTTTGTCTATTTGGGCACAAACAGAACAGTAATGCCTCGAAAGTGTATTTATAGTATGGACAATTGCTGCTGTATTTGTGGGGAAATGACGTTTGTCAACCAGAAGAAAAGTATCACCTCTCAAGTGAAGAAAGCTTATCATCTTTACTTTGGATGCAAGGTTGGTGACCAAGACCAGCCTTGGGCCCCACATATATGCTGTGCTACATGTACAACACAGCTTTCACAGTGGTTAAATGGCAAAAGACCATCAATGCTGTTTGCAGTCCCCACGGTGTGGAGAGAGCCAAGCTACCACATAAAAGACTGCTACATCTGCTTGGTTCCTCCTCTTTCCATTGGAATAACGAAGCAAAAGAAGTTGAGAATAGCCTACCCAAACATTCTGCCAGCATTGAGACCAGTTCCACATGGTGAGGGACTTCCTATTCCAGAACCTCCAGCAGAATATTCTCTTGATTCATCTGATGAGGACAAGGGTGAATCGACCTGTTCTCCTGTTCCATCAGCATGCAGTGATCCAGATTTTCACTGTGGTACATCATCAATCCTACACAGACTAACACAGGAAGAAGTAAATGACCTGGTTCATGATTTGGACTTATCCAAGAACAAGGCAGAATTGCTAGGATCAAGACTCCAACAATGGAATCTTTTAGAAGAAGATGTCACAATTACTTTAGATCGAAAGTGCCACCAGCAGTTGGAGCCTTTCTTCAGAAAGGAAAGTCCTCTGGTATTCTGTTCCGGTATTGAGGGTCTCATTAATGCCTTAGAAATCACTCATGACCCACAAAAATGGAGACTATTTCTAGACTCTTGGAAAGTGAATCTTAAAGCTGTGCTTTTGCACAATGGAAACCATCTTCCATCTATTCTATTCCTGAACAGCTGTACAAGAGACAAGCGAAAAAATCTAAGTAGTCTATGACTTGATTTTTTACAGGTATTAACCGTAGGCCTATTACTATTGGCATGCATTTCGTAATGTAAACATCAATTTTATTGCAGATTACAAAAAAAAAACCAAAACTAGAGCCAAAATTAGAATTTGACTGTCATATTCGTGTTGAGCACATACAAATTGATAGGAAATGACAAATTTTATTTCAGTAACATAACTTTTATAAAAATTTCTTGACCAGTGATACTTGAACTCTGTTGAAATTTAAACCCATTTCACACGATCATCATTTAAGATAATGTAAAATGAAGACATTTTAAATAACGGCAGAGAAAGTTTGATTCACAGACAAGGAAATACTAAAGAATGTACTTCAGTAAAGAAAACAAGTCCATAAAGGGACGTGAGGCAAGGAGTTATAATTAGGGGAAAAAATGAGAAATTTATTGGTAAATTACGCAGAACTACTAGCAAGACAGTAACTGCTGAGGAGAGGGAGGGATTAAAAATAACATGCACCTAAAATATTCGACATCCAAACGAATCAATCAATAAAATTTAACTTGAAAGAATAAATTATTTTTATAAGAAATTCTCAGTTTTGATTTCAAAATATCTAGCTATATAATGATTATGAGACATCAAAATTAATTTGATTAATGAATATTAGAAGTGGTAAAGTATGATCTAAAGGTCTTATATATTAATATTAATGTTAGATAAAAATAAGATCTATTATAAAATCCTAATTTAATATGGAATGAATAATTCACCAGAAAATATTAATGTTGAACTTGAATAGAACATAATTCTGAAATCTAAAAAGCAAAAATTGACAGAATTATGATTAAAAATTGAGATACCACAATCATTAGAAATATTAACATAACTCTGGAAACTACATATTAAGCAACAAAATAGCAATAAAAATATGGAAATTTTAAACAGCACAATTAATAGAATACATTTAAAGAAAATATATACAATTTATATGTGTCAAAGACACAAATTATTTTTAAGCTGGCATAGGCCCTTTATCCCCCCAAAATAAATAAAAAGTAGAGGATATTAATATTCCTCTCTCAGAAACTTAAGTGAAGCAGCAACAAAACCAGTAAGGATACAGAAGTTTTGAATAACATAATTAATAAGCTTGATTTTAAAAGAAACAGAAAGGCTAGTTCACCTGTTAGGCAACAGTGATTATTTTCAAAAACATGGAACCTTTGCAAAATCTGATCAGTTCTACATCACCAAATTAGTCCCAATAAACTCGATCATCTCTACCACTAACTTTGCCTTTAAAGCCTCATTGTATGTTTCCTTTGCTTACAGCCTCATCTCTATTACCTTTGCTTACAACCAACTTGTGGCTACTTCAAGATCCCACTGGCAATGATAACCCAGTATCTCTAATTCATTATTTGATCTACTAAAATCATCTCTTCTACCTGGTCTTTGACTTTCTATTTGTTTTATTATGGTCCTCCTATTTGTTTCTTTTTTGCCTAGCTTCTCCTATTTTTTTTTTTAATTTTGCTTATTTTTGTGCACAAGAACTGGGGTGCAGGACAGAGGTGTGGGGTGGTGAGAGGACTCACCAGAGACAGAGTGGGGAGCAGAACAGGTGGATCTACTGAAATACACTGCTGAAGGGAGAAACAGGCAGACAGGAGAGGTCTGCTGCGCCATGTGGGAAGCTCCCTGGTCGGGGTTTGAATTCCGGCCATAGCAATGATAGTGCTGAGACTTAACCCCTAGGCCACCCCTAAAGTGGGATGCCAGCTTCTTCTTACTATTAATCTCCATCTATAATCCACTTTGATTCTTCATATTTTATTTCATCGTGCATGTCACCTGTAACTGTTCTTTTTTGTCTTAATCATCTCCACTCTGCTGATGAAATTTTGACAGTTTCTTTTTCCCTTCTGGACTTTGTCTTCTCCATCCATCTTGCATTAAACTCCTGAGTATACTTTGCTAGAACTTTTTCATTATGCCGCATGCGGTAACTTCAAGGGCTTCCAGGACAGAGATTAGATTCTTGCATTTAAAAATACCCAATAATTCCACAAAAACCCTCTCAAAATTAATATCCCATGGTGTTCCTGTAAGAACAGCTTAACCACGGAACTGCTGCTCCTACTTTACACAGACTACACATGTTGCCCTTCAGTTTAGCTTGTGTCAAGTTTTACCACTGTCAATATATTTTCCACTCCTCTCCCATCCATCTTCCAAGACACAAGTTTGTACTCAAAACATTTCTAACCACCTTCTCCAAGGGATATTGCTACCTCTCCAATGTTTCTACCACTTACCATTTATCTCCTAAGCCTAGGATGGCTTCTGGCAGTTGTGTGATGTCTTATATAGTGTTAACTAGAACCGTGTTTATTAGTTTTCTTATTGATTCGCCATTCAAAAAGAGGAACTTACAAATGGAAAAGCAGAGAATGATCGAGTTGGAGGGCAACGCTTCTTCAATTAAAAGAAATATGCCAACTTTGCATGTAAGTTTTAAAGAACAGATTATTAGAACAAAGTACTTAAAACAGCTGCTCTCATAAACCTATAATGATGAACGTGACAGACTTTGTGTCTGCTTTCCTGAATTTTGCAGACTGTGGCAGATAAATATAGGATACAAATAAGCAAAAACATCACAACTCGAGACAAAAGCTCTGAAGAGAAGCTTTGTGTGTATAGAGAGTATTAAAGAGGAGAGCTCTTTTAAATTGGCTGAGAAAAGAGAAGGGAAGGAAAGATCTCTCAAGAATTTGACATTTGGGGAAGTTTCAAGACTGTAAATCGCCTTGAACCTAAACTTTTAAAAGACAGGAGTGACAAATACATTTTTGGAGATACATGAAACACAATTTTAGAACTCTGCATTCACGTGACAGGAAATTATTAATAAGTTATGCATAGCTATAGGTAAAAATATATTCAGTTAATCCAAAGTGGTCAAATTTGGGGGAGGAATGTTTTTATCTTCAAAGGTGAGTAATCAGTTATGATACATCATTATCTCTTAATTCTGTTTACATTTTACCGGAAGAGATATTTCCTCGCTCCTTAAAATGCCACACTATTTTTGGAATTCTCAGGCACTAAGTTCATAAATGTTGGATATATCTTTGTGTTGTGAGACAGCGAGGTAGGGGTACTTAGAAAAATATGGGGGAGATGTCAATCAAGAGCTAGCAGAGGGGAGCCTCTCTGGTGGCCTCGGGTTTAAGACCCAGCGCTATCAGCGCTGCCACCTGAGTTCATCCCCAGCCAGGGAGCTGACCCACATGGCGCAGCAGACCTCTCCTGTTCACCTGCTGCTCCCCTCAGCAGTGTATTTCAGTAGGTCCAACTGTTCTGCTCCCCACTCTGTCTCTGGTAAATCCTCTCCCCCCTCACACCTCTGGCCTAACACCCCAGTTCTTCTCTGCAAAATAAAATACAATATATTTAACAAACAGCTAGCAGAGGAGGGCTTCTGTATTCCCTTCTCTCTACTCTTTGGGGAAACATTCAGAGGGTGGGTGGTCATCTCTGCAAAGGCTTTTCACTGCATCTTCATCAAGGCAACCTCACCTCTAAAGACAGCCTAGCACTGACCTCAGGTGTGGGCTGCATGCGTGTCATGCCCTCAGCAAAATCCTCAGGTTTCCTCAGTTATCACATTGGATTTAAGCCAAGATGATAATTAAAGTTTTATTTTTAGCCTTAAAAGTATGATCAACAATATAGTCACAACGAACTCTGCTCTAGCATATAAAATGAAAGGTGAAAGCATTAAAAGATGAGACACAAAGAATGAAGAAAGCAAACTTTGGGAGAATATTTGTAACAAAATTCACTATAATTGACACGATTATAGGCATTTGTTAATTGTTTTTCCTTTTCCAGAAGAGGACTTGATGATTTATTTTTTTCTTTTTCTTTTCTTTTATTTTTTTAAGTTTTATCTATCTATACATACAAGCTGGGGTACAGGCCAGAGGCATGGGGCGGTGAGACGGCTCACCAGAGACAGAGCGGGGAGCAGAACAGGCAGATCAGAAATACACTGCTGAGGGGAGCAGCGGGCGAGGCAGGAGAGGTCTGCCGCACGATGTGGGATTCTCCCCGGCTGGGCGTCGAACTCACATCGCGCTGCCAACAGCTCCACAGCGCAGTGCTCAACCGCAGTGCCATCAGGGAGGCCCTATTTTTTCTAATATTTCGGGTGAAAACTGACCCTTCGTAAGATCCCAAATTGGCTCTAATATATAGGATGCTTTTTGATATTTCCTCACCAACTTTTTAAGAGCATAGATATTTGCAAGACAACCTCTCTCTAAATGTAGCCAGCCTAAATAATTTTCTGTAGATTTCGTTGACAATAAAAAGTAAATTTGCCTCCTTTTCTGAGATTTTAGTGAGAAGGTGACTGGGACCCAGTCATCTCCCAGGTTTCATCACTCTTGTATCTGTGGTCTAAGCTGGGTCACTTGAAGAGTGTTGGGCGGGAACAGTTGGGCAAAACTTGGACAAAACTGTTTATGTACTTTCTACATGTGTTCTTGTTATAAGGCTGGGTGAGGGGCGCCACTAGGCCCCCAAACCTGTCTATTCTAAATAGGTTCTGCCATCCGCTACATCAAGACAAAACATACTCTAATGCACAGACCTTTAATGGAAAGGCACTTTAACACAATCAGTGCGCAGTAAAGGGAAGAGAAAAATATAGCTAAAATTGTTTCCAGTTTAACACCCAAAGTAACCCACCCCCTCATGGGTAAATGCCCAACCAAATAGGGTTGGCCCAAAGCGGAGCAGCTGAGGCCCAAAATTTGCCACAAGTTTAAGGCGCCTTCTGGTGGGGACCCACTGGAAAGGGGCAGAAGGAGCCAGGCAAGTCTGGAAGAAAAAGAGCAACATCAAAAACAAGACAAAGGCAGCCATTGTCAGCCTCCCCACGGGGCTCTCACCCAAGTCTCTGTCTCTTTCAAGTGTCTTCTCCCATGTCCCCCAAGCCCCTGGCACAAGGTCAGGGCAGAAGGCACAACTTCTTCACATGTCTCTGCTCCTTATGCCTCCTCCGGGTCTTCTTCTTTATCTCCTTCCTTCCTTCTCCCAGTCTTCTCTCGCTCCCCCTCCCTGCTCCACTCCACCCTCCCTTGACTGGAGCAGAGAACCTGGAACGTCCCCGTTTTACAACTATCACAGTTACATTCTCTCCAGCATGATACCTTCAGCATGGCTGAGTCAAGGAAAGAGAAAGGAAAGAGAGTGACAGAGAGGGAGGGAAGGAGGGAGAGAGAGAACCGGGCAGAAGTTACACAGCTCCACTTCTGTCAGTCCACTCATGTTCAAGTAGAGGAACTCGTAGACCCAGTGTCTTCATAGAGGATTATCAGTGCCATATTTTTGGAAGACATTTCCTCTGAAAATATAATCTGCCAAGCTCACAACTCATTGGCCATGACTGGTGACTTGGTCTCACCCACCCACAAGAAGACTGAAAAGGAGATGGGCCAGAAGTGGATGCTCACTTGTCTGAAGACCATAGGAACCCTGCCTCACGGTCTCTGTGGGCTGTACTGAAGGGCAAGGCACATAATATGCCTGTTGGCTAATTCATGGAGTTATATTTTAATAGTTTCCTTTTGATTTTTGTGACTGATAGTTCACAATGAAAAGTCGCCAGCTCAGTAAAATCCATTTGCATTTGCTATAGAAATATTGCTGAGAATGATATCCACTACATCAATATGGTCTATGCAAAAAAAGCAGCCGAAAAATAAAAATTCCCCTCCATTGAAGAACTGGCAAGCTTCTTTCTAATAATGAGGGCCATGCCATTGACCATGTTCTTCTTTTTTTTCCAACTGGGATGCCAGGAACGTCAGAGCCTATTCTAATACTTATCCAGAGTGACTATATGACCATCGAGGTGAGCTTACTATCCCTTTCTGAAACAGAGGTGGTCATTAAGGAGGAGGAGGCCAGATGGTAGGATGGAATGGCCGCCCACATGCCCAGGCTCTGAGACGAGAGCCTCCAAAAGCCCCCAAAAGCCAAAAACCCAAGCCAAGGACAATAGCAATACAACACCCACACACTAGGGAGCTACGGGTTATAGCCCATCAAGGACAGTGCCTGACAGAGCAGGTTGGTGTCTGCGGAGGGAACTTTGCCAAAGTTGACCTGAGACATTATGTACTAGCTTATCAACTTCCTGAGCACTGTATAATTACTTTAAGACAATGATTGATCTATACATTTTACCCAGGAATTTTATTGTATATAAGGTATTCCTCAAATAACTTTGCTTTAAAAAAATAAACATCACTGTCATTAACTTCTAAATAATTGATTGGCTTCACTAATAAAACATTGATATGATCTGAGGGTTGGGTTCACTAAGAAAATAACAGACTCCTGAAAATAAGTAACATGCAATTTGGCTGGCCAAACTACCTTGGGCACAAAACCAAAGACTATTTACACTCAGGCGTCTTGTAAAATGAATGCGGTGCTGACAGGGTACAAAATGATAGACGTGCAAATAGGCAGAAAGGGAAGTTCTTGGAGGGAAAAAAAAAACAAAACTCTTGATCTGTCCAGCCAGTGCTACCAAGGCCAGAAGCCCAGCAGCTGAGGTCTTCAACACCCACATACGACGCAGGCATGCACAGCACCTCTGAACTAAATCAGGGCGGATGGAAATCCTGTCTGACCTCCCCCCCCGCAACTATGGCTGTTCAAAGGCCTGAGGGGTAAAGCAGAGTTATGGGTCACAGAGCCCGTGGTGAGGGGTGCTCATAACAGGGCTTTCATTGACATTGGAGCCATCGCCAGACAAACAAGGAGATCATTTTCCTGTGTCATTTTTAACCTATCCTCTTTGGAACACTTGATGCCAGGGAGCGCTTTAGAGAGATCACCTGATCTTTTGAGGGCCAGGGCTATCCCTGCTGTTTTAATGGGATTGAATCACTGGCTTCTTAGCGGCAGGGAATGATACTTCTAGAAACTGTTCAGTTAGCATAGATGAAAACGTGTGTGATTGATCTGATTTTCTAAATATCAGGCTGCTGGCAAATGCAATGTCTTCAGGTTCCAGGGCTCCCCAGTAAAAACTACAGATCTCCTGCGCACCCCTCTGGACCTCAGCAAATGGGTCTGGGAAGCTGCATTTTTACAGGCACCCAGATGCTATTTCTGCTGGGGACACTGGTAGAGAGTAGCTGAAAACTGCAAATTTCTCAAAAACCTTCTTTTCACCCAGGATGGTTTCTCCTCCTTTGTATAAAGTTGTCAGTACCTGGTAGAACAAACCAAATGGAGAGTTACCCTCTCTTTTTCTTCCTTTCCCACATGGCAGGAGCCAGAAATCAGAAGAGGAGGAGGAGGGTGGGGAGGAGGAGGAACAGCAGGAGCCTGGTGCTCCCGCCCGCCTTGGCCGCGTGCACTGTAATGTTACTAGATTCTGAAAAATCTTTGAAGTGCACATGGCTGAAAAGAAACTAATAATGTAACTCTAGAAGTCGGCATTTGTTTCCCTAGCTACATAACACTGCACAAACAATTTGGTTGCAATTTCGAGGCAGTGGTTTCACAGTTATTTGATTACACTATAGTGCCTTTTCATAAGCAGGAGATGGGCTGATAACCCTTCAAGGCTTTGGCCAGCACCACAATTTAAAATTATAACTTAGGCTGCATGTCGTGATATTTTTAGCTGATTCCTCCTGCTTCTAATTCATTTCCATAGATTATTCTCGTAACATTTTCCTCGTGATCACAGAGACTTATTTTTCAACTAGCTTCATACACAGCTTTTCAGAGACCAAAAAGTAAAGAAAAAACTGTCACTTTTAGCTTTTGAGAAAAGTGGAGTGTCAGCAGCAAGGGTGTCTTTAAATCACTGACAAGAAATACGCAGTGCATTTCAGTAGGTCTTCCTGTTCTGCTCCCACTCTGTCTCTGGTGAATCCTCTCACACCCTGTACCTCTGGCCTACACCCCTGTTCTTGGATGCATAAATAAATGAATCTTAAAAAAAAATACTTTCACCAACCCTGAGCTTTCTTTAAATACTACCATCCTTCCCAAATCCCCAGCACCCTAGATTTAGTGACCTAAACTTGGGGGTGAAAGGGACAGGCGCAGAGCTGTGACATTCAAAGCAAGCAGGCATGCAAGAAAGCTGGAGAATGCCGATGACTCATGTTGTATTCTGAAAGGGTGAGGTCACGCATTTTTTCCCATGCTTAGTTATCTCCCTTTTTACTATGGGCTGCATCATCTATTTTATTTGGGATTATTTTGTTTGGGTGTCAGGGATATTTGCTTCTGTGGACACTCCCCCATAGAAACCAACATTTTATCTATAAACACAAGACACTGGAGCCTTTGAAGCAGGTACGCCCACCCTGCTCAGCTGTTGCCCTTGCCCTTAAGAGAACTTTTATTTTTCTCTCCAGTTCTCAGCCCAGATTCTATTTTCTATTGCCAGTGTGACATCGTGGCCTTTCTTATGAAGGATTTGCCAGTTGTGCTGAACTCACCAGGTCCTAGCAAAATTTTATATATATATCTATATATATATATATTTAATATATATTATATTGAACGGAAGGAAATTACTTTTGCCATGTAGGTTACCAAGAAGAGCAGGCAGCTTGATCTAACAAGATAATGCATAAAGTGTGTGTACATGTGTGCTGATATTAAGAAACAGTCACAAATTAGAAGCTCTATTTAGTGCTGCTATTTTCAGCTTTAGGCTGAAAATAGGAGCAAAACAAAACAAAATGATTTATTCAATAAAAATCAGGGGTTCCACTGTATTGCCAGCAAGTGTGCTACCATTTAAAAACCTATAGAACCTTTAGAATTTTGCTTAATTTTAATTTGGGGATAAAAAAGAGGCACAAAATGAATAAAAGAAATGTAATCATAATTATCTGTTCCTGAAGATATTAGCAGATCACAGATTCTGCTAATATTCACTAAATGCTAATATGAACACCACATATTCATACGATGTATAATATTATTTGTTTTGGGGGGGTGGACTTTTGGTATCTGCTTGTTTCTGTGACTTCAACCAGATCAAAATGCTTGTGATGACAGCTGCACCTCAATACACAATATGTAACCTTCAATTTTGAAATGCGTCCTCTTTGCCATGCAGCAAGCAAAGCCCGAGAATACCTCCATCGTCAAAAATAAGCCTAAAGGTGAAAGCTTCACTAATATTTGAGAAAACACTATCGTCCCTGTGATTAGAAATTTTGTCTGAAAGAATAGATTCAGATAAGTGATTAAAATAGTAATTTGACATTTGAAATTTGCTCTCAGAATAAATTATAAAGAAATCGCAAAATTAAAAAGATCACTGAGACACAATTTTAATCAGTCCTAACTACCATTTTGTCCTGGGAGTGCCCCCCATTCTCCCAGGGCCACATCCCAGCTTTCCCAGCTGGCTGTGGGCTGCAGAAGGCTGAGCTCTATGGATTGCATCACTGAGTTATGTTGCCCTCTGGCTCCAGACAAGTTGACCTGGGGAAGCGCTGATAGTAAACAAAACTGGGGAAGGAGAGTGTGACTTGTGTCTCTTTCACCTCAACTGTCCTCAGCTGGCCCCAGGTTGAGGATGTCACTCTTCCAAAGGCCATAGTAACTCCCTGACAGTTTCATCCATATCCCTACTGTCTTCATGCTCCTGCAACCACCTATGTCAGCTGTAGTATGCTAACAGCTCCCCAAAGCTGCTGACCCCAGATATGTCGATCCACCCTATGTGGGCTTCTCTAAACCCTGCCCACACCACTTGTTAAAGAAAATAGTAACTTTATTAAAAATGATTTAATATCATTGGAAAGAACCATCTATTTCTGTTAGAACCCTAAGCTGACACGTGTGTGCAATATTACAGTGAAGTTCAAGCAAACTTCTTAAAGAATTCTAAACAAACAAAAAAAGACATAAACTTTGCATCAGGTCCATTTTTTATATTTTCTTTTTTTTTAAGATTTGTTTATATTTATTTATGCATACAAGAGCTGGGGTGCAGGCCAGAGGTACGGGGGTGAGAGGATTCACCGGAGACAGAGTGGGGAGCAGAACCAGGGGATGTACTGAAGTACACTGCTAAGGGGAGCAGCGGGGAGACAGAAGAGGTCTGCTGCACCATGTGGGAAGCTCCCTGGCCCGGTAGTGAACTCGTGCTGCAGTGGCTGTGGATAGCTTTGTAGTGCTGAGACTTAACCCCTTGCGCCATCAGGGAGGCCCTTTTTATCCCCATATTTTCAACAACCTAAATATAGTAACTAAAACTTACTTGTATTTAAAAGTGAAACAGGGGGCCTCCCTGGTAGCACAGCATTTAAGTGCTGTGCTGTGGAGCTGTCGGCAGAGGCGATGTGAGTTTGACGCCCGGCTGGGGAGAATCCCACATGGCGCAGCAGACCTCTCCTGTCTCGCCCACTGCTCCCCTCAGCAGTGTATTTCTGATCTGCCTGTTCTCATCCCCACTCTGCCTCTAGTGAACCCTTTCACCACCCCACGCCTCTGACCTGTACCCCAGTTTGTATGCAAAAATAAATCTTTAAAAAAATAATAAAAAATAAAATGAAACAGGAATGTTCCGGTGGAAACATATTTGTAATTGTTAGCGTCACTATAATAGTTTATGAAGAAGATTTTATTGCTGTTTTTTTAAAAAAATTAAATTCCCATGGATTAGAGTTATGAAAGCAGCAACATTAAAATATCTCCAAAATACCTAAATTGATTTGCTCTATTTTAGCCTTTCAGTCAAAGTGTCTGCTTTACATGGAGGCAAAAACATGTTTCCTTTATTGCTACAATGCAAGAGGTTAGCTCATGCTAGATTTCAATAAGTATGTATTGAATTATTGAAGAAATCAGGACATTTCATTTTTTGATATAACTGAAAGGGAGGACCCACAAGTTTGGAATCTGGTAACTACTTTAAATGCTATGATGTGTTTTAAATTAAATTATATCACATGTAAATAAGTGTATAATGAAAATTTAAGATCAAAATTTAAACTTCCTACATAGGTCTCCATGGTGGCTCAGGGCTTAAGACTCAGCACTATCAATTTATCACCAGCCACTGTGGCCTGAGGTCCATGCCTGACCAGGGAGTTTCCCACATGGCGCAGCAGACCTCTCCTGCCTCACCTGTTGCTCCCCTCAGCAGTATACTTCAGTAGATCCTCCTATTCTGCTCCCCATTCTGTCTCTGGTGAATCCTCTCACCCTCACACCTCTGGCCTATACCCCCCCCCCCAGTTCTTCTATGCATAAGTAAATAAAAGTAAAACTTTAAAAAAATAAATAAACCTCCTACAATGAAAATATACAAAGAATGAAAACATTACTTTTGTAAATAGGAAGATAATTATTGTGTTCACCTTTCATTCATTCATTTTTTTCTAGCAAATATCAATTATCTACTTTAACAAACCTATTTCAGGGAGGAAAGATATCCTTCTTTCTCTCACTTAGGGAAATCTAGACTTTGTGGTGGAAGCTCAGAGCATTAATCATATCCAAGTGATTACATTCCATCACACTTTGAAGTAGTTTGAATATCATCTGAAAAGCAATACATCTAAACCATTTCAGGTTATCTGTCCTTTTTACATTTCCCTTATATACTAAATATAATCATAATATTTGCATGTATATTATATATTAATCTATAGGACATTGTTCTGGGAGAACATGTTTTCAAATAAGAATACTTGCAAAAGAATTATTTCTTATTATTTATGTTCAAAACCCTTAATACATAAACTTCTGTTTTTAGACATTGTCAAACTTTTCACGTCCCCTCAAAAAGCAAAGCTGTTACTTATACTTGTGACTTAACTGTAGAATCAGTTTTCCTAAAGTAAAATTATCATTTTTCCATAAGTTATATGCTGAAGACATATATTAATATGTTGAATTCCATGCCTCACCTACTGGGCATAAGTGTTAGGAATTATTTTTGAAATGGAAAATAAAGTGGTGGAAAGGAGCTGATGACAATTGTCTTAAATATCAGTTTCTCAGCATCAAGGGCTACACCTGGAAACTGTTTATCATAGCCAAAAAGGCAGGGCCTCCTTGGGATGTGTTTCATCAGAATGACTAATACAAAGTCATTTTTCTCATAAATCTGCCTGTTATCCCACCATCTGTTATTTGCATTTTTCCAGAAAGTTAATAAAATGCTGATGGAATGTTTTGACCCAAATGCTGTTAAATTCACATGGTTTACTCTTTTAGTTCCCAAGATGACTTTCAGCCTTCCTATAGTGAAGTATTGCATCAGAATTATCTTCTACAATGGAAATTCCAGGTGAGACATCTAGAGGCAGAAAGAGGAACTGCTTAAGAATGAAAACAGCAGTATTTTGTGGCAAATCAACATTGAGAAATGTCCTAACAATCTGTGTACCTCTCACTGAAATTCCTCACCAGATTTAAATTTCAGTATGCCAGACCTGTGAGCTGAAAAGTTTTCTTGGATTTGTCATGATTTGCTAGAATGCTTTGCGTAGTTTGGATACTTTCAACACCCAAGAAGATGTGTATGTGACTCAAAACAAACAGGTTCTATAGCATATTCTGACATTGGCACAGATAGTCTGCTCGAAGCTAGTAATCTAGATATCTCTTTATTCAAGGGTACATCTACAATTTATAGAGTAACAACATCCTTGATCCTAACATGCACGAGACACTGCTACGCATGACGGTGAAAGCCAGAGATACTTCGTGGAGCTTAAAGTCTACTGTGGAGAGATGAAGACTAGGAAAAGCAGCAAAAAAAAAAAAACCATGTCAATTACAAATTGCAATAACTACTATAAGAGAAAGCAGAGCATGAACTCACGGGGCATAGAGGGTCATTAGCATAGCTGATTTTGGAAGTCATCTATTTATCAAATACAGTGTTAAGAGTCCACTGATGTAGTTTCAATTATCTCTGAAATATTGCTTAAGATTTTCACAGGGTGCAAGTCCTGGAAATACCATCTCTTCCCCTAGTGGGTTACCAGCCAGCACCTTTTTGCTGGAGCTTGGTTCCTGCTCTAGTTTCCCATTTGGTGGACTCAATCAAAGAGAATGCACACACTTTCTGGTATTTCCACCATTGCTATTTGTTGCCTTAGGTACCTGAGGAGTGATCTAATTAAATCCCTTTTTTTGCCTCCACAAAGTAATATTTTTTGTTTGCCCTAATTCTGAAAAATCTGGAAATACGTGTGTGGTAGAAGGCTTTCCTTACCATTTTTACTCCAAATGAGGGATCAGAATCAGTCCAGACGGCTTTTGTAGATCATGCTTGAGTCTTTAGTGCAGCTTTGTTCTTTACAAAGTCAAGGTTGTCTGAAGTTCTGAAAACATAGGGTCATGAAGAAAGAAAGATGCAAGACCCTTGTTTGCAAGCACCACTGTATCCTCATTCTAAGCACTAAACACATGTCTGAGTTGTAAGGAATGGCTCAATAAAATGATTTTTTTTTTTTTTTGCTCATTGGATGCTAAAAAGAAAATTGCTCTGTGATGTCTCCACAAGTACATTTTACCAAAAACCTACTTCAATTAAGTAACAAAGCAATATGTAATTTGAAGAAGAAAGATTTTGGTTTTCCAGGGGAAAATTAGATTTAGGGATTCTGAGATGACTTAATCTGCCTGATTATTTTTTCAAAAACTCTAAGACATAATGACCCATTTATGGATCCACAAGTAATGTTATGAATTTTTAACGAAGACTTTAAATCATAAGTGATGGTTTTTGCAACGATGCAAGGAAACACAAAAGCTCTGTAACAGTTTCCGTACAAATCTGGTAGCAATTCAATTCCACACAAAAAACTGAGTTTTTAATACATAAAAAGCACCAGGCTAAGTATGAGAGGGGCACTTAGATGAAATTCAAGGCTTACTCTGAGTGAGCTAGCACTGTCTCCAAAGATAAGGCAAGCATAGGTGAACATGCATGAGTTTTAAGGGGGACCAGAGGACAGGTCCCACATGGTAAAGGAAGGAGATCGAAAATATTTCCTGGAAGAAATAAAAATGAAGTCAGATTGTGCAAAGTTTGAAGCCACAACATTCCAAATGACAGTGATGATAATATAGAGAAAAATGGAAAGAGCTAACATAATAAGAAATATTTATGAAGATACTACATTTAAAAAAAAAAAAAATAACCCTATGAAGACCATGTGATTTAATCTCACCGTGAGATTCAGAGAAAATACAGCCTCCTCATTCTACGCATAAACAGCCTCAGTCCACAGCTTCTACATAACTCACCACTGACACATAGCTGGGAGTGGAGGAGGCAAGATTTCAACTCAAAAATAACTCTATAGGGAGCTTGAGCATTCACTGTGCCTCGTCTCCTTGTCTTTGTGGACAGCTTCCTTCTTATCTGTGCCCCTCCGCCCCCCTCCCAGCTGTAGGCTCTCTCAAGCAAGGAACTTGGCCTGGCTTGCTCTGCCCTGGGACTAACACTCCAACAGCACTTATGCTAATACTGACAATGCTGGTGAATTGGAAGGGACCCAAAAGGACTGTCCCATTCAATCACAGAGCCAAGAAGACATCCCAGAGTTTCTGGAGCCCACGGGTGGTGAGAACTGTCTGCTCTGGTAACAGCCCCTGGATTTCCTGACCCCATTACCTACAGTTCCAAAATATTTCTTTCACTCAAAGTGAGCTGAATAAAGGGTTGACTAGAGTTGAACGTACCACCAAATGATACTGAGCCCATTAGTTCCAAGGACTTAAGTACAAGGATTCCCTAGGAAAAAAGTCACTGTACTGTCTGCAGTGGTGAAACTTGTCTTAGAGAAAGAATTCCATTAAAAGTGTGATGTCCCAAAGTTCAGCCCAGAGATTTTTGACACTCACCATAATATCCTTCAAGAGTAGAAGTGACAAATTGTGGTTGTGATCATGTAGATGTTTCTTTTGGAAACTTTTAAGGAATATCCTTGAAATAATCTTGTATTATTACATATTGGTTGGGATTTTAAAAGAATGATAGATGTATTAGCCTAAGCATTTTTGTCAAAATAAAATCTAAATGCTGTCATGAAGAATAACAGTGTTGGATTTTATTCTTTGGAAATACTGAAGGTAAATAAATTTCCATGTCTCCTTTGATGGACACTTCCCCGGAGGACTCACCATATTTACTAATGGCTGAAGCTTCAAGGTCTTTTGGCATCTCAAGTTATTTTTAGGTGATTCTATTTCTTTATCATTTAATTGTTTCAGCTCAGAATTTGCCTGTGGGCCTTCTAAGTAGACAAAGCAGCTGGTACATGACAGGATGCCAGAGTTCATAGCAGCTTGTCACACTCCCTGCCAACTGGGCCACCAATGACGAACACAACCCCAGTTTTCATGGACCCATTTCCTTAACCCCAGAAAATTGTCTTCATGCCTTTGAGCTGTCAAGAGGAAAGGAACATATGCACAATAACCTATATCTAATTCGTCATCTCCTTAATGCATGTGTTACGGTGCCTTAAGGTCACACAAATTAAAAATACATATCTGAGCAGCATATGAAAATGAAGCATCTGCTTCAGGAGCTGCATGGAAAACAATGCAATTTTTAAGGGGAAAAAGATGGCCATTTCATCTAATAATTTCTGGGACAATAAAAAGTGGTGATAAATTGAAAAAAATGCTACATTTGTGCATTATAAAGGAATCCATATGTAAGACGCTATAGAAGAAAACAAAATTTTGATGGGAATTTATATTGTCATATTCATCTTCATACTTAAAGATTACCACTTCTGACACCTTAAAAATATGTTAAAAACCACATGTATAATACACTTCACTCATCCTTAAAGTTCAAAACTCTAAATCCTATTTTGAATGTTATAGATTTAAACAGCATTGAAACATATTCTGAAGTAAAGCAGGAATTAAACTGGAAAATAATGTATTTCATAGAAAAAGTCACACTATACTCACTACACATGGTTAAAAAGAAAAATTAAAATTGAGAAACACAGTAATGAGGCAAATGTTAGAATTTGAATGATACAGAAATAGAAAAAAGGGGAAAAGACAATAAATAAATGACTAGAAAATAAAATAAAAATTGAACTCAATGAATAGTATATGACTATACATACCAGTAATTTTTGAAATACTATCACTGTTTGGTTCACTATTAAATATTAATATCACTATTAAATATTAAAAGTTTAATACACTCATTTAATCATAGAGTAAAACCTCCAGTTACTTTTGATAAGAAATATAGCTAATCCAAAGTGGGGAAAAAATAAAAATAATGTTGTAATAAATAAGACACAACAGGCAGAGAAAGAGAAAACAAGGAAGCGATGATAAAAACCAGAGAAATCATTCAATCGCCCAAGTGTTGGCCTCTGTGATAAAAGCCACATAGCCATAGACGTCTACATTCTGAGTAATATAAGATCAAAATGAAAGGTTTATGTAACTTGGCCTAGATCTCAGAGTGCATCCATTGTGGTAATTATGCCACCTTTCTTACAGCTAAATCTTGGTGTTCTTTCCAAGCTGTAAGTTTTCAAAGATGGCTGATGCCAGGCACCTGGCAATTATACCAACGCCATTTATATGGTCTCACATGAGCGCCGCTGGACGGCTTGGTGTGTAGCAGGTACAGCAACCTGATAATTTTCAGACATTGAAAAAAAGACTGTTGTTTCTAGTGAGCTGAGAGCAACCCATGAAAAACCAGCCTTGAGACGCTTCTCTGTCCCCACCCCACCGCATTCCACCGCCAGAAGCCTAGGGGCTCCCAGCAGCCCTCCCCTCCCTAGCTCAGGTCACCATGCACCTGTGGGGTACCACAAAGTACTTGCCTTAAGACCATCACCGCTTTCTCTGGGGTGCCCTGACGCCATGAAGAGGTTTTCTGATGAATTCCTCGATCCCATCACAGCTAGTCAAGGGAAACCAGGAACCAAGTATGACAACATGGTTCTGCGCAGTTCTTGTGCCCCAAATTTAAGGCGCCTCTCCTTAATCAGGAGGCACCAAGATGAGTCTGAAAGCTGGGGAGAGAGGTCACCATCCCTGCTGACTCCCCTGGCAGAGGGAGCTCACTGTGTTCAGTAAACCAAATAACAAAGCAAAACAAACAAAACCGCCTCCAGAATGTTCTAAAACCATCTCCCCTATGTTCCAACAGGTCATTCTTTCAGTCTCCAAAACAGGAAGCCCTCACCCAGACCATGCACTTGTTTAAGTTCATATTATTTATTTTCAACGTATATACGTTTATTGTTTTTAATTGCTTGGCGCTCCCAATAGAATGTAATCTTCGGGAGCGCAGGGATTGTTTCTGTTTGGTTCACTCCACCCCAGCACCCTGGCACGTGGCACCTGCTCAATAAATATTTGTGGGAGGGAGACAGGGAGGAAGGGAGGGAAAGGATAAGGGAAAGAAGGGGGGAAGAGGGAGGGAGGGAGAGAGATAAAACAAAATTAAAGGGAATAGTAAATTTTTTTAACCTGTCTTTCTGGAACAAGAGAAAATTTTATGCTTCCACATAAAAGCTAATGATCCTTATTTTTCCATAATATTTTACTATCTTTTTCTTTGTACAATTAGATTTGTTTTACATTTGAATATCTTTCTGACTATCCCCCTAAAAAGAAATCAAAACTAAATTACTTCTATAGTAGAGATATAGCTACTCTTACTGAGCAACCAGTTTCTATTTACACATCTCAGCTATAATGCCAAAAAGTAGATCGCAAAAGGAAATTAACTTGAAACACCATAATTATTGGTATTTTTCTTCCAGATGTTTAAACAACCACGAAGATATTCTTTTCTTATCTATTCTCTGAGTCTCGTGTACTTCAGGCTAGCTGTGTTTGTGGCATATAAGTTTATATAAAAACATTGACTCTATAAAGGATTAGTAAGGAACATGATAAGTGGCAGGTAACCTTCAATTCAGTTTGGAGTTATCTGTAAAATATGATAAATTTAAGTTTTTATGTAGAGAGAAGTTAAACTGTTGTGTATCAGATAATACTAAAGAGATCACAGCGGCTCTTTTATCAGAAGCTATTCAGATAGTTTATGAATTACTAATTAGCCTTCTCAGTATCTTTATTAAATAAGCAATACATTAAATAACAAATAATTCATTTCCATACAATACAGGTTAAGACATTTTTCATTAATGGATCCCATTTACCTGGTCTGTGTAAGCCAAATACCATGTCATCTATTAATCAGGTAAAATCCTTTTAATCCACATATCTTTAAGTTAATATCTGATAAAGAAAACAAAATGTTGAAAAATGCTGGCATAATAATGCTGTACACATCATCAGAAATGGAGGGGAATCCCGAGCTAACCCCCAGTCTCCTTGCTATCTTGACTTCAGCCTAGGAGTCCCTGAGCAACAAACTTAACTTGACTGTGGTGGATTCTGACCTACAGAAATGTGGGTAACAAGGGGGTTCTGGGTTAAGTCACTGTTGTAATTTCTTACGCAGCAACAAATAGCTAGTAGTGATCCCTGGGCATATTAATAGGAATGCATTGTGTAGACAGGTTGAACCTTAAGAAGTTTTATAACCAGAGAGCATCCTTGGGTCACTTATAGAAAGCAGCCAGTACCCAGGCAAGAAAGTATGAAAGATTATTATGGTATTGTATGCTTAATTTTCAGGTTGCATTATTGTATAAATAAGAGCTTTCAACTATCACTTCAGTTCACAACTTTCATGGAATGTTGACCTGAGAGAGTACACTTTCTTGTAACTAGCAGTAGTTGACTATGCCTGGAGTCATTACAATAAACAGGAATTTCTAAAGGAGGCCACAAAGAGGGAAAGATAAATCATTGCTCAGAAAAGCCTGAGCTTCATATGATTAGAGATGGGGATTGTGATCATTTTATCAATAGACATCACCATGATCATATTTACCACCAATATTTGGTTCCAGGAACAGAGCAGGAAACAGATTGGAGAGGTACCAAAGCTGAGACCAAGAAAACCACTTCCCATATTACCACTTCCATTCACCATGCTCAGGTTATCTGGGTCAAGCTAGAATTGGTCATCTCACCAATCCCCAAGTCCATACGAATGTGAACAGTGTCGTTCATCTCGATGAAGCCATCAGGGCAACCGATGGTGCCGGCATTATGGTTCATGAGATGAGGGATTACATCTGAACTCACAGAGCTCTTTCTCACATTGTACAACCTGTACTTTACTTTTCCAGGTGTAATATGATGAATTGCAAAGAAGCCCGTGGTGTCATAGATCAGATGAAAATTCTGTCTGATCTTGTCAATACTGATAGCCGTAAAACCATCAGGCGGGTTATATCAGGTCAGGCCTTGCCATCAATCTTCATGAGACACTGCATGTAGGTCTTCTTTGCTTTATCTCCTGCCAGGACATACTTAACTCTATTCCTTAAGAAAATTAATAGAGGGAGACACTTTTGGGGACTGGTAAATGGAGGAAACACACTGGACAGTTTATCTAGCAGTGTGTATTTTGTATATCTCCTACACACCACAGATGTTCCTGGGGACCAAGAGTCACAACTGTGGTAGGCATGCACACACACACACACACACACACACACACTCACCTTTGTTTTTTGATAAGATGATAATTTTATCTCTCTTATATTAAGTTAATATACAATATTTTAAAAGATTTATTTATGCATACAAACTGGGGTGTAGGCCAGAGGTGTGGGGGAGGGGTTGAGAGGATTTACCAGAGACAGAGTGGAGAGCAGAACAGGCAGATCTACTGAAATACACTGCTGAGGGGAGCAGCGGGTGAAACAGGTGAGGTCTGCCACTATGTGGGAAGCTCCCTGGCTGGAGATCGATCTCGCACTGCAGTGGCTCTGGATAGCTTCACAGTGCTGAGACTTAACCTGTTGTTCCACCAGGGCGGCCCAAGTTAATATATAATATTATCTTAAAATCTTAAGTATAATTTTCACTGCCACTGAGGCTAAAGATAAAATTAAAGAAACACCCTGGTGATACTAATGATATTGATCATTATTTTTTGACTTGAATACAATAGAAACTCTATTTTTCAAAAGAGTAATTTATTGGAAAGATGTGGAGAAGGTTCACACAATCAAAGGAACCAGTTGGACCCAGAAAGGACAACAGCTTGAATGTCACCCAAGGCCCAGGGTGCAAAAATTGATTTCATTCATGTCTGATTCACCCACGAGTTGCTTAGGTCAAGATTCAAACTTCAGGGAAGAGTGGATGGGGGTGACTTGAGCTAGTCACAGCCTTTTGGCTAACTGGGCTCTTGGACGCTTCTACTGGTGGTCTCCAGAACTGCCAACGGTAGAGAACAGTGTCCTGGGCTCTCTGAATGCCTATGGGACTCTTTTTAACACTTTGTGTGCCGGCTATTTTCTGTGCCACCGCATGAATGGTATAAGCATTCAATAAAACACACACAGCTGACCTCCCCAGTGGCGCAGCGATCAAGCACTGCGCTGTGGAGCTGTCGGCAGCGGCGACGTGAGTTCGACGCCCAGCCGGGGAGAATCCCACATGGTGCGGCAGACCTCTCCTGCCTCACCCACTGCTCCCCTCAGCGGTGTATTTCTGATCTGTCTGTTCTGCTCCCCACTCTGTCTCTGGTGAACCCTCTCGCCGCCCCATGCCTCTGGCCTGTACCCCAGCTTGTATGCATAAATAAAAATAAATCTTTAAAAAAAAAAAACACACAGCTCCTGAACTACTGGATATATTTTAATGAAATTTCAAATGCATGGAGATTAAAGCTTCTAGACTGAGTACGATCAAAGAAATAGCTCCTAATAGTTCCAAATAAATCCACCGTGGCATGAAAAACCAGAGACTAGATGAACACGTGAATACGTGAATACGTGAGTGGACCACAAAGTGTTAACTACGCTGACTTGCCATTTCATTGCCTTTGGACTGTCAGTCAGTTTAGATGCCCCAAATGGAGTCTATTATTCAGTCAAGATCATTTTGACTATTTAGTTTTATCACAGACTTAGTTTTTCCCATAACTGGTTACTGAAACCTGCAAGAATTTAATGAACTGCCAAGTAAAACTTTTTAATCAAATTATTTATTACATGTCTATTTTAAATAAGAAAGGCATTATACCAGCAGGCATAGACTTTCTGATTTCAACATATAAATCCAGAATGACTTATCCAAGTAATAATTTGAATGATTCACAAATCGGTAATATTAGCTAGATGTTCCTTATAGTTCATCTTATTCCACAGTTGAAACATTGTCAAGTGTTGCTTAATTTAGCAGTAAAGTAGAAGATATACTTGTGCTGTGGTGGAGATTAGCTACTCACTACCTGAACTAGCATTCCATTCTTGAGCACAGAGGTAGGCAACATTTCCCAGCCGCCTTGGCAGTAACCTGTGATCATGTGACTGAGTTCTATGAGGTATGACAATTCAAAGTCTGGCCAATAAAATCATCCCATGCAATCCTACACCACTCTCTCCCTCCGTATGATTGGTGGATTGTGTTACTAATGATCTTTGAAGTCACATTTTTTGTGTACTGTAATGCCTCCTTCAGTCTGATTCCCTAGATGACGACGAGAAGACACCTTCTTCTGTTTTAAACTATAATTCAATGGACTTTCTGAGTGAGAATAAAAATATCCTAGCTTTTAATAAAAAGTTTGACATTGTGGAGTTTTCCCTGCTAGAGTGGACATCTTTCTACATAACCCGGACTTAACTGAGCCAGTGCATACAAAGAATTCCATAGGGGCCTCACTGGTGGCACAACGGGTTAAGTCTCAGCACTGTGAAGCTATTGCAGTCGCTGTAGCACAAGTCCGATCCCAGCCAGGGAGCTTCCCACATGGTACAACAGACCTCTCCTGTCTCACCCACTGCTCCCCTCAGCAGTGTATTTCAGTAGTTCTGCTGTTCTCCCCACTCTGTCTCTGGTGAACCCTCTCGTCCACATCCCCCACCCCTGAACCTCTGGCCTACACCCAGCTCTTGTATGCATAAATAAATAAATCTTTAAAAAACAACAACAAAGAACCACATAGATTTCCAAGTACCTACTAAGACCTACAATAAATGACAGTTTTATGAATGGGTTATTTGTATTTAGTTGAACAGGAAGAAAACAAATAATATTCAATGGTTCCCAAGAAATTATTAGAATTGAATTCTGAGATTAATGCATTTTATTATTATTATTTTTTAATTTTACATTTGGAATCAGGGCTTATATATGGTTATTTTCCATGAGATAAAAAATTGGGATATCAAAGTGAACGTAAGTATTCTTCTCCAAAAATATCCAAGCATATTGTCCCTAAAAATTAGTGATTTCTAAAGCTTGTTTGGACTTACATTATTGTCTTTTTTTTCTATATCTGTATCTAACTGAAAAATTCACAAGCAGAAATGAGTATGCTAATGAAATATGTCAGAGTTTACCTTGTGTTCTTTAAACTTATGAGTAATGATATAAATTTATATATGTTCTTTTATCTATGAAACAATTCTTTTGTTTCTGTTATTATTCATCTACTTATATTTTTTATTGAAACAGCACAACATATGACATTATATAAGTTTCTGGCATATTGCTTAGATTGCGCATGTCTACCTATTACATTAAATTCACTACTAAATGTCCAAATCTATCCTTCACCCCAATTTACCATTTCCCCCAATTTACCTACCCTTCTTCTTTCTTCCTTTTGGAAATTACTAATGGGTCTTACAATATCAAAGTTTATGTATTTATTTTTTTTTACTTAGTCCATCTGTTTGTTTTCTCCATAGCCACTTAGGAGTGATCATCTTTCCCTGTCTGGCTTCCTCCACTAAGTATAATCCCCTTTAGGTTCACACATGTAGCTGCAGATGGCAGGGTTTCATCTTTATTTTATAGCTGAATGGTATTCCATTTTGCATGAAACAAATATAAACCAAATAGATCTCCCACCAGCAACTCCAGTTTTTCCTGAACAGCTTGGTAAGCAAAACCGAAGCCAAAATACTTTGTCAAGTTGTCATGGAATGTTCCAGGCTATTTGCCTACAAGCTGAGGAAATATTTAATTGCCTTTATTCTTTGTCATAATTTCAGAACATTAGAGAAAAGGGTGCCTGATTGGAATGTTGGCTTGGACTAAATGATCCATTTTCCCACGTGTACGGGAAATAGAACTCCAAAGGTGCCCACTCCCTTCCAGAGTGGGCATATCCAACTCCAAAATCTCATGTTTGAGAAAAATATTAATTTCTCTTAAAAAAGTGGAGCTTGGTGTACTTCTATTTGTTAAGGTGTAGAATTTGGAATAAACACATGACCTCAATCATACCTCACTCATGGGATCTTGGCAGCTTGTTAAAATGCCCCCAACCTTCAGAGAGGTTTGAAGTCATGAGCTTCATGCATATTTCACTAGAGCAATGTGTGAGCATGATCTCAATCTTGGGACTACTGACACCAAAATTAATAAAAAAATTTAATTAAAATTGTTATTCAACCTGTTTTAGGCTTGTGATTTCTTATACTAATACTCTGATTCTCTATACCGTCTTTCTGTCTAAAATGTCAAGATTTAAAAAATACTGAACGAGGGCCTCCCCGGTGGCGCAGCGGTTAAGCGCTGCGCTGTGGAGC
This sequence comes from Scalopus aquaticus, assembly GCA_004024925.1. NCBI lineage: Eukaryota > Metazoa > Chordata > Mammalia > Eulipotyphla > Talpidae > Scalopus > Scalopus aquaticus. The sequence continues at coordinate 317,608 of PVIJ01000109.1, forward strand.
TGTCGGCAGCGGCGACGCGAGTTCGACGCCCGGCCGGGGAGAATCCCACATGGCGTGGCAGACCTCTACTGCCTTGCCCGCTGCTCCCCTCAGCAGTGTACTTCTGATCTGCCTGTTCTGCTCCCCGCTCTGTCTCTGGTGAACCCTCTCGCCGCCCCAAGCCTCTGGCCTGTGCCCCAGCTTGTTTGTATAAATAAATAAAATCTTTAAAAAAAATAAAAAAATAAAAAAAAATAAAAGATACTGAACGAGGGTCTCTCTGTTGGCACAGGGGTTAAGTCTCAGTACTATAAAGCTATCTGCAGCCACTGCAGCACAAGTTCGATCCCCGGCCAGGGAGCTGACCCACATGGCACAGCAGACCTCTCCTGCCTCGCCCGGTGCTCCCTTCAACAGTGTATTTCAGTCAATCTACCTGTTCTGCTCCCCACTCTGTCTTTGTTGAATCCTCTCACCCCCCACACCTCTGGATCTTGTATGCATAAATAAATATATCTTTAAAAAAATAAAAGATACTGAACTGTGCCTATTTATTTGTATGAATTGGTTAATAATGAAAATCTAGTGACTTTGATACAGCAAATAGAGTCCCTTCACATATACCATCGTCCGGATTACCAAGAACCAAAGATTTTTAAATATCTTTAGTAAATTCACAAGGGCAGAGTTATAGCCTTCAAGTACTTTATGAGGTTCACCTAGAACACGATTTAAAAGTCTCTAAGCATACTGTGTTCTCTGTGGGTCACACTGACATGAACAACGTCTGGATGACTAATGGGGAAATCCACTGTGTCCCTGCAGGTCCCTCAGTGCAGACTGCTGGATGTGACACTGGAATTCAAAACAAAGTCTGTTTCTGATTAGACACAAATAAAATGTTTGCTTTGTGCTGGGGACAAACCATCACCCCAACCCTTGCCCCAGTTCTGCTTTCCCAGAGCGAGTGAAGGTTAAGTGTTCATATTTATAAAGCCTGCAGTAAAAATTTAAATCATTTATGTTACAATTTTCTGGACAATTAAACAAACAGGCAACAAACTTTGGAAACAAGGTCCAAATGATCAAAACTGTCTGTTAACCATTTGAGCATGTTGATTCTAAAGAAAACGATATTCTAAAATTTAAACTTTTCTCTGAATACTAATTTTCACTGGAATGATAGTGACTATTATACTGATGTAACCATATTGTACTTTCTGTATTGTAATGAGTCATTTCTTTCCACTTGCAATTTAAACATACGATAAGAATCTCCTGCTGAAGTAGATCTTGAATTTTAGGGTGGGTGTGGATTTCCTGACGATCTTCGAAGACTGGTCTTTCAGCCCATCCTTCCATGTGGGAATTCACGGCCTTATATCTTCACATCTTCACACAGGATAGAATTCTGAAATCTAGGATATGTAAGTCTTATAATGTTTTGGTTATTTTATTTTTAATTACAATTACATCGCTACTCCAAATTCCTATGTCACTATGTTTTGGTACTCTTTATCTGTCAAATTCCCAAGGTGGAATTATTTGTCCAAAGAATATGCATTTTTAATTCTATAAGCACTTCAAGAATATCCTGGGAAAGGCCTAACAATTCAAAGATCTCATCAGTAACAGGTGTTTTCCCTCCTTTTGTTTAAGTTACAATGATGGGTATAAAAATTCATTTTGTTGTAGTTTATATTTACTTGGATTTTATTAGGATTTAGGTTTTTTATTAGGATTAGTTTTTTTTATTAGAATTAGGTTTTTCATATGCTTGTTTTTAATGTTTGTCTTTTTGTTCTCCTGTGTTTGTGTCTGATTCTATTGTGTCTTCTTTTAGTAAAAATGTAAAAGATTTTGGATATTTTCAGCTGAGTTCTCCTGTATCAAAAATAGTCTTATTAAAACCAAATGTTAATCTATAGAATTAACTTCACTTTTGACATTCACTTATTCATTAATTCAACAAATATTTATTATTTACTATGTGATGTGGTAAAAGATTTGTCATGTAGTTTAAAGAATGAAAGCATAAAATTTAATAAATGAGACAGTCTCTACACAAAAGAACATTAATTATATTAATACCTATCTGTCTCTATTTTTTTTCTCTTGGGTTTCTAGTTTTGATTGGGAAACTTTTCTCCTACCATTACATGTGTAATGACAGTCTTTTAGATTTTCTTACCATATGTTTTTACATTGTTTAATTATTTAATTTTATGTGTTGAGTTGACAAATACAATTGAAATGTGTGCTCTGTCATGGGTTGGGTTTCCTGGGAAACTAACTTAAGACACAGATTAATAAGCACAGTCTTTATGAGGACATGCTCTTGGGTTGTTAGTTCAGCAAATACTCAGGGTCACTGACTTGACACTAATCCACAATTCTTCCCTTTAAAAAAAAAAAACCCTTTCTCAATAAAGCACAAGTTACAATTATCCAATGCTTGTAAGGAAAATGCTAGAAGGTAGTTATTCTGCAGGGTCCTGTAAATGGGAATAGGAGTTCCTGCATAGTATAAAAGCAACAAAAGAAGACATGATTATCTTTGGGATGAAAGAGATGAAGCAAGAATAATGCATATGATCCACAGCTTGGATACTCAGAGAATATTCTTTAATGGATAGTATGGGTTAGTGAGTAGGAAATGCATGCATTATTATCAGGAGAGGCACCTGGGGTGTTATAAATTGATGTACTAAAATCCTTTCGGAAAGCAATTTGGCAACCTGTCTGAAAAGCTGTAAAAACCTTTATACCTTTTGACCCAGTAATATCTCACTTGAGAATTTATCCTAAGGAAATAATTCAAAAGAGGAACACAACTATATGCATAAAATTATTAATTACAGCATTAACTCTACCAGTGGAAAAAAAAAGGACAAACCAATCATAGGAATGTAGTGAATTATGGAACATTGTATTGTTTCAAAATCTGATCTCTATATGAATTATGTAATTAAACTAGGCATTATACAAATTCTATGCATTAAAGTTAGTAAAAATAGTGACTACAAAAATGCAAATGCTTAATGATTAAGCCTTTTAAAAAAGATTTACACATGGATGAGACTTCAGGGAAATGGAAGAGAGTGCAAATAGCTGTATCTTCTTAGTCAACCAATATTCCAAAACTATAATGGCATGATTTGGGGTGAAATCAATTCCCTATATTGTTATTATTTTAATAGTACTAGCAAACCATATGCAATAACTAAAAATCAAAAAAGAAGGACTTGTGCTACTCTTATGTTTCATCCTCATTCCACTGTACTGGTCAGATCTGAGACAAAGGACCAGTAGTTACTATTTTCATTGCACTGATGCTTTTGAACTTGCCCTCTGTAATTTGGCCATCTTGAATTACTGTAGTTTGTTAGGACCATTGAGTATGATTTATTTTAACTGAATATACATAAAGTACTTTTAGGTGTTCCTTCTTTCCTATTGAATTATTAACTGAATTCCTTACTGGGCTCCTACTTTAGTACTTGTGAATGCATGAATACAGCATGTACACATTCTTTCCTTTTGAATGATTTACTGAATATCTGATATGCACAGGGTACATAATTATCTAGTGATCTTACAGGAGGAAATTTCTTTTATACTGTAGTCAAGGAATTTTAAAAAATCATCTCTATGTCCTTCGAATCTCCCATAAACTCTTGCTTTGTGTTGCCATGATACAGCTTTTGCCAACTATAACACTCCCTTTACAGAGCAACATACATTTACCTACACCTAGAAAATCTCCCTCTGTGGCCTCTACACATTTAAGTCCTTTCCATGTGTCAAGGACAAATTAAAGCCTTGTCTCCTACCATAAAGCCTTTGCAGAAAATTCCATGTCATTGCAATTCAGGGTTACATAGTTGGCTTGTATTATTATACACTCTCAATGTTAAGTACTTCTACTGTTTGTCTTTTTTTTCAACAACCAGATAAAAAGTTATGAATAAAAATCCATACCTTATAAAAATAGATATAAGTAAGCAATCAATAAACAGATGTTAACTGAGTGATATTGGTGATGTGTTTTAAGAAATATTCATTGGCTCTAACAATCACTGGTTATGGATCACACCAAACTTGACCTAAATCTGATTGAAACTCTTTACCATGAATGGCAAGGCTGTAAAACCATTTGTCCCTGTCTCCCTCCAAGATGTGTGGTTCATGGACATGAAGAACAGACCTGCATTGCCCCTTTTTTGTGCATCCTGAACCTAAGTATAGTTTCTGCCACAGAGAAGTTCACTATTATTTGCCGAATAATAATTTGTCAAATGCATGCATCAATTAATCAGTTAATAATGTTATTTCCTTTAATGGTCTTACTTTTATGTATGAAAAAATGTTAAAGTATATTATTCTCTGAGACATAGAATTTAGAAACAAAAAATTACTTTACCTTACCCCAAAAAGCAATAATACAAGGAAAGAAGAAACGAACATTTCTGAAGGGTTCACTTTGTGCCTTGGTAGATTTTATAAAGTACATTCTTTACTCTAATACCAACAGTTATGAGTATTTTTTTAATGTTTAGCATGTGCCGGGCACTTTTCTAAGAGCTGTACATGTTGACTTTCATTTAATTCTCACGAGTCTATGGGAGAGATATAATTATTTTCCATTGAAAAGTGGATCTAACTTAGGTTTCCAAGATTTGTAAGTGGGGAGCTTGGTATTCTCAACAAAGCTCTTGGACAATGTAAAGGCTAGAGAAGCTAAGTTTTCCAGAATATAACATACAACAGAAATAGTGAAATTTAAAATCAATTTCATTCGCTTTTAAAGGTGAAACTGGAGATTTAACATATTTCCTGAAAAAACATGTGTTCGTCCATCTTTTTAAATTTTTTCGTCAAAGTTATATTTTCAGTAAGACCAGCACATAAACAGATATTAAGGAACAATTTAATATAAGACTTCAAGTAATTGAGTTTCAAGTGGTTGCTCTAGAATAATGAGGTACTATCCTCCTTAAAACAATAAAAATAAAAATACAACCTAAGCTATCTTTCCAATTCTTAAATAGCTAGCATTATTTGATAGAATATCAACCTGGTTTTGTGGATCTGACATTTTTACAACTTGATTTAAATTGCACTTAGGGAATGGCAATGAGTCACACTATTTATGAACAATTAATCATAAGATTTATTCTCTGGAATGTTGATAAGCAAACACTATTTTTTAAATACAAAAAAACCAGTATTTCTAGACTTCAAGGAGATACTAAGTTGATTTATCCATTTTATTAGAGGTTATAAATAATTAAAGAGATCAAACTGATATTTATTTGGCAGTCCCATGTTTGTTGATAAAATGAATCTATTGCCCAAGAGAGTTTTTGTAATCATATTAATATAACTGTGTCCCATGGTGTGAAATAATTCTAGCTATATCTAAAATCATCACAGTATATTTACTATGTCATAATAGTTAGAAATTTTGTATTAATTTAAATATCTTCAAAATAAGTTAGACAGCCATGAGTTTATTTAAAAAGATGCTAAGTGATTCAACTTCTTCCCAGCAGTGATACATTGATTAATACATCCTTTGGAGAGGAAGCACAGGACTGTTTATAAGAGCTTAACTGTTTTAACTAAAATTATCAATTGGAAGATGACAGAAACCTCTCTAAATGAAATGTGATAGTAACAAACCTGAGGAAAGTCTTTATGTGGCTCTTTGCTTTTTCCAGGAAGACTCTGAGTAACAATGAGTTTGTCTGATCTGCCCTGAAAACATAATTTATTTGGCTCTTTTTGGGAAAAAATGAGCATATTGGTCAAAATGACAAAGAGAAATCGAAGAATAAAAGACTAAAGACCAATTTTAGTCTCATCCTCTCCCAAAAGTGGCATCATAAACCAGTCAATCTGGAGTTTCTTAATCAGCACCAGTAAGGAAATCTGCAGGAGAGGAGCACTACTTCCTCCCTCCAGCTCCTGTAAGGGAAAGTGACTTTATCTGAAATAATCTTTTCTTAAGCTAATAATCGTGTCCCACCCTCCTTCTGGGACAATATTTCTACAAGATGCTACTGATTCATAAATCACTTAATAAAGTCAAGTAGATCTCTGAATCTGTGAATTTAGTTTGTTCATGACAAGATGGAAGATTGATGTTTTCTCACTTCCCCTTTCTCTCTTACTCTCCTCTTCTATTCTCCAAAGGCTGATTGGAGTGAGAAGGAAAGAGGAACAAACTTAGCACTTGCAGCTACACCCTTAATGTGAGTGCAAGGCAATGTAAAGAGAGCTGGACCTAGAGTCTGGCAGACATAGGTTTAAAATTTATTCTATTTAACCACACTTTCCTGGGTTTAGTTATGTGGTAGGCATAATACTAAGGTTTTACCTAATATTAACTAATCAAATCCTAACTCCAGTGAGGGTGATACTCTTCATATGTCCATTTTATAGATAAAGAAGCAAGTTTAGTAACACATATAAGATCACAAAGCCAGTGAAAGACAGAGGCTGGAGCTAGGTGCTATCCTTAGAGCATATCCCATCCAGTGCACCAGGCCAACTCTCCAGGTGTGAGCCAAACCCCTTACTGGACAATTCTCTTGACACTTAACCTCCTGAACTTCCATTTAATCAGCTTAAAAGCTCAGTAGTATACACACCTTCTGTTGTCAGGATGCATTTAATACTCTAGCAGTGCTATTGTTTATGAATATCTTCCCAACACAGATTTACCCACAAATTCTCCATCCCCAGAAACTGCCATACCCTGATGTCAGCTGGATCTGATCAACATATGTTCCACTGCAAATCACACAAACATTTGGGAAGGATGGCACCTTGAACATTATTAGAGTTAATCCTGGCCAGCATTTTCATACAATAGCACATAGGATTGTAAAACATAGCTCACTATTTCTTGTTTTGTACTTCTCTCGTGAGACTTGTAGCTGCAGCAGGTAGACATATGTCTGACCTCTGTATCCCCAGCACCCACAGAGGGCCTGACACTTGGGAGGAATTAAATCCATACAACTTCATGGAAGAGTGAGTGAATGGTGGGTCTCCCTGATGGTGCAGTGGTATGGCACTGTGCTGTGGTGCTGTCGGCAGCAGAGACATGAGTTAGACGCCCCACCAGGGAGATTAACACATGGCACGGCAGACCTCTCCTGTCTCGCCCACTGCTCCCCTCAGCAGTGTATTTCCCTCGATCTGCCTGTGCTGCTCCCCACTCTGTCTCTGGTGAACCCTCTCGCCACCCCAGGCCTCTGGCCTGCACCCCAGCTTGTATGCATAAATAAATAAACCTTTTTTTTTAAAAAAAAAGAGTGAGTGAATGGTTGTCCTACCATTTGTAAAATACCCAACAACAATGTGTGATAGTAAATGCATCTTTGTAAACAATCATGCTATGATAGTGATAGCATTTCCTAGGAATAATGGTACTAAAAGTGATTCAGGTAAAATGTGTAAAATAAAATAAAAATTGTGCAAATCGAAAAACAAAATGAAGACTCAAAGACATTTGATAAATCCTTAAGTTATGGATGCACCAAATTGGAGTCTTTTTCCTTTAAGATAAAACTGTGCACTACAGGTAAGAGGCTAAGGACATGGCGAAATGAGAACCATCAATCAATTATATATATTTAAAAAAAAAAAAACAACAACAAAGAAAATCACAAAAGCAAGGTGTCTAAGTGACATTTTTCCAGCAACATCGATCCTGTCAGGTGGCCCTTGGAACTATCTCCCAGAGCCACATGCTAGGGAGACGTACTCCACTCTTGGGAGGCAAAGGTGAAGGTGATCTCCATATGTAATTACCAAGCATCTTCAACATCTAAGTCTCCTCTTAAATTGCATTTGGGAGGCAGAGTTGCCTAGCGCAAGCACAGTTCACAAATACAAATGGCTCCATATGGCTGCGTCTGGAAGCCCTCATTTCCCTTGCTGCTTGCTTGTGCCTTTAACTCCTCCAACTTGAAATCGGAACTAAATGAAAACTAAATCTTGAAGGCAAAATGATCATTTAGCTCATATGTTTATGCTGATAGATTTTACAAGAAGCAGGCTTTTCCCCACCTCCACCCCCGCCCCTTAGTTTGGAGACTTAATTTTTATTCATGCATATCCTTCTGGGGTGGATAGAGAAAAAGTCCGCTGTGCTGAGGGATTGACAGTAGGTTGACTCACCATTTAAAAAAAAAAAAAGAAAAATGAAAAGAAAAAGGCACAAAAATTTCTGTAAAGAACAGTGAACCTCCATTAGGAAGCTGAAATGATTTTTAAAAATGGGGTTGAAGTCAAAACCAAAAGATAAATGTTGTGTTGAAAATTACTTGTGGGCAAGGCTTCCATCTTAAATATTTGAAGTATTCAGGCCTCTGGGCACCTGTTCAAGTTTGAGCTGATCTCCCCCAGGCAGCTGCTGCCTTTCCTCTGCCCCAGGCCGGTCCAGGATGAATGGCTGAACAGCGAGTTCAGCTGGCTCTGAATGACAGGTGCAATGTCCCCGATTTTCTGCGGGCACGTAGGAAAATTCTTAAACGGGAAAAGAAAGGGCCCATCAAACCCTCCTCTCCAATTCAGCTTTTTAATATTTGGACTTGATTTAAAAGGGTAACTTATAAAAACTTAGGCCAATATCAGGCGTAAAATACACCTTTTCTTAATGACTACAAAATTATGACTGTCACATCCCAAAGAGGTGACCTCCCTAGTGGGTTTTGGGGCATTATGTAAGGTCCAGTTGTTCTCTGGAATTGCCCTTGGGGACCCTCGACCCTTGAGTCTGGGTGGATGGGTTGACCCAAAGGTGCAGAGCCATAAAAAACTGCCATGGGCCTCCCTGGTGGCGCAGTGGTTAGGAGCTGTGCTGTGGAGCTCTCAGCAGTGGAGTTGCAAGTTCAACGCCCCGGGGAGATTCACTCATGGCCCGGCAGACCTCTCCTGCCTTGTCCACTGCTTCCCTCAACAGTGTATTTCCTTCTATCTGCCTGTTCTGCTCCCCACTCTGCCTCTGGTGAACCCTCTCGCCGACACCCCCCTACCCCCCGCCTCTGGCCTGTACCCCAGCTTGTATGCATAAATAAATAAATCTTTAAAAAAAAAACAACTGCCAGAAGCCACTGTGTGTCTTCAGATCCCAGACTGTCGGTCACTGGCTCTGGGGGCAATTCCCATAAGGGTGTGAGGCCAGCAGGGCTGACTTCATAACCAGATGGCCAGAGAAATTTACCCGGTGCCACCTTAGAATCCAGTGAGACTTTCTGGGTGACACTATGGCGTAGCTGAGGAATCAGCAAACTGTAACCCACAGGCGCAATCCAGACGACCTCCTGTTCTGACACAATCGCAGTCTAAGAATGGGTTTTGCATTTTTATGCAGTTTAAAAGAATGGGCAGAGAAAGGAATTTAGTGATGTGTGAAAATCATATGAAATTCAAATTGTTGGGCCTATACATACAGTTTTATTGGAACACAACCATACCCATGTTTCTATTGTACGTGGCTGTTTGATGCTACAATGATGGGGTACTTGTGACAGAGACTAAAATATTTGCAATTTGCCTTGCACAGAAATGTTTGCTGACCCCACATAGCCTCTTACCAGTTGTGTTAGTGAATAATTTACTAAGACACTCCGAACCTCAGCTTCCTCATCTGTAAAATCGGGAGAGATTTAAATGCAGCAGAATGAGGGAGGTGAAGGCTTGTTATGGGATTCCAGGGGGAGAAGGAGAGTTACTGACTCAAGGAGAGCTTGACGACAGCGCTGGAGGGAGATGGAACAGATGTTTTTATCCTCATTGTTACAGACTGGGAAATTCAGAAACATCCAGTGTGACTAGGTAATTAGTGAACATTAATTTTGCTCAGCGATTCTGGCTCAAAGCCCCATATTCTTCCCCTTCCTCCCTGAAACATTTTCATAACAGTAACATCACAGAAAAAAAGGCTACTGTGCTGCAGCCACTTCATACGACTGACAGACAGGAAATGTACATTTGTCAAGGAGTAAGATGAGGAAAGTGTAATAGGGAACCGTGCAGACTGAAAATCCAGAAGCCACCTGTTTCAGCAGAGGGGAAGCGACACTCGATCCATCATTCTCCAATATTATCAGAACTCACCATTTTTAAGAGACTTATTTGCATATGCAATGGAATTATATAAATACCGTAACACTATATAAAGTCCTATCAATTTGACCTCCAAGGTGCATACTCAGCCTCCACTCGCCTCAATCTTCATGCAATGGCTTCCTAAGTAGCCTCTAGGTTCCAATCGTATCCTTTTCTTACATATTCCCCAAACAGCAGAGTAAGCCATTTTTAAAATAAAGGTTATTATCACTCCATTCACCTCACATTTAGCAGTGAGGGTGCTGTTAAAGCAGCCCAGCCACTAGGCATACTACAGGGAAAATCTTCCTATTGTAATGGTGAGACTTTACACAACTATGGCACGATGTGGGGATGTAAAGGAGTCTAAAGCTGTTGTTAAAAAAATCACAAAACAGAGTCATTGACCCAAACCCAAAAGCACTGGTGTGAGTGGAAGCTACACCCCAGTATGTGTGTAAATGTGTTTGTATGTGTATACATCACACAAATAAATTTGTTTTTCCAATGGACCCTTTCATTTTTGTATGAAGTCCCTAGTTATATAACTAATCTCATATGGATATATGCAAATTTATTAAAGTTGGTAAATATACAGAAATAGCTGTACCAATGGGTATATTGGTATTTGTACAAGAAAACTCCACCATCCTACTAAATGCTGATTCTGGCACCCCAGGTAGAGCTGAGTCCCCACGTGTCCCATTACTAACTGGGGGGTCCTATATGATTTGCCTTTGAAAATAATTGAACAGAACACCCATTCCGTTCTCAGGGCATCACCTCAGAGATCATTCTTTGTTCTAAGACCAATATTTCAAACTAGGGAATTTGTACCCAACAGTTCATATATCAAAGTTACCCTAAAAACCAAAGTGCCTTGCCAAGAGCAGGTCTAAGCTTTTCTGTGGAAATTCTCTTGTTCCCACCTGAGAATGTCGCACCATCTAAACCAGGTATTCAGGCCGCCTAGACAATTTGGTCTCATGAACTTTCATATCTTTTATTTCCTGCCCTCTTACCCTTCCTAACCCTCCCACGGAATCCCAGAATTATTGAATAACCATGGAGCAGTCTCTAGAACAGGCTGATTTGATGGTGCACCCCACCACTCAGAGGTGATCTTAGAGAATTCCATTTATTTAATGAGGTAAAACTTAATTTTATTTATTTTTTATTTTTGTTTTTAAACATCCTTTTTGTCTGCATTCACTCTCACAGTATTTGATGCAAAGTTTGTGCTTAATAAATACTTGCTAAATAAATGAGTTAATAGGATGACTATGAAAGAAACCAATTCTAATATATTAATATGGGACTCTCTCAGCACAGAAACTTTACCTCTTCGTTGTGGCCTAACAGTAATTAAAGGTAATGCCAAGGAGCCAATTTGGCAGTGCTTCTCCAGAAAGCACAATCTGGCAGCTCGCACTACCCTTGACAGAACACTGAGTACCTACAAGGTACTGACACTCACTAGCCATTCTGTCCACACAGATGGCATACAGGATCAAGTGATCATCTCTTTATGCATCCTAATTCTGTGTATATAAGCACCTGATTTGGTATGTTAAACTCTTTTATGTTTTGTGTTTTATAGTTTTTCTTAATTGTATTATTTTATTATAGAGGTAACACACAATGTGGATTGCAGCACTATTTACAATAGTCAGATATGGAAACAACCTACGTACCCAATGACAGATGAGTGGATGAAGTTGTGGTCTAGATACACAATAGAATACTACTCAGCGGTAAAAAAGATAATCTTGGCATTCATGAGGACATGGACGGGAGGAACTGGATGGGACTATAAACTCTTTTCACCAACACAGTCATTTTCTCATGGCAAGATCTGCTTTCCTATATTGTGTTCTCTCTCACACTGTGTATGTGTATGTGTGTGGGGGGGGGTTGCTTCCTCTGACATTCTGTCCTCCAAATCAGATATGAGGTAACCAATAAGATTACAGGCTGAACTGCAGGTAGAGCTGTTTTTTGTTTTGTTTGTTTTGTTTTAAAATTTCTCCATAGAGAACTTCAAAAAAGAAGAACAAAGGTTGACACCTTTCAGATGGGTGAGGAACTAAATTAAATCCTCATCTTGTCCCTATCACTGCTACAAATGGAAAACATATCCAAGAGCTCTAATGTTTTTGGACATCAAATTACATGCACATCAAATTTTATAACTGATTATAACTCATTTCCAAATAACTCGGGAAATTCTCCACAACTAAATAATTGGTACTGTACATTGTGAATGCCAAGTATAAAGACAAAAAGAATGACACTCTTACAGATAATGTGGGTAGCAGTGCAAAACCTGTTTATGCCTGTCAAGCTGTAACTACTCCAGCTTTTTTTTTCTTTTTCTTCTAGACACATTTGAAATTAAGTCAACACAAGAACATGATAGGAAAATTTATCTCCTGGGGTTAGTAAAATATAAATAGAAATATAATATAGCAGATTGAAATCTTTTTCTTGCAGATCTTATAAGACTGTCTATACTTGTCTCCTAAAGGATTACTGGATGTGCTTGGAGCTAAAATTTCAGCAAAGCAAAATAAACATTTTCTATACTTACATAAGATGTCCCATTCAGTTTATGGTTCTTTACAGATTGGAAAGTATATCTATAATGCCTCTAAGGTTTTTAGGGTATTCTCTTCTTTGACACACTGATAATTTCTACTGTTTTGGTTTTCAACCTCTTAATAATTTGTTTATTATTGTTGATCTTCAATTTAATATTTTAAGTAGTATGACTGTTCTTCACATTCCTATATTATTTTTCTCATTTGATTTTTCTTTCTTTTCTAGTTCATCTTTCTCTTTTTAATTCTCTTCTTTTTTTCCCATTTCTCATCTTCATCTAATCCACTCCTCTGATGTATACAGGATTCTGCATGATGATTCTTGTATATCTCTTTTAATTCCCCACCCTCACCCCCATTTTTTTCTATACACAAAATAGTCTCCAGACTTAAGCTTATCATTTTCCAATCCAGAGCCTTACATTTGCTATTTACTTGGCCTAGGAAGCCACTTATTACATTTTCCTCTTCCCCAACAAGGCTGTCATATATGGTTATGCATTGTTTACAGCATAATTTCTGGGCGACGCTGACTTAGACTATAATGTGACTGGTTTCCCTAGAGTTTTTCAGCTTATCATATAATTTATAACTCAGGTTATATGCTATATCATTAACACCATATCTAAAACCATCTATCTATCCTATCCTATCCAGTTACTCTTTATCTCTTCACCTTGTTGGTTTCCTTCATAATACTTACTAAATCAGTAATTATCCCATTAATTTATTCATTACATATTAATCTTATCCCTTCTCTAGGCCAAAGCTTATTTAGTTTTGTGACTTCCTGTGGCTTGTTCTAAGCTGTATTCTGGGATATCTGCAATGTCTTAAACAGTATCTGGCACACAGAATGTTCTCTATAAATCATGGTGGAATAAATTAATAAACAGATGAATAAGTTAGTGAATGCATTTTCCTTGGACATATGTATCTTTCTTTCTCATTACCAGGGTCCCCATTACCATTAAGTAGAATAACAATCAGACTCAAAATAATGGTCTCACTATCATCTGTTGTCAAAGCATTTCCTTCCTGACTTCCACGACTCTTTTCCTTCATTGATGACTTTTGATTCAAATTTAATTGTTCCTATGGAATATAACTTATCAATTAACACCACTATAACCATTTTGCTGATGCCCTTAATGTGTTTAATGGCAGCAATGCAAGTAACTCCTGTGCGGAAGTTAGTCTAAGATGGTAGATGGGGGAGGAGGCAGAGGGAGTTTATTGTTGGAGAAATGGGAGATCTTTATAGAGATTTTTTTCCAACTATTCCATAATTTTAACCAAGACCTGCCTATTTACTATTGAATAGGCAATAAGACCAGAGCTGATGCTTGATGCCCTAAGCTCTAACCCCACTGCCCTCCCGACCTCAGTACCTTAGTGATATGTGGGTCCCTGCACTTCACAGCTTCTGCTAAAGGTTTTTGCTTTACTCGCTGAGGCCTTGAAAGATGATTTGTACAAGCCCAGACACAAGCAGACACAGACGGAACACGGGAATTAACACTCCACCAACAATAGCCAACATAAGAGGTATAGGATAGTGTGCTCTTCCAGCCTAGACTCTCCACCTAGGCTCTGCAGAAGCAGTTTTTACATTATCGCTCACAGGATTTGTTAAGAGACTGAGTCACAGTTAGCAGAACCATTGATGTATCTGATATTGGGTTTCTCTTTCCCCTTTTCACCTCCCCACCTCCTCACGGGTGCTTTTTGGAATCTCCTCTAAAATAAATCATCTTAATCCAAGTACTCGTCTTGGCACGTACTTCTGGGCACCCAAACTTAGAGGACCTTACACTTGTGTCTCCACTTGTTTAATTGTACTCGCCCATCCCCTTCACAAGAACCTTTGTCACAGTTCAGAAATAACTCTTGGCAATAAAGTCACAATTTTTTAAAGTTAAAAGTATCTGAAATAAGCCCAAATTGGTCAAAAGTTATGCACCCAAAAGTTCAACATTCTTATTTAAGCATTAGCGATACTTTTAACCAATTCCACCTCATATTACACTTGCACTTGTTATAGTGTTTATATTTTTCCACCTCCAATAAATAAAATATTGAATTTAAGAAACAAACCAAAAAGAAGACACAAAAAGATAGAGATGCATTTCGAAACCCCAGTACTTACTACTTTCAGAGATGGAAAACTCAGTGTCTGCCTTGCTGGCCTCATCTGCTTCCATAAATTAATGATGATGACATTTTTGGGTTAATACTAGTGATTAATTGTAAAGTACTCTAAATTCTGGTCTTCAATGCTTCAGTTAAAAGAATAAAGTATCGCTCAATATATCAACTTGGAAAACTAAGCTTCCAAATGCAGATATGAAAAAACCATAAATTTTAGTTGCATATTGTAGAATATAATGACTCATATTTAAAACAAACCTATAAACTTTTAAAATCACACATATACAGTATATGCATATAAACACAAACAAATATCTTTATGTGGGAATGTTGGAAGGTATGGAAATATACAGCAAAAATTAGGCAGCATGTTTATAAACTATGGGCTGAACATTAGTTGAGGGTGTCTTAAAGGGGATTTTACTTTTTGCTTGATAAACCTCCAATTTATATATTTTTCAGTAGTAAGAGCAACTATTCACATATCACTTGAAATAAGTGGAAGGTAGACCACGTGTCAATAGTCCCACCCCTGTAATAGGCACAAACTCTACTTATACAAAATTTTCCTGTCTATGCCTGCTGCAGTAATAATTTTAATTTATTCAGCAAACAACAAAAAGGAATCTTTGTTTGCTATCGCAGAGATATTAGAGTGCATGGGCCAAAATAACTACTCAGTAAAAGCTAATTGATTAAATTGATGAGTAGACAAATGAGTGATCAAATCGATATTAAGCTTCTAAACTCTGTAAGCCATGTCCATCATCCTTCTAATTATCTAGCAACAAGAATCCAGTATAATGCAGAGACTGCAGAAAAGTGCCCTGAATGACATTCCTAGAAACTCACTTTTATAATCTATTTCATTCCCAGCAGAACTATTCAAGGGTTGTTGCTATGTCTGGAGATGATGGTGGTAGGTATGTAAATTTCACAATGGAGTCGTAAATCTAAGTATATCTAACCCCAAACCTCATTTTGTCAAATGTTGGCAATACTATCAACAAATGGGATCAAAATAGTGCTTAATTAAGAGCTTTTGCTCCCAATTCTGAAGCAAGGGTAGCCAGGGAAGCTGGGCATCACAGATTTCTCACTCAGCTTTCTGACCAGTGCTGCTTCCCATGTAAATACCCACGAAGCAGGAGAGCTCAGCTTCCAGAATGTGAACCAACTCACCAGGAGGGGCCTGTAACGAGACTACACTGCTCAGCACCTAGTAACCCTGCAATGGTGCTGTGATGATTTCACAACAGCATCTTCCTTGAAAGTTACTTGCACCCAATAAGAAGCTGTCAACTTATTCGTAGAAAGAACCTAACACAATGCACCCGGGAGTCTCTGAAGAAGCTGGAGCTGAGCATACTTTCTCGTTGACTTTTGCTATCTGGATATATGTGTTACTGAAACTTGTCCTGAAGACTTATAATTAAGTGATAGTTTTCCTATTCTACATTTTTTCTTAGAATTTTTGGAGCATCTGCTAAGATTCATAATACATTCTGCCTGTGTTTAAAATACTTGTTTGGAGAGACAATCAGCAGGGGACGGGGGGAGGCAGGGGGAGGGAAGGAAAAGGGCACAAAATGGAATAGAAAAGAACACAAGGGACCATGGAGATGGATCATGGGTGAATTGGTGGTGGGCTACCCAAGGGGAATACAAAATGTAAAAGACATAAATAACAATAAAAATATATATTAAAAAAATAAAATAAAATAAAATACTTGCTCACCTGATCTGCCTCTCTTCCTCAATTGCCACCACTTACAGGCGGAATCCTAGTCTTAGTTATCTTTGTGATTCTATGTGATTGTGCATAGTGCCTTTCAGCATGTCTTCTAAATGGAAGTTCAGTCCAGGATGAATATTTGAATCAGCTTACTCACAGAGTCAATTCATTTAGTTACCAATGAAAGAGTAATACTATAACCACGATCACTGTCATTTTTATCTACTTTCAAAGTGTCCAGAAATGGGATCAATATATAACTTGTCCCAGTCCCTCCTTATGAATCTTCATGGTAACAGGACCCAAAATATGACCCTGAAATCTTTTTATGATTTCCTTATTATTCATGTTACTGGCTTTTCAGACTGCAACATTCGAGAAAAATATGCTGAAATGTCTGAAAGTCTTCATAGCAGGAAAAGTTGAATACTGAGCAATGGAATTTTCCTTTGAAATGTTGTCATCTTTATCCATATACCAGTTGACCTTCTCATGTGGCACACACATGACTAAGCTATCACACTGAAACCAGAGCAACAGCTGTGCTCACATCTCACCATCTTTAAGTCCTTTGATCTTTTATTTGGATGGATGTATTGTCCCCAAAGGAATTAAGGAAGAAATTTACTTCATAAGTGCTTAGAATTTCTAATGCAAACCACCTTCTCCTAAGTCAAATAAATAAAATCAATGACAGAACAACTGGAATAAATATCATATATCGTATAGAGAGTGTGTGTGTGTGTGTGTGTGTGTGTGTGTGTGTGTGTGTGCACGCGCGCATGCTCAGTGTAGGGTAGTAGGCTTAGTACATGTGCAGAAGAGAGATTAAATGCCTAAAGACAAATATTATCATCAAAATTATTAATATTCTAAAAGGAGTTTAAAGAATCTATTTTCAATAAAATGTATGAGACTTCTTTTAACTAACTAAATTTAGTCTTAAAAGTTTATTAACTAACTTAGATAAGTAATAAGTGCACAGAATTTTAAAGAGGTTGAAGGGTATTATAGATTGCAAGTGAAAAGAACTGTTAACAAAATCCCCACTTGCCCTCCCCAGCTCTTTATCATTGGAAGAAGCCACTGGACATGGACTAGTAGACATTTTCCCATACGTATATAACTGGTTTCTGAATACAGTACAGACCTACATATTTTACACTGTTTAAAAGTTTCATAGCATCCATATTGATGTTACATTCTATTTTAATTGTACCTATTTGATGGACTCTCCACTGGAATAGAATTCTTGTAATTGTTGTATATCTCCCTGAAAAGTGATCTTGAGACTGCCTTTCTTTAAATTTCAATCGCTGATCTGGAGCAAAAATATAGAATTTGAGCATCAGCATTAAATTTAATAGTCAATAATAATGTCTCAATCAATAAGCATATGTTCACTTTATTTCACAATATTATCACTCTCCAGCAGGGTGTGAACAAAAAACTCTACTGGTCATGTTTGAGAAATGCAACACTTTGTTCAGATCATGAATAACTAATATAACATAAATACTAAGTAATCATGTGTGCAAAGAATAAACAGTAAGTGATACTCCTTTTTCCAACTTTATTGAGTTATGATTAACAAATTAAGTTGCATTGTTTAAGGTGTGCATTGTGTTACCTTGGTGTGTGTGAAATGATTGCCATAATCAAGCTAGTTAACACACCCATCATCTCAAAAAGATGCTGTGTGTGTCTGTTGAGAACAATTGATATTGCCTCTCAATAAATGTCAAGTATAAAATAAACTTATCTCCTGTTGTATTTCCTAAAATGGTGATACTCAAAAGTGGCTTTTTTTTAATTGGTCCAGGATAAGGTAAGTATAGAACCACTTATATCTGGGTTTTCCAGAAAAATAGAACCAACAGGAGATGTATCATATGTAATATATGGTGAGTTAAAGAAGGTCATGAAGGTAAAGTTCCAATCCAACAGGATAGGTGTCCTATAAGAAGAGACATATGCCAAGGAGGGTTCAGTGAGGACATAGTGAGAAGCTGGCCTTCTCAAGTCCACGGCTCTCAGCCTTGACTAATGTGGGCCAGAGGGGAGGAGGGAGCCAACTGCCCTTCAATCTGGTGATGAGATGAGCATTTTACTCCAGTCTTGTCTTAGAGCTGGTCATAGACAAGCCCGCCTACCTGCTCTAGGCAGATAAGGGTAAAGGTTTTTCTCCAGAATTTTTGAGAGAGTTGAGGTGATCATAGAATACTTTTTTTAGACTGATTACTGGAATATGAGGTGAATGGGAAAGGGTTCCTCTTATACAGAGGAGAAACAAGTTCATCTCTAGATCTTAGGGAGATAGAGGAATAGTTATCTTACATGGAATACAGAGGGAGGTGAGAAGTAGCTGAAGTTGCAGCCTAAAAAATCAATATTTAAGGGATTGGATAAGAAAGACACGCTAACAAAAAGGGGAAAGAGGTAAAATAGTGACTATGCTGAATTTTACCTTTCTAATTAAACTTTTATTAAAATTAAGTATTTCAGTATCAAAGAAGTTTGATATCAATAAGAACAGCATTGGTAAGTCTTACTAGTTAAGAGCATAAATGATTTTTAAGCTCAAATGATAATTTTAAAATATGTGAAGATGTTTGTTGAGAATTTGGAATGAGAGTTACTGTTCTTGCTGAGTTCAGTACATGCTGTTATTAAACAAAGTTAACAGGAGTTTAACACCCAGGAATTGCTTCAGGAATTCTCACACCCGCCAATGAAAATGTCAAACTCTATTTTGAGCTTATAATTTATAACCTTAAAAATTATTATTTGAACTTCTTTGGCCTTCTTTTAACATTGCTTCAGAAAAATCATAAGTAGATGCCCACAGAAACAAAACGATATTAATAAACCTTTAAATAATTGCTGAAAACCTAGTGGGGCAAATATTTTATTTTTTAAAGACCCTTAGACTGTTTCCAAATATAGAACACACTTGATTTAGGTTGCCATATTACCAAATTTAGGGAATAGTTGTGACTGCTATAACTGAGTCCCCAAATAACAATACCTTAAATAACAGCCTATTTCGCCCCCAGGTAACCATCCTGCCACAGGAGTCTGGGGTTGACATTTTGGTTTCATGGTGCTGAGGACCTGACACTTTCTAGCTAGTCATACTGCAGTCATTGGGGATTGCCCGAGTCCTCATGGTCCAAAATAACTCACAAACACTCCAACCAGTGTGCAGAGGGAAAGATAAGAGGCAGCTGTGTCCCTTTTTAAAGGCTTGGCTTCATTCTGCTCACACTCTATGTAACAGAGTTGAATAAGATGGACATACTAGGCTACAGGAAGCTTGTCGAGGGCATTCTGCTCTGGACAGTCATTGGCTCAAGAAAATCCAGAGCTTCTATTGCTCTGAGAAGGAATTAACAAGCAGGGATACTGGAGACAAATCCTCAATCATTGCTATAAGAAATGGAAGGATTAGCTACTTCTAGGGACAGTGTCTCAACCAAAATCATCAGTTCAGTAGCTATGAAAGAAGAAGTAGTTCATACTTGACTACATAAAGTTATAAAATTTTCTTTTTCTCCCTTCCATATTTGGAGTAATATATAAATGGATGCCATTTTTCTCTGTCCAGAGAAATAAGATACAGATTGCCTTAATCGGTGGTATCATTTCACATTAACCTCATCTTTCCATCATAGAAGACCTCTAAGAACTAACTTTTTGGATTTGGTTTACTTGAAATGATATTGAGTTAGGAAGGATTGAATTTTCTTCATAAATATTTATCTTCTTATAGGTTTTTAGTGTAATATTGGTTATATAGCAAAATTATAAAAAAAATGATTATTTAACTATATACACCAAGCTCAATGTGCACAGAAGTTTGTAGGAGTACAACTAATAAGTTACATTAACATACATTGGGATGTTTGTATATTAAGTTGAATAATTCTTAAGGTGTTATGCGATCTTCTTAGTAACTTGTAATGGTGGTTAATTTGGGTTGAAAATCTATCTTTCTGTTCTCTTAATTTTGCTATTGGAATATTCATGAATATCCCATCGCTTGCCATTATCATTTTCCTGAACTATAAATTGTTATGATGTTAACGTTTTATTGAGCACATTTGATTCCATTAGAATACTAGGATACATATATTTCTAAAATTTGAATTCTTGAATAAATTTATGCCACCTAACTGCAACTGGTTGCTATAAAAATTTTCCTCCAAGTCAGGATGCTTATATATTGCAAGTCTGTAAGACAAAGATGGAAGCCTGACCTTTTTATAATATGGCATGTTTCATTAACTTGGTTTCTAATAAAATCAATACAATGAATATAAACTGAAAATTGTCCAGAGTTGTTTCACATTTTGTCATTAAACCCATATAGAAAAGCTTTCAAAATGCGAAACAAATAAAGCAATAGAAATTAGAAATAAAGGTAGCTACACTAAGTAGCACTAAGAAATCTTCATTTAACAATTACTAAAAGTACTAGTATTAATGTAGTATCACTTAGATACATTGCAGACTTCAAGGCATCAACATATTTTTCAGGTTTCTAATTAATTTTCAGAATTTCCCTTTAAAGTAGAAGAATGAGTATTCCCTTCATTGAAGGATGTGACATTTAAATAACTGGCCTAGTGGAATACTCAAAGAATAGAGATTCATTACTTATAACTAATTTTTGGGGTGAAGGTGATAAGCCATTTCTAAACAGACCCTCCATATCAACAGAGAAATGCAAATAACTACTACAGCCACAAAACAGTATTGTAACATATATCATGCATTCCTGTTATCATGGAAGGCTGTCAACATAGCAGAACCTTCCGTCTTACTATTTATGTTACTCTATCAGCCAAACTGTTAAGAGGATAGCCAACGAATTTCACTAGGATATTTTATGATGAACATCTTTCACTGCAAAGCAAAGTCACTTCCTAGTCCAACGGGGAAGATTTGTGTCAGTGGCGTGTTAAACATTGAACATTGAACACATTAGCAGAGAGGAGTGATAACCTTTAAAAGTAAAAGACTTAGATGATCTGACAGCTCTAGAAAGATGTAGGGTGATCAAGATGCCCCCACAGTGAAGTAAAAATATTTTAATGAAAGTACAATAATTGATCAAAGAGACACTCAGGCCTCCTGGGTCCAGAGCAAGGCTATTCCAAGTCCTTAAATCTTCCATGAAGCTCTAATGGACACCCAAGGGGACACTTCTGACAATTTATTTTAGTTTAAGTGAATTCCAGGACCTTAAATTACAAGAGAGAAGCTAGTCACTTGCTACATTTGCTTGCATTTTCTATTTCTGATGACTTTGTTTATTAAATTCAATTTCTCATCATTACTAATTTCATGATAAGCGGCAAATAGCTAAAAGATATGTCATTGAATAGCTCCAACTATAAGTAAAACTAATTTTCCTGAAGGCTCTTAATTTTATCACCATTTATAATCCTTATTTCAAATTCTTAACATTCTCTCTCTGCTTGCTCTAACACTAGTTCAAACCATCCTTTATGTTTGTATAAATTTCATTTATCTTTTTAAAAAAATACATCACTTATATAATAGTGATTCTAAAACACAATATTAACTAACCACAAATTTATATAACTACTAACATCAGAATAGAATCTGATGGTTATGAGAGATCCTCATGAAATTACTCCCCTTTCTCAGACAGAAGCAAACTGTTGGAAAGCGTAAGTTTATTGCCTTGTGGAATATGGCAAAAGTTCTTCCAAGTAGTCTGCTCAAATATGCAAAGGTTTTGAATCCCCCCATGACCAATTTCTGCAATAGAACTGCCGTTGGTTTTCTCTCTCCATCTAAACAGGGAGGGATATAATTGTGGGGAAAAAAATGAAATTAAGATCTCAAAAGTCATGTCTAAGGCATTTTAGGCTTAAAAAGTACATAGTGCTCATACTGATTGAGTTCTCATCTCAAATTTGACTTCTCTGAGGATCCAACTTTTAAAAAATAATTTGTTGTGTACAAGTAAAAGCTGAATACTTTGATGATCTCTTCTTCCTTTGCAAAATCCATGACTAAATATAAAAATTTGAAAATCAAGAGACTAACAAAAGTGAAGACTCCTTGGATACTATCTCCACTTTCCAAAGATGAATATTCAACCACTCTTTTAAATTCAATTTTTTCTAATAAAAAATTTTACACGAGAAAATTCTACCTATATTAAATGCTCAGTTTGATGAGTTTGACAAGTAGCTATGTAATTACTAATACTATTTAGAAATAAAAGACTTAAAGCATCCCCCAAAGTTCCCTTATACCCAATCGAAATCAATTTCCTCTCCTCAATTCCAGCCCCCAAGAAACACTGTTGTGTTTTCTGTCACTAAAATTTTGCCATTTATATAACTTCATATCAATTAAATCATAGACTATTTTAAATAATATGATTATTTTGTGTCTGGCTTCTCTCATTGATGCATAAAATTGGATCTTGCTGTATTACTCAATGTGAACAGACTCTGCTTTTTTGTTTGGGGTATTTAGACTCTTTACATTTAATGTAATTACCAGTATAAGTTGGAAGTTTTCTGTTTGTCCTAGTCATCTCCTGCATTTTTCTTCTGACTCTGCCTCTTACACAATTTGATTATCTGTGATGTTATCTCTGCTTTATAGCCTCACCAGCAGAATTTCCATTATTTTATTACAGTTGTTATAGGTGTAAAATATGCATCTTTAACTTGTTAATTTGTTTTTATTTAACTCTTTCTGAGTTTCATTGAAAGTCTTGATTTCTACATTTAAGATTTTTTTTTCTTCTACAATAATTTTCTGTCAATCAGATTCAGTGTATTTTTAATTTCAGATATTGTAATATTTATATCTTGGTGCTACTTTTGTATCTTTGAAAATCTATTCCATTTCTCTTTATCAAATAAATGTTTTTCTTTATAATCTTGACTATACTTATAACATTTATAATAACTTGTTTGTTTAAGCTCCTTTTCTGCTAACTCTGATTTGTGTACCTACCAGTTTTTATTAAATTTTCCCTAGCTATGAACCATATTTTCTTGCTTCTCTGTTAATTAAATTTCCAATTGCTATATTTCATTTTTTTATTTCTTTGAAGAATTTTAGATTTTGTTCTGGTGCTTTATTAAATAACTATGGATTGATTAGATCCTTTGAGGCTAGTTCAAAGTCCTAGAGTTCAAAGTCAAAAGACCTTTGTTCTGGGACTAATTTAGCTCCTCTACAAAGGCAAGATGCTACTGAGTTACTTGGCCTAGTCCTTTGTTAGCTAAACTTCAGCTAGAGAATAGCAAGTTAGTGGGTAAAATGAAATGTTTTGATTTGGGAATAGTAGAGTATTACAATTCATGGTATACAGATTTAGGCAAAAATCTAAAACATGAAAAGATACCCAAATTAAGGAGTTCTTACAAAGGGGAAAGGGATGTAGTAATAGAACATAAGATAATATCAAAGTGTGACAAGGTGAAATGGACAGGTGGAGAGGTCACACAGTAAGAGTAGGCAAAAATTCTCTTTGTTAGAACTTTCAAACATGACATTCTCATTGTTTCTTGGAATGTTGCAGGCTGGATCCAGTTCAAGATCAGATCAACTTTGACGACAGTCAAGTGGCTTTTTTTTGCAGTGATTTTCTCTGCTTTTCACACCTGTATATTATGAGTAGTTTCCACTTCATTGAATAGAAATACCAAATATTTCCTGCTATGTGTAAACCCTGGCAAAGTTTGTGGGTGCTCCTTTTTGGTGGTTCTTTGCCCAATCTTTAGCAGTTTTCTTCTCACACATGTACAACCTACTTCTCAGAGTCAGAAGTCTCTCTTTCCTGTGTTACACTCCATCCTGTGTATATTCTTCCTGACACAATCTAGCCGCTTATTTCCTCACAAACTCTGATCTCTGTCTTTTCAACATGCTAAGACCATCTCCCTCTTTTTGGTTGGCTCATTCTGTAGTGTGGTCTGGAAACCGTCTTCAGGTTATAAACTGGTAACTATAGAGCTACTATTATGACTTTCCTCCTTTTAGTTATCGCTCCCTGCATTGTCTTTTTTTGTAATATCTAAAAACTGTCAATTCATTTATTTTGTTTAGTTTTCTATTTGCTTATGGTAGGAGGGCAATTCTCCTAGCAGTTATTTCCTCATGGGCAGAAGTGGAGCTATTCCCCAATTCTTTAAATTACAGATCCCTGAGACTCTGAGATGGAGAGCATAATCAATGAAAACTGAACCAAAAATATGAAAAATGATATTCTACAAAGACACAGATGTGGTGAAATTAGGAGGAAAGGGATTTGAAATCACATCTCCACACATCCATGTGCTCTGTCCCATTCTCCAGTCACTACACAAGCTCACCTACCAGAAAGCCAGATCTCT
The DNA here is from genome assembly GCA_004024925.1 of Scalopus aquaticus. Classification (NCBI taxonomy): domain Eukaryota; kingdom Metazoa; phylum Chordata; class Mammalia; order Eulipotyphla; family Talpidae; genus Scalopus; species Scalopus aquaticus. The sequence continues at coordinate 342,591 of PVIJ01000109.1, forward strand.
GGCAAACACTTTTGCAAAAAACATGGTCAAGAAACAAGGACAATTTTGCTCTCTAAATAGAAAATTATTTGTATCAGGAGGCCAAAATTCATATGTCTGTATGTTGAGCTTTTAATCAGTATTTTTCAACGCCTGATTTTCAAAAAAACCCGTCTTGTTTTTTTTTTAATAATTTATAAAAACTTCAGTTTAGCTTTCTGTTTTTTGACCTCACGACAAATTAAAGAATAGAATTTCCAGAGATATGTCAATGAATGAAACCCCCCCAGGTAAATAAACAGGAAAACTATAAAAAGCTAAGAAAACCTAAACTCTATATCCATCTTTCCAGAAGTAAGTATAATTTTTATAATTTATTTAGGGACTATACTATGGTAAGCACTTTTTGGTACCCTTTAACTTATATGTTTTCAAAAAATATAGTGTGCACTTTATTTAATTAAAAAAAAGTAACTAAATTGTAGTACCCCCATAACAGATGAGAAAATAGCTCAAGGAAAAAGTAACTGGACTGAATGTGTAGAGCTAACAAATGGTAGAGTTTGGTGAAGAAGCTTCATTCTTCTAAATTAAAACACTATTTTTTGAAAGAATGTTTGTTGATATTTTTAGTTTAGGTAATTGGCCCACTGTTATACAATATATCTGGCATGTGGCATTAGGCAACTAGATATTTTGCCTATTTGATTACATACCTGTTGCTAGTACCCATAAAATTATAGTAACATCTGATCAGCTATAAAGACATTTGATCATCTATGCACAATAGAAGATAATTAATAAAATTATGCAATTTAGTTCTAGCTACATTTCTAATATAACCTCAAAGGAAATTATTTCAATAAATTTGTTTAATTTGATGTCATCTAGAAGCAATTATAATTTTGGTTTTACCCCAAACATCCTTAGAAGCATATTAAAAACTAATTATAAAAATCAAATGCCATGAGAGAAATTAAAATGAACATCAGATACAATAAATGTGAATTTTTAAAGACCAAAGGGGCCTTTTAACACTTTCAAATGTATTCTAATAACCAAAGTATTCTTAACTCATTTAGGACTACAACTACTTTTCACTTAGGTACTATTTTAGAAAGATAAAAATGTTGCTAGCTTCAATATTGCTAAATTATTTAAAAATTGGAAAAATTTCCTGAAGATAAATTAACCAGAAACACCTATGTTATCTATAATAAATTTACTCTAATTATAAATATTTTAATAGGCTGAAAATACAAGGATAAAGATTTTCATAAGAAAATAAAGAAAAAGCAAATGAAATGAAACTTCTGCTTCTCCACAGGAAAATGATCAGGGATAAAGACAGAGATTACATAATGATAAAAGCTTCAATGCTCCAAGAAGGTATAGAAACTTAAATGTGCATGTAACTAATAAAAGAGGGACAAAATATACAAAGTAAAAACTTACGGAACTTATAATATCAAAGACATTATAAGAAATGAAATCTACAGCCCATTCCCCTCATAAGCACACACACACACAAGCTGCTTCAACATTTTAAAATCAATCAGGTAACAAACCATATCAATAGGTTAAGAGAGAGAAACCATATAGCCATATGAATTGATCAGTGAAAGCATTTTATAAAATCCAATATTCATTTATTATTAAAAATAATATTAGTAAACTGGGAACAGAGAAGAACTATCCCAACCTGATAAAACACATCCAAAGAGCCTACAGCTAGCACCACACTTGGTGGTGAGAGTCTTTTTTCCCTATGATCTTTGCTTCTAAGATTGAGAAGGATGTAAGGACAATTCCTCTCATCACTTCTATTTGATACTGTACTGATGTCCTAGCAAATATAATAGAAATAAAAAAAAATTAAAAAGTATCAGATTAGCAAGGAAGCTCCATAACTATATTCATTTGATGATGGTGTGATGTGCAATAAAAAGTCCCTGGAACTTCTGAAACTAATAAACAAAGTCACAGACTACAAAGTTAACATACACTAGTCAATTGCTTTCCTATGTATGCATGCACATTGAAAGACTGGAATATGAAATTAAAGAGAAATACCAGTTATGATGATAGAATTTTTTAATTGTTTTGGAATAACTCTAAAATAACATGCACAGAATCTCTTTAGAGAAAATCATAAAACATGGATGAAAAAATTGAAAAATATCTGAACAATTGGATAGTCCCTGTTGAGTAATAAAAAGACTCTATATTGTTAAGATGTTAATTACTCACAACTTAATCAATAGTTTCAGTGGAATCCTGGTAAAAATTTAAGCATGATTTTAGATACACCACTGACAAACTTCTTAGCAAATGAGTAAACAAAGAGCTAGAATACCCAAGGCATTACTGAATAAGGAGGTCTCAGACTTTTAAATTTCAACACTTAATGTGAAGCCACCTCAAGAGTTAGGGTATTGGGGCCTCCCTGGTAGTGCAAAGGGTTAAGTGCTGCGCTGTGGTGCTGTCAGCGGCTGCGGCCTGAGTTCGAAGCCCGGCCGAGGAGATTCCCACATGGCCTGGCAGACCTCTCTTGTCTCGCCCTCTGCTCTCCACAGCAGTGTATTTATTTCTGTCAATCTGCCTGTTCTGCTCCCCACTCTGTCTCTGGTGAACCTTCTCACTGCCCCCACACCTCTGGCCTGCACCCCAGTTTGTATGCAAAAAAAAAAAAAGAGTGAGGTTATTGTTGATAAAATAGAAACGTAGAACAAGGAGACAGAAAAGAGAGCACAGAAGTAGACTCACACTAATGTAGTCAGCTGACTGACAAATGTGTAAAGGTAATTTAATCAAGAACGAATATTCTTTTTTTAACAAATTGTGCTGGAACTTTTAGATATCTGTATAAAAGAATTGAACCTAGAGCTTTTACAAACAATTAATTTGAAATGGGTCACAGATCTAAATGCAAAATGAAAAACTATAGAGCTTCTAGGATAATACTTATGAGAAGGTATATATGGCCTCAATTTCAGTCATCAAAATGAGCAGTCTTAGAAATGGCTGTAAGGAGACATATTACTCTACATAATATGCTATCCTGGATGGAATCCTCAAACAGAAAAAGACGTGGGTGAAAACTAAGAACATTTGAATGGACTCTTGACTTTAGATAACAATGACATATCAACATTGCTTCATTAGTTGTGACAAATGTACCTTAGTAGTCAAAGATGTTAATGATTTGGAGGGCTGGGCATGGGGCACGTGGGAACTCTCTGTACTATATATGTTTATAACTCTCCTATAAATCTAAAACTATTCTAAAATTAAAAGTTTACTTAAACAATACAGATTGGCATGTTAAAGGAAACAATTACCTCTATTTCACAGGATACTGAAATAGTACTATAGGCAATCTGTGCCTCTTGCAAGGAAGGAACACCCCTGGTGATTTGAAGCTCCAGTAGAAAACTCTTGGGAATATGTTTTCTCCATGTTGATGAGTGTTTATGTTCCTTTCACAGCTCTTTGTTTTATGAATCCTTTAGGAAAAAGACATAATTATATGTTATTTTGACTTTAATTGTGTGTTTGAATATCTATTTTAAGAAAGGTGCAAAGTTCAAGGACAAAAGCAAAAGGAAAAAATGGAGTATATTTGGAGCTACTTTATAAGGAGAGGGACAATCAATTTCTTAATAGGTTGTCTAAATAAAAAAAGCAGTATTCAATCCCTAAAATTCTATGTTCACAAACCTATGGGGTGCCTGTAATCCATATATAAAGGCTGTGTCTATTTCATTTAAGACATCTATTTAAAACAGAGATTTTAAGAGAAAAAAATTACATATTGTTTCATAACACATTTATGTCTCATAAAAGTGCAAAAGGGATTCTTTTCATTTATGGACCTTAGATGCAGATATAAAGAATTTGGTTTTAAAAATATATTAATATTTTCAGAAGTACATCAACGGCTGAAAAAGATTCACATCTATAATTACTAACCTACTGATTTATGTCTACTAAACGTTCCTGTGTTTTATTATTATGGGAGACTGAAGTTTATGGTCAAATGCAAAGTTTCAAACTCCACATATATCTAGTGCAGTTTCCTCTGTTCCTTTTCAAAAAAAAAGAGAGAAAGAAGTTCTACACAAAATTGATTATTTGCATACTGTAAAATTATGTAGTGGCTTTTGTAAGACTGTTATGTGCTAATAAGAATAGCTACTTAAAATGAGTCATTGTAAGCTATTCACACTGGGGCACTTAAGGGACTTTTTTCAATTGCCACTGAAAACAAAAATATCATTTTATATATCTTGGCAAAGAGATAAAAAGATTCTAAAATAGCTCCAGAAGCTAAAACAATATAGTACAAAAAATTCAATTGGCACCGCCTTTGCTATTGTTTACTTAAAATAAAATAAACTTCCTAAATGTCATTAACATGGAAAGAGATATTCTAGTAATTTTGATGGACACACTTACGGAACAGTTAAAACAACAGCTTCAGTAAATTCAGGATTCCACTCTACTACAAGAAAAGTTTGTTTTTATTCTATGAATTGAGCTAAATAGGCTCCAGCAATTCGTAGTGTTTTTAGATCGTAATGGATGAGTGATGAACGTTAATTTGAAAAAATAAAACAGTTTCTCCACAGCTTTTCTCCCAGCATGCTTTTCTTTCCATTTTGGTTGGCTTTTTTCTTTTTCCTTTTTGAACCCAAAAAATCATTAGCATCTTTCTTGCTTTATATATGCCTTAGAGGAAAAAAATCAGCAATAGAAACCCCTTAAAACACAATATGTAGGTCCTCCCTGGTGGCGCAGCGGCTGAGCGCTGCACTGTGGAGCTGTCAGCAGCGCGCGAGTTCGACGCCCGGCCAGGGAGAATCCCACATGGTGGGGCAGACCTCTCCTCCCTCGCCTGCTGCTCCCCTCAGCAGTGTATTTCTGATCTGCCTGTTCTGCTTCCCACTCTGTCTCTGGTGAACCCTCTCGCCGCCCCACGCCGCTGGCCTGTACCCAAGCTTGTATGTATAAATAAATAAATCTTTAAAAAAAAAAACACACAATATGTAACTCTGTGTGTGTGTGTGTGTGTGTGTGTGTGTGGTGTTTTATATTTGTGGTCAAATATAGTGTTCTCAGGTGCAGATCCATGTATCATGGATTAGTGAAGTAACCAAAACCAAAATCTCACATATACATGGTATAAGTATCATAGATTATACCAAGTTTTGGGAGCCAAGGCAATTTGGAGCCATGCCAGAATACTGTAAGAAAATGTATACTGTAAGAACACTTTAAGAAAAGGCAGCGAAAAGATTTCACAAGAAGCCGAAATATCTAATTTGCACATTTAATCCCTAAATTTCCACATTTTAGTTCAAACTCATAAAACTTATAGAGTCCATTAAAACATATTGTCTGCTAAAATTTCTTCTAAAACTGTTACCTTTAAAACTCTGCTGTAAATATTTGTATTGGTTAAGTTTGCATATTTATCATGTTATTGTTTATTGCACACAACCTCCAGGAAAAAAAAATCTCCTACTATCTTATACATAAAATTGTTTTCTTGAGTATGAGTTTATTTTCTGTCATTCCACACAATTAAGCATGTAAGGCCTGGTTGTACTAAATAGAGTTGGAATGTTAGATGTGAGAATAGTGTGTGTTACTCCTTCATTTAGGAAGGGAGAGAGGGAAGAAAAGATAAGAGGAGTGGAAGGGAGGATGAGATGGAAGAAAGGAAAGATAGAGGGAAGGAGGAGAGGAAGAAAGTGGTAGGAGGGGAGGAAGGGCGCGAAGGACATTATGGCAGGGAGTGTTAATCTTATGGAAACTCTCAACAAAACTCAGAAACAAGAGATCCCTGGGCCTGGTAGCTCAGGGGTTAAAATCAGTGCTATCAAGCTATCACCAGCCACTGTAGCAGGAGTTCTATCCCTAGCCAGGGAGCTGACCCACATGCGCAGCAGACCTCTCCTGTCTCGCCCGCTGCTCCCCTCAGCAGTGTATTTATTTTTGTCAATCTGCCTGTTCTGCTCCCCATTCTGTCTCTGGTGAACCCTCTCACCCCCATACCTCTAGCCTGCACCCCAATTCTTGTATGTATAAATATAAATAAATAAATAAATAAATAAATAAATAAAAGAAACAAGAGATCTTGGATGTAATTACATATATAGCTTTTTTTTTGTTTGTTTTTGGAGGTGACATTGGTTCACATCATTATTAGGGTATAGAATAGGATGTCCCCCCCTCAGGTGCTGTTACCACACTGTACCCGCCAACAAGACACCCGTAGTCTACCACCATAGTCCACTGGTCCACTGTGGACTCCCTCCCTATACCAGAGGGCTGGCCTCAGTTCTATAGTCAGCTTTGTAAGGTGAAATCTTAGTTTGGCTTCATCTGACCCTCTGTTTGGTTTCTCGGTATTCCACAATCCAGAATTTGTCTTTCTCCTCCTGACTTATTTCACTTAGCATAATCCCCTCCAGCTCCATTCTCATTGCTGCAGTGGCAAGACTTCATCTTCAGCTGGGTAGTATTCCATAATGTATTTAGACCACATCTTCCTGATCCGCTCATCTATATTTGGGCACTTGTGTTGGTTTCCAGAGCTTGACTAATGTAAATAGTGTTGCAATGAACAGGGAAATGCAAGCTTCCCTTCAAATTAGTGTTTGTATTTCTTGTAGACACCCAGGAGTAGAACTGCTGGTTCGAATGGCAGATCCAATTTTAATCTTTTGAGAAAGTTCCATATTGTTTTCCATAGGGGTTGAGTCATAAGAGAAAACACAAATAAATAGGATCAGAAACAAAAGAGGTAAAGTTGCAGTAGAACTGCAGAAATTCAGAGGATAATAAGAGATGACTGAACATTTGCATACTGCTAAGTTCAGTAACCTAGAAGAGAATGGACACATTCTTAGAATTCTACAACCATCTAAGGCTGAATAGGGAGGAAAACCTATTCACACCAATCACTATTAAAAAATTTAAACAGTAATCAAGTCTCCCCAAAAATGAAAGCCCAGGACCAGACATCTTGACAGGTGAGTTCTACCAAATCTTCAAAGCTGAGCCAATACCTATGCTGCTCAAACTATTACATAACAGGTTTCCATGGAAGAATCTGCAATGGGATAGTCCTGGGATTTCAGATGTCTTAGCTTCACAGAATGACTGTGCCCGGGCCAGGGGTGGTCTCTGAGTAAAGGTCGTGGTGAGGATGGCCCACTTAGCCACCCACAGGCAGGTAATCACAGTTACAAGATGACTTTCCCTCTTACAAGATTTTTCAGTATGCCCTTAACTTTTCAAAGCCTCGGTGTACAAACACAATAAAGCAATTCATTAAAATACTTCATTGAATTGATAGCAACATAATACGGTATATTTCACATTGCCTCTTCATCTTGACAGGGCAATTAATAAGGCAGGTTTTGTTTTATGTCCTGAAGATTAATAAGCTAAGTCTATAACAGCGTAACACTCAGAGGTGGTTCACATTAGAAATAGTTTTGCTTGTTTCCCCCAAAAGTTTACACTAACTGCCTCAAATGTAGTTCAGAATGAAGGCACAATTGTTATGAACCAATAAATAAAATATATAGTGCAAATGTGCCAATAACATAAAGTAGGGGATGATTTTTAGGGATAAAAGATAATCAACTGTCTTGAAAGAGCAAAAGAAATGGATGAATCTTCTAGAAGCCAAGAATTAAACCTCACTGGAGCCTTGGTGACATCCTTTCTTAAAGAGCATCTACAGGTATGGGAGGAAAAGCAATCCAAAATTGAAATAACAAGACCAGCCCCAATCCAGGGACTAGTTTCACCCTCTGGTGCATGAATATGGTTTAGATTCTTATACCCTGGCTGATGAAATCTGCATCACCTGGAGATGTTCACACCACTTTGATGCCTGGGTCATCTTTCCCCTCTGGCTCATCAACCTCAATTAAGGACAGACTCTGCTACGAGACAAAAATGTGAATTGAGACAGGATTTATTAATCCAAAGTGATGCTTGGGGTATAGAAAGAAATGGCTGACTTCCTTTGTAATCTAATCATTTTTTAAACACTTTCCACTTACACTATCTTAAAAGCTGCGTGCTTTAATATTATTGATAGTCTATAAATGACAAATTGGGATTCAGTGACGCTAAAGGAACTTGTTTTCAATAGTGGAGACAGCAGTTGAGCAAATGCAGAATTTGGGCTTTCTGTTTTCAGATTCTAAGTTTCATGTCCACCCAAAAACTGGGGTAACACAAACACTTTCTGAAACCATCATCCTCTGGGAATTCCAGTGCCCTGTCCTTGGATTATATTATCACTTCATCATCTTTGAGCTACAGCACACAGGAACACATTGCTGTGTAAACATACCAGCTGCCTTGATCAGAAAAATGGGCACATTCTTGGGAAGGGGGCTACATAAAGTAAGAAGATATGAAGGGGAAGTACAAGAGAGAGGAGACTCAGAAATGATTGGAGCAATGAATGACCAGAGAGGGTAAGAGGGTGTGCTCAGAGCAAAGACATCTCAGTGCCTACAAAGATGGGAGAAAGAATGTCAGATATCCAAAGGGTGGAAACAGGAAGGATGAGTCTTGTATCATACCCCCAGTTAGCCTATTTCAATGTTGCCCTTCATGTCACCTCAGACCAGTCACCTACTGTTCCTGAACCTCAGTCTCCTTATCTGTCGAAAAAAAACATCTGTAGGGATTAAAAAAATATCTGATTTCACATAAGACCAACTCTTGTGAGAATCAAATATGTAATGATTTTCATAAAGCACAGTGTGTTCAATAAATGTGATCTGTGATGACTGATGGATCTTTTCCCCAAAAATCTACAAAGTATTTATTTACTTATTTATTTTCTTACATCTTTTTTCATTTTCATACAATGTTTGATCTCTACCTTTAAGTGTCATCCCCATAATTCCCCCACCACCACAGCCCCCATGATCCATCACCACAATCCCTTGTGCTCTTCCCACTCCTGTTCTGACCCTCCCTCTCCGTCCCCTACTATATGCCTCAGATCTATCGTTCGCCTGCAAGTTTAGTACTGGTGGATAATTATGACATTAGTTCCTTTTCATTATTTTTTGTAGTAAATCTATTCTTAAAATTTTTTAAAAGATTGATTTTTATTTTTTTATGCAGACAAGAACTGGGGTGCAGGCCAGAGGTGCGAGGGGTGAGAGGATTCACCAGAGACAGAGTGGGGAGCAGAACATGCAGGTCTACTGAAATACACTGCTGAGGGGAGCAGCAGGAGAGACAGGAGAGGTCTGCTGCGCCATGTGGCTAAACTCCCTGGCCGGGGGTCAAACTCATGTTGCAGTGGCCAGCAATAGCTTGATAACACTGAGATTTTAATTCCTGTGCCACTAGGGAGGCCCAAACTTTATTTTCTGTTATTGATTACTGTTATTTCATATTCTTGTTAATGTTTTGACAGTAGAAGTTCCCCGCTCAGGTGTAGTCACCGGAGCTATCCCACCAACTCAGCACCCATTGTCTTCTGACACAGTCCACCGAATTCTACACCCTTACCCTGTTTTAATCCCTCTCTCTCCTCTCCCCGCTTCCCTTCTGATAACTGAAGCTCTCTGGTCAGCTTTCAAGGGTTAGTTTTAATGTTTGTCTTTGACCCTTTGTTTTCTCTATAGTCCACATATTTTAGATGGAAGCAATACATTTGTGTTTACAATGGTCAGCCAGATGTACTTTTCAGAGAGCAATCTGCCGAAGTTTCCCTAGAGCTTATTAAATTATTAGGCACATAGATAAATAACCAACACCTATTGTAAAAATGTAGTTCTCATTTAACTAGAAAATTCTCAGTGGACATTATGTGGAATAAATCCTCATTCTAATCAGTTTCTGTCAAACTTGTATCTGTAATTTTTGTATTGCTCTCCATGTGTCCACTTTCAATTTGATGTTCATAATTCACTCAGAAAATTGTTACAGCAGAATTATTAGGATGACATGCAAACAACAATAACTGAGAATCAATGGGAGCATGGCCATTGGTGGGGAATTGGCAATGACAGCACAGCCTCTTGCTAGATGCAAGGAGACTTTTAAGATAAAGCCCCTATTCTAAGTTTTGTTCTAGATAGATTGGCCAATTAGACTGATTTCCAGGTATAAGGACCTTGACTATGGCAAACATTCCTTTACTCAAACAACAGACTGGCCTTTAAAATTCACAATATCGGACTCTTCCAGCTCTGTGATAAGCACTGATGATACAGAACTGACAAAGAGGAGGAACTCACAGTCTGATCCATTGAGCATAAGGGAACACCAAAAACTGTGGGTGCCTGACCTTTATGCACTCACCCTGCACGTGAACCCAACTCCACATCTCCACTGAACATGCTAATCTGCTCTAAGACAGCAGTCACATTTTACTTCTCTGAATTCACCAACACCTAGCATGCAATTATTGTAAGACTAAACAGGAAAAGTCGGCCTAAATGTAAGTGACAGTTTTACAAATTTAGAACTTATGCACTCTGGCAAACCAAGTATTCTAACTCCAATGCCAAGTGTCCACATTCAGATACAACAAACACTTCTTCACAGGGTCTGCACTTTCCCCGGACTTGTGGTTAAGGTGAAGGAGAGCTGTCTGATGCCAACAACTTCACAAGGAGAACTTCCCTAGAGAAAGTCATGTTTGGCTGATCTTCACATTATCTCATATACTGGATTGAATGGCACCCCATCCAAAAGATAGACCCACTCCGAATTCCCAGAACTTTCCCATGCTTACTTGGAAAAGGATCTTGACAAGTTTAATCGAGGTAAGGATCTTGAAATGAGAAGATCATTCTAGATTATCAAATTGCAAATGAGAAGTATCCTCATAAGAGAAAGGCAGGGGGAGATCTGACACAGACACAAAAGGAGAGAAGATAGACAGAAAGGGCGGGAATAATGTGGCCACAGAGGCAGAGATGAAAGCGATGTGGCCACAACTCAAGGAGAGCCAGCAGCCACCGGGACCTGGACAAGGCAACGCATGGCCCCTTCTCTCGTGATGGCAGATTGAGTGTGGCCCTGGCAATGCTGGAAACCCAGGCTTTGAAAGCCTAGAACTGTGAGAATACATTTCTACTGTCTTAAGCCACTCAGTTTGAGGTCATTGGTTAGAGTAGTCCCAGGGATCTCAGGGATTTCATTTCACTTTCTGGTTTACCCTCATGATGATGCCAACACATTCTAGTTCTTACAGAACAGGGCTCTTTACAGTTCGGGGTGACTGTCAGGCTGCCAGGACCCACACAGTCCACAGACAGGGGGGCTTAAGCCACAGACATCTATTGCACACAGTGTTAGAGGCTGAGAAGTTAAAGATTAATGTAATGGCTAATTTGGTTCCTGGTAAGGACCCACATTGAGACTTAGACCAAGCCCATATTCTTGTTGTGTCCTCACACAGCAGAGAGGAGATCTAGTGACTCTTCCTATTCTAAGGACACTGATCATTCAAGGCACCTCCATATTCATGATCACATCTAAATCCATTTACTCCCCAACTCCCAACCCTATCACATTGGACAGGAGGGTGTCAGCATAGGAAATTGGGGAGGAGGTCCATGTTGTCACTCATATATGTGAGCTGTGCTCAGCAAGGTCTTTCATTTCTAGAATGTTCTAAGTTGGAATTTTTTAAGGAAATGATTGTTCAGCTTGTGAAGGACTCAGATATAGCCACCCTGAGAAACAAAGTTCTTTTTTTTCTTTAATAATTCCTATTTAACACCCACATTCATGCAGACAATCATAAACAATCATTGTACACTTTCACTAGAGCAGATTTTTGACATTGTTTTTGTTTGTTTCATTTAGTCAGGGGCATATATACATACATACATATATACATATGTATATACACACACACATACATACATACACACACACACACACACACACACACACACACACACACACATATATATATATATATATATATATATATATATATATATGTTGAAGGCTTTACAGAAGTAGATATTCAGCCCAATATGGACAGAATGAATGACATGATAAAATAAATGAATGAATATTTACACAAGTGGTGCCTGCTTCATAGAAAGCATACTTTTTCAGCATTCCTCTTTGAAAGACAACTTTTTTAGATGTGAAAAGCATGGTCTCCAAAATCATAGAAGGGGGATTAACTCTTTGCTCCACCACCTATCTGCTGTATAACCTTCCAAGTGTTACTTAAACACTCAGGGCCTCAGTTTACCCTTCAAGAAAATGGCAATCCTAACAAGAGTGTTTATAATGAGTAGCAGTACTGTGAGAATTAAATGTGTTGGTTTAACTGCAGATCTTAAAAAAAGCATCTGGCACACAAAATAATACATTCAGAATTGGTTGCTGTTATCATTACAGACATTTCACGTCTGGCCATCTGATTTTAAAGGACTACCTCTCCTGTCTCATACAGTAGACATGGAATCAAATGGCATTCAACCTCAAAGAACAGAAACCCTCCATGTTGCTATAGAATTCTCATTATTCTCTCTAGAATCTCAATCGCTCCTTCTAGAAGAATTCTCATTCAAGGTCTCTGCTCTTCTTTTTCACTTACCATTCATAATTTCTGCAAACAACTAATTAAAGAGAAGCCTTTTTATTTTTCTCATCCTGAAGCTATAAATAGGACACTATTCATCAGAGAGATGGTTGGGGCAGGTGATGATACTGAAATGTCTAAGAAAAGAGGATGACTCTCATACTGCTTTAAGAAGTCGAAGATCCTTTGAAAAGAAATATCACATCTTCTTCGTTTTGTGCCCTTCTGTAGAGTATAGGACCTTGTCCCCAGTTGCATTTTAAAGCTAGATCTTGGAATGGGTGAATGAATTCTCCTTGAAAGATGATTTTAATCATTGTTCAGGGAATTCACTGCCACTTCCTTGGGTCTTTTCAAAATAGGAAGGCTGGTGAGTGGTTCTAATGGCTTTGGACAGACCCATTCCTTGCCTTGGGGAAAAAATGTGACTTGGGACTATGGTGGAAGGACTTTGAAGTGAGACAGAATAGCTTGGAAACTATGATTAAAGAGGACTTGTTTACAAAATAAACTTCAAGATTATAGGAAAACTTCCTCACTGATTTTTTTAGGTCTTTGATTCAATGAAACCAATCCTGCTTCTCTCCCATGGGTGAAGCTGACCTAAACCACAATAGAGAAAATCTTGCAGATCAGCTTGCCAATTCCATGCCAGAGACAATTAGTGGGAAACAAACTGTAGCCTTTAAAGAGCAGGTGGAGGAATGATGAATAAAAACAAAATCGATCTCTGGCTATATCTCCTTTTTCACTGACCATTCATAATTTCTGCAAACAACTAATTAAAGAGAAGCCTTTTTAATTTTCTCATCCTGAGGCTATAAATAGGACGCTATCCATCAGAGAGATGGTTGGAGCAGGTGATGATACTGAAATTTCTAACCAAAGAGGATGACCTTTGAGTGTCATATAATTTTAAGTCTTCTCCTCTCTCACTTTTGTTATTTTTGTTTTTCTTCACTTTTAACATCGGACTGCTTTTGTTCAAAGAGGTTAGTCATCCCTAAACCACATTCCACATTCCTGAGGGTCAATAATCCTTAGAGGCTGTTCTCAGAGGCAACTAACAAGGCAATTTTGCTCAGAATGTGTTTCCAGCCACTTGCCCACAGCAGGAAGCATTCAAAGCACACAATAAATAGTTGTTGAATAAATGAAATAAAAGCCTTTAAGCTTTTGTCCTCCAGTGTGACCTATTTTTAAAAATTTTAATTTCCTTTCCATCTTCTAGACATAATGACATTTGGATAAAGCTGTTAATAGACATACTTTAAAATCTGCACATGTAAAATTCTTTCCTACGGAGGCTTACAATAGCTTCCTCATCTTGAAATCTTGTCAATCAACAACTATTCTCTGAGTATTCTACGCACTGCTGTTTATATGCTCTCCATTTATTCTCTATTGTGCTATTTTCTTGTCTCCATCCCACTTACTACTATGAAATTTGCATGTTTATTGCTTGTTTCCATTTCCAGAATGCAAGTCACAGGTCAAGGTGGGCAAGGAGCTGGGCTCCCTTATTCATGGCTCTATACCCAAAGGCAACAGTAGAGGACTTCATAAGTGTTTGTTCAAAGTAAATTACTAAATTAAAACCCATATGTGCCTAAATTCAATAAAATTGAATATTCATTTGTTATGTAAGGACAGGCTTTTGAAAAGAGCTTTTAGTTCTATTACATCCACATGGTATTGATCAAGATATTTAAGTTGTATGGATTATTAGAGAACATGAAAAAAAAATTGAGATTTCATCCCAACTGTCCTATTTGATTTTAATTAGTTTGTTTCAATTAATGAGACTTCTCTGTTACAGGCATTAAGTTCCTATTCTTAGCTAACAGAGTACATAGGAATTTGCATTAGAATAGGAATATTTGGGATCAACTGACAGTCACATTTGCTTTAATACTTATTGTCCAGGGCTCCCTGGTAGCCTAGGGGTTAAGTCTCAGGGCTAGCAACATGATGGCCCATCTCAGCAGCCTGAGTTCGATCCCCGGCCAGGGAGCTGACCCACATGGCACAGTAGACCTCTCCTGTCTCACCCGCTGCTCCCCTCAGCAGTGGATTTCAGTAGATCCACTTGTGCTCCACACTCTCTCTTGGTGAATCCTCTCACCCCAACCCAGCACTTCTGGCCTGGACCCCAGTTCCTTCATGCAAAAATATATAAATAAAATCTTAAAAAAAAAAAAAAACTTACTCTCTCAAAACTCCTCTCAATAGGTATTGATAAAACATTTGGTTAAGTGAAAATGAGCCTAGGAAAGATAAATTGAGAGAAGTTACACATAAAATCAGACAGGCAGATCACATCTATATACTTGAGGCTTGGGGGGAAATTTTGTGCATTTTTGGTGAATTAAAATAGACTAGCTGCCAGAAATAATATATTTTTATTTAAAAGTGATGACTGTATAAATGAAAACTCTGCTAGGCCATTGAGTTTTAATGTTTTGTCATTTTTAATTTTTCTTAAATTAAATAGAAAAATGTGTGAGTTTTCTTGACTTTTGGGACCAGGTATTTGTAGAACTTTTAAGAAGTCAGTTAGCAGCGTTGACAGTAACAAACAAGACAGAACAGGGGGCGAAAATCTTTCCTCTTACTATGTAGAATTTTTTTGCCTTTACCTACAAAAGAGTTTCCATTTCCCAAGTTACCAGCACACTGGCTGTAGTGTTCATGGGGTTCTCTTTTCTCGGTAAACTTACCATAGCCACACCAAGTATAATGGAAACTTCATTCTGTATTTTGAGTAGAGATCATGAGCAAGGATGCCATCCACAGAAATTTCTGCAACAATGAAAATGCTTTACTTTTTTAAAAAAGATTTATTTTTATTTATTTACATATACAAGAACTGGAGTGTAGGCCAGAGGTGCAGGGGGTGAAAGGATTCACCAGAGACACAGTGGGGAGCAGAACATGCGGATCTACTGAAATACACTGCTGAGGGGAGCGGTGGGAGAGCCAGGAGAGGTCTACTGTGCCATGTGGGAAGCACCTCGATGGGGAATCGAACTCAGGCTGTAACAGTGATAGCACTGAGACTTAACCCCTAGGCCACCCAGAAGGCCCCTGTTTACTTTAATTCTTTGCCTAGTATGGAGGTCAATAGCCTCAAGGGTCACTTACTACTAATGAACACATATAACTAGGGCAACTGAGGGGGCCTCCCTAGTGGGGCAGTGGTTAAGCACTGCGCTGTGGAGCTGTTGGCAGCAGCGACGTAAGTTCAGCGACGTAAGTTCGACGCCCGGCCAGAGAGATTCCCACATGGCGCAGCAGACCTCTCCTGCCTCGCCCGCTGCTCCCCTCAGCAGTGTATTTCCATCCATCTGCCTGTTCTGCTCCCTACTCTGTCTCTGGTGAACCCTCTCGTCACCCCATGCTCTGGCCTGTACCCCAGCTTGTCTGCATAAATTAAAAAAAAAAAATCTAAAAAAAATAACTAGGGCAACTGAAAAAATTCATTTTTCATTTTATTTAATTAATGAAAATATGAAGAGACACCCATGGCTAATGTGTGTCCTACTGGGCTGCACAGCTGGGAGTCATGAAGTGGAATCCCTCTTTTGCTCTCTTTCTCCAAGCCCACCAAAGTGTAATTTAGAAGCACTACAGGGAGGGGCCATTCTCAGCCTTCTGGACTCCCTCTGACATAAGCCATGAATACTCTACCACTAAGTAGCAAATCAAATAATATTTCCCACCTAAGTTTGTCCAAGCTTTTCTCTTTTCTTTATTTTAACTCTAAAATTTTGGCTGAGTTTAGAGCCCAGAGGGTCAAAGCAAGGCTGATTTCTCAGGATTCCCAGCTGGGAGCGGAAATATTGATGTTCTGAGCGCCAGAGAGCTCGGGCCGCAGCCAGCACTCATGAGAACCACAGTCAAGTTTACCGGATGAGAAAGGAGACCAAAAAAAAGAAAAAAAGAAAACCACCAACAACAGGAGGAGCACAGAATAACCCTAATAAAAGTTTGACTCTCTCTAAATTATTTTAATTTTATATGGATCTTAGGATCAAACTGGTGGTGATATCTTCATACCACAAACAGATATTTTTGAAGTTGACGGTGGGAAATTTGTAAGGAGAAAAAATAGGATGAGAGAGTCACAGGTTTTGAAAGATCTGGAAAATGTTTTCTTTTTCCTCTAGCAGACATAACTGTTATTTTAATTTCCTGTAAGCCATAAGGCTTGGAATATGATATATTATATTCCAAACTGAAATACATGTATTTCAAATGGCTTATTTTCTTAAATGTTCCTACTCAATGGCTGTACCCCTGAAACAGATATAGAAAGTAATTTTGTAGATTTCTCATACCTGTAAAAATTTTCTATTTCTAGAAAGGTTCAGCACACCAGAGAGATCTAAAATCTCTACTTTTCTGGACCATTACCACATATGACTGTGTCATATCTGCAGATGAACGACCTAGCTATGCTTATAGGTTCATGGTGCCACAAAGAACCCTCTTTTGTGAGAAAGAATGTCTTCAGCAGTCATCTTCACCCTTTTCTAATGAACACCTCTTTCTTCTTATTTTTGGAGTCTGGGACTCCAGGTAATGGAAATGGAATTGTCTGCTATCATGTAACATAATGAATCCATAGGGGAAAATGGAGTGAATCAGAACCGCCGACCCGACTCCCTCACTCTCCTCCCTACAAAGGAAAGAGGTTAATCTATAATGCATGTAATGGAGTCTTGTGGGCCAGAGACAAATAGCATGTGCTGTAGATTTCATTTTCCCAGGAAAAGTTATATTAGAAATACCACAAAATGAGCAAACTTTTCAAATGCCTAAAATAGAAACCAGGAAAAGAGTAGGCAGTCACAGACCTTGCTCTCTAGGAGCTGGATTAATGAGCTGTTCATTGAGAGCGATTGTAGAAAATTCCCTCAATCCACTGTGACGGCCTCACTTATCATCCGAGCTGAGACTCACTGGACAGGGTGAGTGAGTTAGTACTACTGATAATTAAGTGGTACCCCAGACCAGCCAATACATGTGGCTGCCCTCTTTCCTCACCCACTCTTTACCACTCTCAAAGCCCCGCTTAACACTCCTGGGCCTCCCTGGTGGTGCAAGGGGTTAAGTCTCAGCACTAGGAAGCTATCAGCAGCCACTGCGCCATGAGTTTGATCCCCGGCCAGGGAGCTTCCCACATGGCGCATCAAACCTCTCCTGCCTCGCCCGCTGCTCCTCTCAGCAGTGTATTTCAGTAGATCCACCTGTTCTGCTCCCCACTCTGTCTCTGGTGAATCCTTTCACCCCCCATACCTCTGGCCTACACCCCAGCTTGTATGCATAAATAAATAAATCTTAAAAAATATGGAATAACACTCCTTCATTCCCGCTCTCTGGGCCATGCCTCCCTGGCTCTCTCAGCCCTCTTGGGTTCTCCTGTGCCTCCGCTTCTGTGTACATCGTAACCGGTGCCACACATGGAGATGACATTTATCATTCACTAATATTTCTCATGTGTTTGATCTATTTCTGTAATCCCATTGAAAGTTCCTAAAACCAAAAACTTTGCTCTCTTTTTCAAATATCCCATAGCCCAAAAACAGTCCTCCATTTGCTGTGGACTGGACAAGTCACCCTGTAACATGGAGCTGTCTCCTCACTTCCTCTGCTTCGCCAGCTAGGCCTAGGGCTTCGTTCATCACCAGCTCTCCACAAATCAAAGCAGAGGTGCAAGTCACAGAGGCAGTTTGCACCCCTCCTCTGACTGACGGTAGCCACTTGGCTACAATCTTCAGCCTCATAATATAATGTTTCCCTCTAGCAAGGCAGAACCCTCTGTGCAAGGTGCAGCCCTCAGCTACGTCACGAGACTATGGAGGCCGGCATCGTCTTTTGCCTGCTCATATTCCAGCGCCCAACACCACACTTGTTGCAGCAGCGCTAGGAAAGCATCCAGCATTGGGTCCACAGCACCAAGTGTTCTGCCACTAAGTGTTTGCTAGGTGCAGCAGCACTTAGCAAAGATGGGAGAAGGGCAGATGCACCAGCTGTCACCAAAATGACCTCATGTTGCATCAAGCATCTAGGTCCTGCGGTGAAAACAAGCAGCTCTGGTCTGAGGCAGGCTGCAGCGAGCAGGAAACAGGGCTGAAAGGGGTAAGAGGACGCTGGAAATCGTTCTAGTGAAAGTACAGTCCCTTTCACCTTCTGAGCTTGTTTCAGTACAGAGCCCAGGGCACTGGACACAGTTGTCTGGTCTGGCCAGAACAAGGCCAGCCAGACAAGCACCGTGTGAGGTGGCCCTAGAGGGCGAGGGGGGTGAGAATCCACAGCCAGTTGTATGTGTTGAGCTTCATGAGAAGCACCTCTGGACAAGGGGCTGATTCTGGTTTCCTTCCTGAAGACAGGAAGGAGCTAGGCTGGGAGTCAGGGGGGCACATAAGCCAAGGTAGATGCCAGGTGACAGAGGAGAGTGTTGCAGACATCACAGGGACCAAAGATGATGAGACCCCGGACTTAGGAGACAGACTGTGGGAGAGAGGAGCCCGCCCTCTTAGCTGCCATCAACAGGGGGCAGATCCATACGTGGTGGTGCGTCAGGCAGTGGGCGGGGGGGTTATGAGTCCATTCCATGGAGTAGCTGCTGGGGCTCCTCTGAACCTGTGGTGGTGGATGTGGAAACCTGATTGGGCTTAGAAACAGAGGGGGAAGCTGCAAATATCCCCAGCTAAGAAATAACAGGACACCAAATGAAAGCGGGAAGGAGACCTCAGGTAGAGGATGAGTAGACAGTGGGCTCCTCTGACATGAAATCTTTAGGAAGTTGGGAGAGGGTGAAATGACACGGTAGGTCTCCAAAGAGCTAGTTAAACCACGTTGATTAAACACAGTTAGCAAGTTTCTTTACATAACACTGGCACACACATTGTCTCCAGAAAAGTTTCTCCTAGGTAGAGAAGTTCTCCAAGGTGTGCAGGTCCCCCTTCCACCCCAAATCTTATACAGAAGTACTTCCCCATGCACAGCGGAGTTGCCAGCAACATTCTCATCATGCACAATGAATGAAAAATAATGCCCTTGAAGTCATATAGGGAATTTATAGGTTAAAAAAAAAATCCCTACTCATTCAATTTCTTCTCGCTTCTAAGTATATAAAACATTTCAAATCACAAAGATTTTGGAAAAGCAAAGTGCCAAGGAATTCAGATCAAACTCCAGATTTTTAACAAGGAAGACATCACCACATGAAAAGGATCACATCTCTGTAATGAAAAGAACTGGACCCTTTCTAAGAATGTTAGCAAGAAACCACCCACAGTTTTCTGTCACTTTTTTTTTTTTTTGACTTGATTTTGCCATGAAACCAGCCAGCCTAAATACAAAATTACGGGAATATGATTTTCAGCTACACCACAAACCTAGAGAAATAAGTGTTATTTCAAATGCATGATCTTATTACGGACAAGGATTAGCTAACAAGAAAGAGCCAAATGACCTGCCCTCTTGTTGAAGAGACTCTGTTATTGAACGACAGGGTGTTTCATTAACTACAATCTCGGCCAAGTAGCCAAATGAGTCCAGTTCACCCCACTGTGACCCAAGGAAAAGAGTTTGAGCAAAAAGAAAAAAAAATCACCCCGAATCACAGTTGCAGATTATTCAAATTGTAAAGAATAAATATGAGCATCGGGTTTTCTGAGGAACTGTAGTCCTTACCTCTCTGGTAAAATGAAAACAGCTAATTGTGGAACCTTTGAGTTGAGCCATTTAAACATCAGATGTAGAGTCTTTCCCAGATCACTTTATGTGTTTTTGCCTCTGGATTGGAAAGATTGGTTTGTCTGCAACTCCTACTACAGCCCACATGTAATCAGCTAAAAAATAAATGATTCATTTCTCTAAAATTGCCATGTATATACTGTTGTTATTCCTTTTAACTTCAGTTAAAACTTAGTGTGTAGGAAAAGTGAAATGTTCTATTAGCCCAAGTTAGGGGAAACATTCCTGCGGTCCATAATCTGCAAAAGTTGGAACTTGCCAAGTTTTCTTTGCATCTTCTCAAGTAAGTTCTCCATACTATCTCCTGGAGGGTATAACCATAAAGTATCATATAACTACTGTTAGGAAGAAAATATGTAAATAATGTGGACATGTTTTGTTATTATTTATACATTCTATGTCTTATTCATAAAATAATTCCCTATCCTGTGGTATGTGATATTCCCATGGATTAATCAATTTACTCCTATAACAATCATTCTATCTCTATCTTGCGCAAATATCCCTACCAAGTGGTATTGTGTTTATCTCTAAGAAACCACCCCCCCACAGATTTTAGTAGTCTGATACATATTTGGCAATTCCTAAAATGAGGGATTAAATTACATTATTTAAATAATAATGTGAATTGACTTCCATGATAACTCAGGGTTCAGAAGGGGCTGCTGGGTAGAAGCATTTCCTCCAAGATTTCTCTCTTAAAAGTTCTCAATTCTAGCTCCTCAGTTTCTCAGGCTCAAGGTTATGTCTCTTCTTTCATAGAGGTGGATTTCAGGCCCCAATAAGGTCATTTAAGAATCTTACTGCAAGAGCCTTTAACAATCCACACCCCTGACAAGGCATCTCAGTCTCTATGAACTCACCTAATTAAACTTCTTCATTTGTGAACATTTTGGCTCTCCACAGCTCTTTTTCCAGCCTTTTCATATGCTTTCCAATATAACTCAAATTTTGTCTTTGCCAGTGTTACTTTGTGCAATCTGAAACTCTTTACTCAGTCCTTATAGAATAGTAGCTGTATCACTGTCTGCTATGTCTGGCAAACTAAGTAACAAATGGATGCTGTCCTCCTAGGCTATGTGAGGAAAGAGAGGTTTTCTCTGGATTGTACTACAGGTCTGAAGAAACTTTGTGGAAAAGATCAAAATGTCACCAACACATCCCCCTCACAGACCAGAGAGGGTGAGAGAGCGTTTCTCCACAAGAGAGATTTGGAATGGCTTTTGAAGATGATAGGACCCCCACGGATTTAAAACAAACAAATAAAAACAAAGGGAGAATATTATCCAACAGATTTGAATTTGAAGACTTGGGTCACAAAATCAGCATGGAGATGAAGTTGAGTCCACAAGACCAAAGAACACGCTGGTGCAGACAGTATGGAGGAAAAAGAAGACACAAGAACCATGCGTGCTTTCAGTTAAGGAAGAACTCAGAGCAAAGATTTCAAGTTGTAGCATAAAAAGCAATGGCATGGAACCTCGGAGAACCAAAGCTGAACAAATTCTTTCAAAGAATCTCATGTACTGTGGTTGAACAAAAGACTCTGTTGAAAATAAAGTTTCATTTTTGAGGGAAAGTACAAGCAAAAAAGACCTTTGTGGGTCCTAACCATGAAATGAACTTTTCTGTTTAGGCAAAACATCTTTCAATTTTCTTTTCTCAATAAATTTGCTTTGCCCCTCTTGCAGCATGAGCTGCAATACTTACCTAGATAAATGTTTTGTGAGATCTGTATCTAAACGGATAAAATAGAAATAACTGAAACATTAAGACTATCACAAGTTCAATTACTGGATGAAGATTTCTACAATATGTCTTTAACTATTTTCTTTTCTACAAGACTAGAAAGAAAGTCACCTTTATTCCATGGCACACAAACCCCTGATTATCCTACAGGCCCCTGTGAGCAGTTGATCCTAGAAGGAAAAAACTAAATATTTATTTACGGAATCAAGAAAATCCCTGCAAGCTCCCTTCAAAATCCTAATTCACATCTTCATTTTGCCTTCGTAATTCCATGTTCTTCTATTATTACGTATTCCCCTTGACTCCCAAAATTTACAGTCTGCAGGCTGTCCAAAATTTCCTCATTCTAAGTCCCAGAAGGGAATTTTGCTTTTTTTAACTCTTTGTACCATGGTAAAAATTAGTTCAAGCAATTAACCAGTGTGCTCTTAAGAACTGAGAAATAAACCCTCTTGTATCCATTAAGGTGCTTTGAGAATGAGAGTCCCCCAAAGTGCCAAAGGGCAATCAATATAAATCTGCCCAAATGGAGCATGCAACACAGAAAAAATTTAGTTCTCAAAGCTCACTCAGAGAAGAAAGATAGCCTTACTGAGACGCGGCTCTGACAGTTCTGGGCCAGAGCAGAGAACTGAATTCCAGCAATCTTCACCTGATGTTTAACCGCAGCACTAGAAACTAAGGCTGTCCCTGAAAATGCAGTGTGGATGGCTCACCTGCTCCAGTAGGTGCTGGAAAGATAATTGTCTAAATTATGAATAGCTGAGTGAATTAAAAATCACCTGGCTCCATGATTAGTGAACTAGATTTAAAATGAATACACTGAAGGGCCTCTCTGGTGGCACAACGGGTTAAGTCTCAGCACTATGAAACTATCCAAAGCCACTGTAGCCAGGGAGCTTCCCACATGGTGCAGCAGACCTCTCGTCTCCCCGCTGCTCCCCTCAGCAGTATTCTTCAGTCAATCTGCCTGTTCTGCTCCCCACCGTCTCTGGTGAATCCTCTCACCACCCCACACCTCTGGCCTACACCCCAGTTCTTGTAGGCATAAATAAATAAATCTTAAAAAAATAAAATGAATACACTGAAGTTCAGGGAATTTGGTGGTAGAAGGGAAAATGCCTGTATCACTTATCTTTAGCTCAGTGTGTTTTAAGTGATAGACAAAGATTCCACTGGTGAAGCACCAGTGGACTCATCGTGTTCAGAACTCAGCTCATTCTGTCTCAAAATTTAGCAGGAGAATTACCTGAGAAGCTGCTGAAGTTCAGGCTCACTGTTTTATACCCAGAGGTCCTCATGCAGTGAATCTCCAC
Source organism: Scalopus aquaticus (assembly GCA_004024925.1). Lineage (NCBI taxonomy): Eukaryota > Metazoa > Chordata > Mammalia > Eulipotyphla > Talpidae > Scalopus > Scalopus aquaticus. Next base: position 366,009 of record PVIJ01000109.1, read on the forward strand.
GTAACCCAGGAATCACTTTTCATTTTATCTCACGTGTTCGGTGACTCTGATTGATGCACCTGGTCTTGGATGACACTTTGAGCAACTGTGTCAGAGACACACAGGCTAAGCCCTCTCCTGTATCTCCACAATGAGAAGTTTCACCCACACACTGTTAGGGGACACCAGTGTGGTAGCTTCATTCTTGGGGCAGGCGTGCTTTCTTAATATTCATCTTTGCAGACAGAACCCTCTTGCTCAGCTAGCAAACCCTTTGCACAGTTTAAGCAGTTCATCCAGGTATCAGTAGTATTTCGTATGCACCAACGATTCTAAACTGTCTTCCATGTACCTGAAAGACGTGGCACTCTCAGATCACCTGCAGCGACTCCATCCTGCAGTAAATCTGGAACAGGGATTGTCAGGGATGACCAGGAAGAGGGGTGGATGTCATTTGAAAGCTCCTCGCAGTGGATTCTAGCCCCCATGAAAATTTTACTTGATTTGTTGTTCCCAACTAAGAGTTGCTATATGCGTCTAATAAGAATTCTCTTTTTTGAAAGTTTTTCTAATCTCTCATTAATGTCCTGCTGAATTTGTGCCTTTTCTGTGAAGTCATTTCTGTTTCTTACCTCTGAAATTGATCTACCCATTTACACTTTGAAACACTTTGACTGAAACTCTATATAACACAATCTCTTTTGGGTACTTTTTATTTACATGCGGTCAAGGAGTGAATGTCTGTGCCCACACGCTCTCCCCTACCCCCTCACACCATTCACCTGTTGAAACCTAATCCCTGTGTGATTCTGGGGTCTTTGGAGATAGGGCCTTTGGGAAGAGATGTGGACATAAGGACTTGGGCCTAATAAAAGGGACCACAGGGGGCTCCATTGCTCCTTCCTCTACGTAAGGACACGGCAAGAAATACATGGATTTAGATATATAGATAAAAATATAGATATGTACGTGTGTATAAAACATTCATTATATAATGTTATTTGATAAAGGAATGCAGTTTCACTTTCAATTTAAAAATTCAGTATCTTGGAACATTTTTACATCATATTTTAGAACAACAAAAACTCTTCTCAAACTCATACAATGGTTGGCACTTTTCTCCCCACCATGTAAGAAATCTGAAAATTTGTTTATATTGATTAAAGTCTGCAAAGAAAACACATTTATTTAGATTGATTCACAGGGCTGGCTGCAGTAATGCAATACTGTACTGCTTGTTTTAGTTTTGGGCTCTGAAAATCAATTATAGGGCACTGAGGAAACAATTTCCCTCTTGCAAACAGAGGCTCTTTAAATTCTAGAACATGCCCACTATGTAGAGCTGATGGAACAGAGGCATTGCATTTATAGAAGATGTGCCAGCATTTCCCCCTTAGAGTAGCTGAATGCCATAAAATTAATATTGGCTCATTCTTAATGTTCCAGTTTTGCTCAAATTAATCATTTCTGAAAGAGGAACAAAACAAGCCCTATGTTGACAATAGAACAAACTTGCATGCCAATTCTTAAAATAAGAGTTCCACTAAAGTCATTTCAATGAAAACCTAAATCCTCTGAAATATCTTAGTCCAAATGGCTTAGAATTAGAAAGGATTCCTCCCTCCTTGTGTGCTACTTGGCTACAATTAAAGAATGTTCTGGTCTTGTGGAATTTCCAGTTTCAGCTGCTGAATGTCTGACCAACCTTCCATCATCCAGGTTTCAATAGTACATTCCAGATTCTTTCAAAACAGAGTTGTTCTTTTTCTGGAAAAAAATCACTTACAATTATGTCCACGAAACAATGCTTAGAGTTTATTTTTAAAAGGAAGAGGAAGTTTAGGTCAAGATTAAAGCAGACAAACACCACAGAGTCTCCAACTAAAAAGGCCTCTTCAGTCTAAGTTCTAGGCCTTCTTATTATACTTCCTGAGAGGGTAACTTGGAATCAGTCCCTGGTTTCTTCCTCTACAGAGAATGAAGGGAACTCTTGGCAAAGTTAGGCTGACAACCCCAACATTAAACCTTTCAAACCTGTGGGCAAAGTCACCAGCAGTAGATTATTTTTAACTAGGCTTAGAAATTCTCAATCAATCACATGTTTGGGACAAGGGTTATCAGTAAGGCATAGTGTCTCTTCATTGAGAGCTAACTCTGATGATAGTTGGTGACAAGAGTAAAATTTTTTAATATTATCTGAGTTATTTTCTTTTCCTGAGAAGCCTTTGGGAGAGTACTGCACAACATTCATAAGTCCAGAGCCTGCAGTTTTACAAAATAATCTCACCTGTGTTGTCCCATGTAGTCTGACACAGACCTTATGACAGAGGTAGAAGGGACTTATAGTCCTTGAGAGTCTTGATCTCTTTTGTCCTTTGTGGGCTTGTTATAATACATAGCACTTGCTCTGCCTAAGCCTTTGTATTATGTGTTGTGGAGAATAAGATGATCTTGTATGACATCAAAAAAATAATTCAGAATCGCCTGTATTTTATTATGCTCAAGATAAGAGAATTTGTTTTTTCAGACAGAAAAATTAAAAAGAAAAAACAGAAGCAATCTATTAGGACAAAAGGAAATTAAATCAAAGTATTTGTAGCTATATATACACGCAAACATGTCACACTATTTATGAGAAAACATACACATAAGGCCTTATGCAGCTTATCTTTATGTTTCACAGTCTGGAGAACTTTAAAATGTTATTTGCTTTGTGCTTACCATTGCAGATTTTCTCCCTGGAGAAAGAATTGAATAAATGAATGAAGAAATAAATGTAACAATCTATCTAGAATAAAAATCAACTAGATGTAGGGAAAGACCGTTTACTGAGCCATAAAACAAGCTGTACAAAATGGAAAGGATTGAAATCATGCAGAGGGCTTTCTCTGATGTCAGCTTAGAAATGAAACAAACAAAATAGCAAGCACATCATCAAATGTTCGGATATTAAGTAAAAGATATTTAACTAATCCTTGGTAAGAGAGGAAATTAAAGGAAAATTAGAAATATTTAAAGCAAATGGCAATGAAAACATGTATAAGAACTTTTGGGCTATAGCTAATTGTGCAATAAAAGGAAAGTCTATATTTTTAAATGCATAATTTGGAAAGAAGAGATGTTGAAAATGAATAAGCTGAAAATTTATATCAAAAAATGAGAAAAAGAGAGCAGAAAGATGTTTGTATCTGATTATATTATATACGTGATTATTTATATATAAATATCATATTTAGATATGTATAAAATATCTAAAATCAACCAGAGCAAGAGAGAAACATAAATAGAAAAATGGGGAAAATGATAGATAAGCACTTTTCCAAAGAGGATAGCCACATTGCCGAAAAACAGGTAAAAGGGATTTAAGCTCATCAATAATTTAGGAAATGAAAATTGCAACCATAATGCAATACTGACATGCAACCACAGGTTAACTATGATTAAAATATGGATAATAACAAGCTTTGATGTGCTCGTTGGGGAACTGGATCCCACTTAGGTTGCTGACAAAGGCATACACAGACACTTTGGAAGAGCATTTGGAAGCATGTGCCATCGTAGAGCATCTGCCTACCTTATTCAGGGCACTAAATAATCTCTTTTATACCCAGAGTAGGGAGCCCTAAATATTGACACATCATAGCAGATAGAAAGTAATGCCTGTGTAGGGGGCTCCCTGGTGGCGCAGCGGGTTAAGTGCATCGCTGTGGAGCTGTAGGCAGCTACAGCATGAGTTCGATGACCGGCTGGGGAGATTCCCACATGGTGCAGCAGACCTCTCCTGTCTCACCCGCTGCTCCCCTCAGCAGCGTCTTCAGCCGATCTGCCTGTTCTGCTCCCCGCTCTGTCTCTGGTGAACCCTCTCACTGGCCTGCAACCCAGCTTGTATGCATAAATAAATAAATCTTAAAAAAAAAAAGAAATTCCCTCGAGAGGGGCAAAGGACATTTAAAAAAATAGAAAGTAATGCCTGTTTAGCACACTAAGGACACTGAGGAGGCGTTTGTGGCATGAATTATCAAGTTCACTACCAAGGAAATACCCAGTCACACTGAGGACCGATGCATTTGCTACACAGAACATTTTATTTGAACATGTTGTTACTGTGGATTCACATGGGCAGCTCTATTCTTGGTGAGTAAAGTTATAATAGGAGGAAAGAGAAAACGCAGGTAAACATTTCTAATGTGAATATTTTTAAATTATTTATGTAAGAACAAATAGTAAATTACCCAGGTAGTGTGTTCTATTAGAATAGGGAATTTCCTATTATAATAGGGAAGGTTTTCGAAGGATGGGGACATAGTAAAAGGTAGTGGAGGTGCTGAGACTTGAGTTATCTGTTTCTCTTGAAAACTGCATGGCACACAATCCACTTAAATCTATGCTGTCAAAAATGTCAGTCTGAAAATTATAATTTTATAATCTGTCTTCTTGGTGAAATAAGGCAGGACATAAATTCATACTATCCAGCAATCACGCTGCTTGGTATTTAGCCAAAGGAGTTGAAAGCTATGTCTACACAAAACCTTGTAAACAAGTGTTTAAGGCAGATTTATTATTCTGTTATTAATTAACTGCCAAAGGTTGGAATCCACCAAGAAATTCTTCAGGAGATGAATAGATAAACCCTTGTACATCTAGATAATGGAATATTGTTCAGCACTAAAATCAAGTCGTGGAAAGACATGGAGAAAATTAACATGCATATTACTAAGTAAAAGATGTCATGCTGTATGATTTCAATTATATGACCTTTTGGAAAAGACAAAACTATATGTAGAGAAAAATCATCAGAAGTTATTGGAGGTTAGAGGGGAGGGAGGGAGGTGTAGCACAGAGAATTTTAGGGAAGTGATACTATAATGTAGATACACATCATTAAACATTTGTTAAAACCCACCGAATATACAACAAGAGATAATCCTATGCAAACTACAGATTTTGGATTATAATGATATGTCAATGTAGGTTCATCAATTTTAACAAATGTGGTACTCTGGTGGAGGCTGTTAATGATGGGGGATTTTATACATGCATAGGAGCTAGGGTACATGGGAAATTTCAGTACTTTCCATTCACTTTTGTTAGACACCTAAAACGGTTTTTTAAAATATGGTCAATTAAATAAATCTAAACTTTTTCACAGGGAAAGACCCTGCAAAGATGAAAATATGAGTTACATAGTGGAAGAAAATGTTTGTAATTCAAATATACTATTCTGGACGAGATCCTTCATATATAAAGAATTCTCATAGGAAACAAGCAGACTATTCAATTGGAACATGAGCAAAAGACATTTTGCTGAAGATGTATAAATGGCAAATAAGAACATGAAGAGCTAGTCAACCTAATTTGTCACTAGGAAAAAGCAAATGAAAACCAAATGGTCTATCAATACACATATATCAGAATTGCTGAAATAAAAAATGTTATCACCAAATCATGGTGAAGATATGAAGAAACTACATGGCTTAAACATTGCTGGTAGGACTGTAAAATGGCACAATTACTTCAGAAACATGCAGCCACTATAAGAAATTGCATTCCTGGACAGTTTCGCAGAGAAATGAAGATTTATATTCTCCCTAAGACTTACGCACAATGTTTATAACAGTTTTACTACTGATGATATAATAATCCAAAGCTAAACAACTTAGACGTCCTTCAATGAGTGAGTGATGATGAAATATGGCACATCAGTACCATAGAATACTACTAGAAATTAAACTGACAAATATTGATCAATGCTATGACATGGATAAATGTCCAGCAAATGACGCTGAGTAGTAAGTTAATCCTAAAATATTTATAGAAATCCCATTTCTACAGTGTTCTTGACATGACAAAATTACAAAAGTGGAAAACAGATCAATGGCTGCCAGGGCTTCATGGGCGGGGGTGGGGGGGAAGGATGGCTATGGACAAAAAGGTGACTGTGGACAAATTCAGGAATTTTTGTGATGAGAAGATGTTCTGTGTTCTGATGATATCAATGTCAATATCTGCATATATTATACTACAGCTTTGGCAGGATATTAACACTGGAAAAAGACTATCACACTGTTGCTCACAACTATATATGAATCTACAATCAACTTAAAGTGAAATGTACAATTAAAAGTAAAAATAAAATATTTTGGTGTACATCAATGTGATGCAGATTATATCTCCTCTTTGTACTAATACCAAGTCATTTTGGCACCAAACTTTGCATAATTCCAGGTGCTACTCCCTGCTTTTTGATGGGGTTTTCTTTACATGCAAGCCTCTCCCCCATCTAACTTTCTGCATCTTTACTAGGGTACTGAGTCTTTGGAAGTTTCCTTCAGGCTACTAATCTAACTTCATTACAAGCTTTGGAGATAATTATTTATTTAGAAAATCATTACATTTAATAATTGTATCATTTAAGTGACTACCAATCCAGTTTTAGATAGGCTTATATTTGAAACTGTTTAAAGAGGTCTGGGGGGGGGGTGGAAATTACCTACTTTCATTTATCTACTCACAAAGACATATGCAAAGCAGACCAATTACACTGAAACATGGGCATTTATATCCATAAATACTATATAAATATAACAAGTAATTTTACTTAACTTTAACTTTTTATGTTGATAGATAGAACATCTAGTTATATTGTAATAGCCCCTTCTTTGTTTAGGCAAAAAAAATGAGAACCTAGATTCCCAAATCCTTTAGCATTTGGTCTTTTTTAGACAAAATTTGGTCTTTGTTTTTTTTAGATTTGAAAAAGTGATTAATCATGATTTAGGTTTCAAAAATGGCCACAAAAGACCATCAATTAAAAATAATAACTCTCCTATTAACAGTTAATATATACATTCCTATTAAAATGACAACATTGAAAACATGATTAAAAAAAATGACCACTTAATTGTCTTTTCCTCTACTATCTCTCCTCAGAGGCAGAAATAAATGTGTGTGTGTGTGCGCGCACACACACACACACACACACACACACACAAATGCACAATATAAACCGCTTTCTTAGTAACATCTCTTAGACATTATTCCTTAAAAGCACTTAAAGGTGGGCAGACTTTAGGGTGATCCCACCATGACTCTGTCTTAAGGTGTTCACACTTTAGTATAATTCCCTCACCTTAATTATGGATCAGACCTGTGCATGCACCTGATCAACAGAATATGGCAACAGTGATGGGACATCTCTCCTACAATTATTTACACTAATAAGACGAATGATTTTGCCTTGCTAGCAGATGCTTTCCACAGACTATTTCTTACAGGTCTGCTGAAGTAAGAGAAGGAACTGCAGGGACCTCTGGGAGTGAAGTATGACTTTCAACCAACAGCAGATACATGCTGGGTCCTCAATCCTATAACCATGAGAAAATGAACCCCAACAACCACCTGAGTAACCACGGATGACGCTCCTTCCCCAACTGAGCCTCCATATGAAAACACAGTCCAGCAAAACACTGTACTCTTCAAAGACCCTGATCAGAAGGCCTAACACAACAGAGCCTGCACACCCAATTCACAGACCGTGAGTCAATAAATATGTATTGTAATTTACACAACATGGAACACAAATCCAAAGGTCTACCTTATTTTTTCTCCTACTACATAACATTGCCTTCTGTGCATATACCATATAAAATTTTTAAATTTCCAATTACAAATATTGATTATATATGAGCTTTTGTGTATGAACATAAATATATTGTAATTGTATTATAAAATTCTATATTGTAAGATTGTTAGATTATGAATTGTAAGATTCTATATTGAGTATACATGTTCATTAATATTTTCACTGATATTGCCAAAATACACTACACAAAAAGCATATAATTTTATACTTCGTTCCGCAATAAGTATGAGTTCCATTCTACTCGACTATAAACATTTTATTGCTGTTATAAACATTTTATTGCTATTTCAAAAATACCAATAAAATAGTTTACAATTTTACTCCTTTTTACAATACTAATATTTAATACATCTTAAAGTTACAATTAGATGGTTAATTATCTAACACATAATATGTCAATAAACTGATTTTCCAAATTATCTTCCTAAACTAATAGTTACACATGATCAAATGCTCAAAAACTTAGCAAACTGCTTAAACTCATAACTATTCTGTTCATATAAGAGTTAGTTGAATATATCTGGTCTATTGAACTACATACAATGACTTTGAGGAAAGAGTCCTATTGTTTTACTAAACTGTTTTCATATTCTATAACTGTAGAAATATCAAACAGTGCTAATAAATGCATAGACCAATTTCTGGGAGTATTTTCCCCAAAGATGTATGAAAACCCAAGATATTTTCAATGAACTTGTTTTTTCATCTTGCAGAGTAAGAGAGATCAAAAGAGTTATGAGTAAATGTCCAGAATTATTGAGCTGACAAGAGTCGTGAGTGCCAAGGTAATATCTGATGCCTTATGCCAACATGGACAAAGAACCCTGGCTCATCTCAGAAAATTATTTTCTCTAAACAAAGTTTCTCTACACAAAGTTTCACGCAGGTTCAAATAACTTGAGTTAGGAAACTGTATTAAAATTGTGTACGATATATGGCTCTATCGCAGGAAAATACAAACTTATTATGAGAGAGAAAAGATGGCAATTATGTAAGAAATTATAGACATGTGTATGTATATATAAATAGCATATATATGTGTTCATGTATGTGTGGATATACACAAACATATAATTATGTCTCTTCCCTCTAATAAGAAGGATATGTATTTTTCTGAAATATTATAATGTAATATATATACATGAATTTCACTAAAATTCTCTTTCAAATATTCATCAACATACTCTGAGAAGACAATCAATAAAATAAGTGGTTTCAGATCCTTTTTTTATGTATCTTTTACATTATTGAATATTCCCCGTAAGTTTCCCACCACCAGTTCACCTGTGAACCATCACTATAATCCCTTGCGCTCTTTTCTCCCCTATTTTGAACCCTTATCCTCCCCTTCCCTTGCTGAATGTCTCTCATTTATGGTTGTCTGATAGTTTTTGTTTTGGTTTCAGATCTTTGGGAGCCCAAATATTAACAAAGCCCTTAAATAGGAAAGACACTTCCCTTTGGGAAGTTTTTTTTTTTTTAAACACAAAAATACTATCTTAAAAGTAAATAATGCATTCTTTGGGGAAATAGTTAGAAGAAACTATTTTAGATTCAAGTGATAGGTACAAATTAGCAGTTAAATGGAATATAAATACATACACACACCTCCAACTGTAGAAATTCAAGTGCCAGAGAGACTATAAGAATATGATTGGTGGTTGAGTCTATTAAAAAGTGAGAGCAACCAGTCAAGACACAAATAAAACATCATACACATTTGCCTATAATACTGTGTATATTTTGTTCCTCATAACATTATAGAGAAATATAGTTTGATAATGTGGGGGAGTAGCCGTGTAAGTAAGTATTGTATTATTCTCTTGTTTTTCTGTACTTCTTTAAGTTTTCAAAAACCCAAAACAAATTGTAAAGGAAATAAGAGGAAAATCTCTAATTATAATCACAAGCATCTATATTTATATGAAGCATACATTAATTATCTCACTGGCATAAATTATGTGTGCACTGTACAAATAGAAGGATCTCGATAGTCTAAAGTATGAAAGGAGTGATTTAGAATTTCCATTTCAAATCCTTTTACCAATTATCTGCTTCATTTACTTAATATAAATGTAATTTCAGATTTATGTGATTGAAAGGGTCTTGTTAAATGGAATTTATTTTTGGAGGAGGTTTTTCCCTTCTGTAAATTTGATCTTCATAATGATTTTTAGTTTATTTTGAAGACATACTATTTTTATTTTTATCAAAGGGTTAAAGAACAAAACCAAACAAGTAGCAAATTATACATTTAGTGCTTCTCCTTATTCTCTTCACCCTTTCCAATTTCTAACTACTAGAATTTGGCATAAATATGTCGTCATAAATAATATGCCGATAATTTGTCGTCATTATTTGCTCTTGGAGTTGGGGAACAAGAAGAAAATTTAGGATCATTTGGATGAATGTTGTCCATGGCCTGGTAAGAGACTGACTGGGTGCTTCCCCATGTCTGGGTCACAGTTGGTTCCATCTACAGACAAGACCTGAGTCCTTAGTAAATCTTTCAGCGGAGCAATCAATTTTTGTTTCTCTCTTGAAGATGCTAGAAGGATCTGCATGGTAATAAGCACAACATTCTAGCTTTCATGAGAATGACATTAGAACCATAGTAAGTTGCAGATCTCTTGGCTTGAACCAGAGATACTCCAGACCAAGAGGTTTGCATCTGAGCAGAATCTAAACCTGCAGCCCAGCTGACCCTGCAACTGACAGATCAGAGATTACCGTACAGCAAGGAGAGGAATTGCGTGTGAGTCAGAAAGTGTTGTTCCCTTAGTTTGCCCCTAAAATTTTCCTGACTCACCAATATGTAGGATGGTGAATCTCTCACTCACACTGATTGGCACAAATACAGAAGCAAGCTTTTCCTAGCATTATCATAATCAAATAAAGAAAAATGGGTGCCTTTAATTTTGCAGTCTAGATGTTTCAGAATACTTTGCCCTACTGCATCTAAGGGAATTTCTCAAGTTGCTTATTCCAGCTTCTGGCTGTCCCAGGCAGGCATGCCCTAATTCCTACAGCCTCACAACACTGTCTGCTTCAGTCTTCACCTGGTTCTTCCCTCTGTGTCCCTTCTCCTTTATATGAGGACACTAGGCATGTTGGATTAAGGGCCCACACGATTTCAGCAAGACCTTTTCTTAGCTAAGTATATTTGCAACTCTGATTTCAAATTTACTGAAGTTCCAGAAAGGACAAGAATTTTGCAGGGGACACTCTTCAATCCAGGACATGTTTTAAACTATTTAAATTACCTTGAAATAACTTTAAGTTCTTCACAAGCAAATAAAGTACACTTCTTCTCCTAATTTTATTTCACTATATTAAAACTTCTTTTTAATTCCAGTAGTGTCTTTTTTGAACTGTCCTTGTATTTTAGAGGACACAATTATCATTCACTGTAAAAGTCCTTATTGATATCTTTGCAAGATTTAGTACATGCTCAGAAATTTGGAATTCCTTCAATACCATGTCCATGTGTGTAGGTATTTTGGGGAATAAAAGAAAAATCTCCTGAAAATTCAATGCTGCATTTTCCTTTAGTTGCCAGAAGGAAGGATCTTTGCAATAAATTTAATGACTAGCTCTGCCAAAGGCTGAATAGTCAGCCTCCCTAAATACTTTAAGGAATTTTTAAATTAAATTATTTTTATTGCAGTAACATTGACTTACAACACTGTATATGTTTGATTTAGGGGTACAGGTTCACACCTCTTCAGGTGTATGTTACCACACCACACTCACCATTGGGGTCCCCATCACCATCCACCACAGTCTATTGGGGACTCTCCTTCTTACTCTCTACCCGCCCCTCGCCCCCATCCTACCCCTCTGGTAACTTCAGTTCTTCAGGGAGATTTCAAGAGCTTGTTTTGTATGTTTCTTTGCAATCCACACCTCTTTAACCATTCAAGTTTGATGAGTGTCACCCATTAGCTTTCAAGGAGTAAAAAAAACAAATTTGGTTCAAAATGCCTGAAAAGGATTTTTCTGAAGTGACAGACAAGAGAAACTCTAGGAATCAAGGTAACATTTTTATTTCCTAAGACCAAGAGCTCACAATAGTCATGGATGGCATCAGCCGCAAAGAGGCAAATGCTCAGGGGCAGCATTTTCAGGGCAGAGAGGTGGTAATTGCAAGAGTGGGAGAGTTATTCTTAATTCATGGTGTCCTTGATCTTGCATTGTCCCATAACCTCATGCACTTCATTCTTTTCAAAGAATAAACTCAAGTCAGAGAAACTCCCCTAAATGATGTTTTGATTTCCTTTGTTCTCAAGCAGCACTTCTCTCGTGGAAGACTCTGGAGTCTTCAGGGCCCTCAGCCATCTCTTTATGACTCAGTTGCATTGTGTGTCCAACATCACCACAGTCCACTAAATCACAGCAATTTTAGAGCTTCTCCAGAAATTCACTTTTTAAAAAAAAAAAATTGTACTGACAAATGCTCTCTTTCACTGTAATGCTGAAATTACTGCTTCTAAGTGTTGCCTTTAAAGGATGAGAGAGGTCCAGAGTAACTGTCACAACCAAGCATTCATTACAGAAATGGCTTTGCCCTTATAAATTGTTCTTAATCATAATTTATAGACTTGGATACTGAAATACCCTCATAATGCTTTCCAAGTGGTCAGAAATATGTACATGCTAGATAGTTTAATAATCATGGGTTCTAAAACTGGTCTCTCTTTATAGACAAGAATTTTCCATTTATGGGCAAGAAAAGATGATTTGGAATGTGAATAATTTCTTTTTCATAAATCTTCCACCAACATTTTCAAGCCTTCTTGATAACAGGATAGTGGGGTGTGGGTGGTACTAACTCACTATGCTAATGAAACTTACATACATTTTTAGATAATGTCAAGTAGAAAATGATTTTTCCGCAGACATGACCCAAAGTTTCCAAGGACATCAGAGAGTGTGGTCTGTAGACCAATCTCTGATCATTCTAACTTCTTCCACATCATATGAAATCAGTGAGTACAGCTAGGACCACTGAGAGATGTGAAATCACTTGGTAAAATAAAAAGTACTATTTGGGTCTCCCTGGTGGCTCAAGGGGTTAAGTCTCAGCACAGTGAAGCTATCGGCAGCCACTGCGGCACAAGTTCGATCCCAGCCAGGGAGCTTCCCACATGGTGCAGCAGACCTCTCCTGTCTCGCCCACTGCTCCCCTCAGCAGTGTACTTCAGTCGATCCGCCTGTTCTGCTCCCCACTCTGTCTCTGGTGAATCCTCTCACCCCTGCACCTCTGGCCTACACCCCAGCTTGTATGCATAAATAAATAAAATCTTTTTAAAAAGGAAGTAATATTCACATAAGGCACTCCAGGATTGTGGTGTGCAACCCTTGTTATGCTTTCTAATCAATTTGGAATTTTTTAAAAGTTCAATGAATGTTGAAACTAATGAGTGGAGAAATGAATTACAATATATTCATACTATAGAGCAGGGCTCACTGTTCTACAGTATAAAGAATGACCTGCCAGTCAACAGTATGACTCAATCTAAAGAGTATGATGCTATGTGAAAGAGACCAGATGCAAAAGGGCTCAATATTCTTTGACTACATTTATACAACATTTTGGAAAATGCACAGCTATAGGGGTGTGTGTGTGCGTGTGTATGTGCTCAGACCTATACACACACACACACACACACACACACAGAGCTTTAAATTAAAATGGGTAAATTTTATTACCTATAAATTATAACTCAGCAAAGTCTGTGGAACAATCAGGCACCCAAGTTTTACACCCAGAGATTCTAATTTAGTTGCGTGGGAACTCAGGCAAGGGTGATTTTCAAACTCTCAAGAGAGGCTAATGTGAGGGGTTGAAAACTATTGTCTCATTTTGTTAATATTAGAAGCCCAATTCCTCATAACTGCGACATCACAGTTCTATACAAAAAGGATGTACCTAACTGTCCTTTAACATTAGTGGTATAAGCATTGCTTCCGCTCGGCAAACAGTACTGGAATGCAAGTTTTCTTATCAACAAACACCTACTGGTTGATTTTAATGCATTTATGACTCAATACAAGAGTTTATATTTTTCTCTACGAAGATCACACTCATATCAAGTGAACACTGACAACCTATTTCACCTTACTAAACCCATATCCCAAAGTCCATAATTTTGGTTAAATTCACAGACTAAGACTTCTAGATGAGGTAAAATTATGACACAATTACTCAAATAGCTAAGGCATCCTCAGCGTAATAGGAACTATATATTTAGCATTACTGTGTAGAAGAACTCCAATTAACTTGCACTCCAGTATGAGAAATAGTGAATGAACACTCAGAATTAGAACAGGGGCTGGTGGAGACTGGCACCATAATCAGTAGGCAGGATAGGGAGGACAAAATCCCCTCCACTTCAGAGGCTCAGACCTGCCACCACACTAACACCAACCAGATTGAATTGCCTCATTAAAAAATCTGCTTCTGTAGCATCCCTGCATGAAACCACTCAGAGGTGCTTCTTCAGACAGAAGACAGGACAAACAACACATTTGCCATGTTTGTAAAGGTTTTCACCATCTGGGCCTGCCTCTGACCCCCCAATTACATCCCACTAGAGCCCACCTTTCCCTTCTCTCCCCCCACCCACACTTGTGTTCCATTCCGAGTTAATATTGAACTTGGGAGAACAGAGCGGAAAACTGAATGTAGTGATCTCACTTCACATCACTTTGGGCTGAGATTCGTGCCCAAGTCAGTGGAGCTGACGTCATGAGTGTGACGCCACGCAGGAGCATAGAGCCGACCCAAAGGAAGACTCCATGTTTGTTGAATGCACCCTCAAGGTGGTCACAGGACCCCTCTTTGTTTTCTCAACCTGAGCTGTACTTTTGTCACTCCCTTCACACTCGCTGACTCGCCTTCCATTCCCTAAATATTGGAGAAACCCCCTACTCATACGCAAAACCTCAGCGGAGTCCTCCCTTCTCACTTGAAAGGTCCCCCCAATCCCTACATAGGTTCATTAGCCCACTTCAGTGCCCCGCCCAGTCCTAGCACTGACCTTGGTTCCAGCGTGTATCAAGAATACTACACAATCACTCACAGGTAATTTAGCCTTTCCTAAATTGTCAGCCCCTAAAAAAGAGAACTCCTTTTTTAATTTTTTTTATTATTATTATTTTAAATTATTGTTATTTATGTCTTTTACATTTTGTATTCCCCTTGGGTAGCCCACCACCAATTCACCCGTGATTCATCTCCATGGTCCCTTGTGTTCTTTTCTATTCCATTTTGTGCCCTTATCTCCCCCCGCCCCAGTGTCTCTCTCCTATTTGGTTTCCCTATAGTCCTGTTATAAGTGAAACCATTCGATATTTTTCTTTTTCTTTCTGTCTTATTTCACTGAGTATGATTCCCTCTAATTCCATGCTATTGTGAATAGTGCCGCAATGAACATACGGGTGCATGTATCCTTTCAGATTAGTGTTTTTGTGTCCTTCGGGTAAATTCCCAAAAGTGGTATTGCTGGGTTGTATGGGAGCGAGAACTCTTTTTTTTAATCTCTGTATTCCTGACGCTTAGCCCAGCGCTCATTCAGCCTGTGCTTGGTGCTAAGTGTTTTCAGGGAATTAAAATGCTGGCGCTTACTAAGCAAATGGGCAACCTGCTGATGGAGAGTGAGCCTGACATCAAAGGTTAAAGTTTATGCCTTATTAACTGAGAGCTTATGGTCCAAGAGATGCTCGGGGTATTTGGGGTGTTCTGAACTTCCCAACAATCCCCCCTCACTTCCTCTGAGATATGGCTGGTTCCACACCAGCAGCTTTTTTTTTTTTTTTGCACCTACTCTGTTCTCTTTGCTTGCCACTTACTCTCAGTCTCTTTTATATGAAATTAAACAATATCTCCAATACACCTGGGAGTGAGCTTTCCCAGATGATTGTGTTTGATATTGCTGAGTTTACTTTCTGCCTCTTTTCTTGAGTATTTAAATGCAGGTGTTTACAAATGGGTTTCTTCTGTAATTTTCTTTTTTCCAAGTAGATTTCCTGAAGCAGCTGCTGGCATGGATGTAAACAAAATAAAACTATTTGTTTTTTCTTGTTTTTTTTTTCCTTAGGAGTTAGCATCTACTGGACTTAGTGACATAAGATGTTTATTTTATAGCTGACTGTGAATGATGTAATTGGGAGCAAACTGCCTGGGAAATACAAAGTAATTGAAATGGGATTTTTAAGAGTACATTAACTATTAGGGTGACTTCTAACTATTAGGTTAAGAAAAGAATTAAGGTTAACTATTTGGTGTAAGAAAAGAATAATTATTGGTATGGAAGAAAAGTGAAGCTAACATAAGACATGGGGATACTGATAGAGCTGGCACTTTTTATGAAGCATCTATTATGTCTCAAACAAGTCCAAGCCAGAATACACTGTGTTTTGTGAATTTAGAAAGGTTCACATACAAAATGGGGAAGCAGATTGTAAATTTGTAAATGATGTAAGCCATTAAATGTATTCTCTCACTAATTGATCTTAATTAATACCTTTTCATCATAACTGGTTTTCTTAAAATATAATAATCAAATCCTCTTTAAGAGACAATTTTTTGATTTGGGGGAGAAGATGGATAACAGCCAGAGACAGGTGAAGGATGTGTATTGGCAGGGTGTAGGCTGGAGGGGGACTTCCTGGACATTTCAGAACTCAGCATATCTATTAACTGTGTGCCAGGCACAGAGCTGAGCTCTGCGGTGGGGTACAGAATAAAACTGACATGGGTCCTGTCTGTAAGCATGTCTAGATTCGTATGAAACTATCCCATAGTTCCATGTAGAACTGCACCTGGGAGAAATGCAGTGAAGGAGCAGTATATGATGAGATGAACCCTGTGATAGGAAGAGTGGAGGTAATCAGGAAATCTGGGTGGGGGAACAAGATGAAGAGAACTGTGTGTACAAAGAATGCAGGTTTTAAAATGAGGGATAGGCCAAAGGTGGGGGAAGGAGGAATTCCTTGGAGTGGGAAGAAGGGGCCTGCTCCTTAGGACACATAAGGAATTTTGGTCTTTATGTAAAAGGTCATGGGAAGCACTTGCGTTTTAGCAGCAGAGGAAGCCGATCAGACCTGATAAAATCCACTGGGCTCCAGTGGGGGGAAAGATTGGAGAAAGAGGGGAAAGAAAGTCCTTTCATCATCCTTGCTATTCTCAAAGCTGTCATCTAAAAGCAAGAGTCCAAATGTCACTGGAATTAAAACGGTCAATAATGGATACAATAGAACGTGTGTGTGCGCGTGTGCGTGTGCATTTTTCGTCAGTTTTCCCTTCTAAGGACCCCAAAGTGATCTCCATAGTCTGTTAGTAGCGAGAACTATGCTTACTTAGTCTTAAAAGCAACTCCAAGGCCAGCAGGGCTAGGGCCTTCTGAGGTCACACAGCTGCCCAGCAGAATGACTCTATCCTATAGGTCATGGCCTCAGAATAAGAAATGAAAACAACTCTGGGCGTTCCTTAGCTAGGCTTGTGGAGTCTGGCAGCAACACACAAGGACAGGCCAGCTAGGTTCAAGACACATCTGCGAATATCAGGGAATGTATGGAAATATGTCAGCTGAGCCACTGATTAGCTCTGCCGGTGCTGGCCAGGGAGCACATGTGTGTATGACTACATAGCTGTGTCTCACTAATCAAAGGCACCTGAGTGGGAGACACCCAGAAGTCACTCCCTAATTAAAAACAGTCTGAGAATCTAAACACTGGAGTTGATACATCCCCACCCACCCTAATGAACTGCTTGGAGTTTTCCCAAATTCTGAATACAGAGTGGCTGGATGATGACCTTCCTGTGGGGGAGTGTCAAATGTCATGCTTGGCAGGAAAAATGCCACCCATTCCTTGCACTGGATTGCATAGAAGCCTTTCTGGAATGAAATAAAAAAAAAATGTTGATGATTTCACTTAAGCAACCTTACTAGAGTATAGTTGAAATTTGGAACATTTTAGTCCAATATTCACAAAACAACAATTCTATCAAATCTTTTCATTCAGTCTTACATTTCATGTATACCATATCAAAGCCAAATGCAATGCTAGTTTTTAGAGAAACAGTAGTTTTTAATGACACAGGGACTTTGCCCTCAAGAAGCTTCTGAACCAATGGTACAGACAGATTGGTAAATAAATAGGAATTTGATAGACGCTGTTGAATAGAATGAGGCACAATGAGAGTGCCTCTATCTGACCCTAATGGGTCTGCACTGCCTTCTGTTTTCACTCTGTGTCCTCTTGGGATCAATGGCCTTATCCAGATGGCCTAGCCACTTGCTAGGAAGAGTGATGCAGCAATCTCAGGTAGGAAGACCTCTCCCCACAAATCTTGTATGAGAGTCCAAGATGCACTCCAGTTATCCTCCAATCTCCCTCATGCTCTGTCCTCTCACCACCAAGGATCACATGCATTATTAGAAATGCATTAGAGGGCCTCCCTGGTGGCGCAGCAGTTGAGCGCTGCGCTGTGGAGCTGTCAGCAGCGCACGATGCAAGTTCAACGCCCAGCCCGGGAGAATCCCACATGGTGCGGCAGACCTCTCCTGCCTCATCCGCTGCTCCCCTCAGCAGTGTATTTCTGATCTGCCTGTTCTGCTCCCCACTCTGTCTGTGGTGAATCCTCTCGCCGCCCCAGGCCTCTGGCCTGTACCCCAGCTTGTATGTATAAATAAATAAATCTTAAAAAAAAAAGTAATGCATTAGAGTGTATTTAGCACACCTGTCTTATATTTCATAAATCTAGCTGGTCAATAACCAAAAAGACTTAATCCCTTCTTTCTATTTTAATTGCTTGTGGAATTGTATACACATATTTATCTTTTGTATTCATCGCTGTGCAGACAGGACCTAGACAAAACAAATGAAAGACCACCTCATCATTACATAATAATGTTAATAACAATAATACAAAACATTCTTCTAAGTGAATACCCACTTAAAATTGTCAAAAGAAAGTAGGATGGTACCTTGCGGGCACTTCTTGGAACTGAAATATTAATATCAATGATGTAGAAGATTCAACACACAAACACTTGTGTGTGTTGTATTTCTAATTACTGTGTGAACTCTCTTGTTTTCTGATGTTTTATGTGACCATTTCACCCCTCCATATAAATCCCCAAATGTGTGTACACACACACACACACACACACACACACACACACACACACACGTAAACCCTTCAGTCCATTGTCTTTATTTCTACATCTTGAAAACTGGGTGATACAAAGGTAAATGTCCTTGCTATGTAGTTTTGTACCATCTATCATGGTTTTTAGTTTCTTTGGGATCCTCAACACCTCAACATTTGTGAAATTGTTGTGTTGTTGCAATGAATAACACCTCTTATCACCATTAAAATTTTATCATGATACTCAAATGTCTTCACCAACCCTCCTGATCACACCGCTTTCTCTGGGCCACTTCTCTGCATCTTCCTAGTTTTCCTAAACAGATTCACTTCCTCTCTCCTTATCTTTTTTTTTTTTTAAGATTTATTTATTTACACATACAAGCTGGGGTACAAGCCAGACGCATGGGGCGGAGAGAGGGTTCACCAGAGACAGAGTGGGGAGCAGAACAGGCAGATCAGAAATCCACTGCTAAGGGGAGCAGCGGGCGAGGCAGGAGAGGTCTGCCACACCATGTGGGATTCTCCCCGGCCGGGCGTCGAACTCGCGTCGCCGCTGCCGACAGCTCCACAGCGCAGCGCTCAACCGCTGCACCAACGGGAGGCCCTTTTGCCTTATCTTGAAGGCAGGTGACCTCCAGAGTTCTGTTCTTTTCTCTCTCTTCTCCATGTCACTGGGTGGTTTCCTTGGACCGACAACTCTGATATGGAGAAGAATGCAGGGGCTCCCCATGTGGGACCTTGGACTCCACACTTGCGGAAGGGAAAAAGGCAGATGTGGGCCAAGGGGACTTTCAGAACTCCCCTAAATTTCAGTGGGAAGGACAGGCTTTTCTATCGGATGCCAGGTCTCGTGGGAAGGGAATTAAACCTTGCGAGAGAAGGGCCCACCGGTGGAGACCATCTCCAAAACTGGCTATAGCTGTGTGAGCCCCTGGCGCTCCCAGAAGCTGAACTGCGAGTCTTTTATTCACAAAGAAGAATCCAGGCAGCACGTCACATGATTGTGTGGACCAGAGACTGCTCCTTCGGACACACATACATACATACACACACACACACACACGCACAGCCCAAGGAACTGTGATTTTACCTCCTGCCTGTATCTCAAAGCTGGTAACACAGCCGTGCCTTATATTCCAGGAACCCAAATGGCAGATGCAAGATTTAGGAGCTGATTTTCCAGTTTCCCTCATCTTAGCCAAGGCTCATCCATAGGAACAACCCCGTGTTCAGGGAGAAGCAGAGAGAGTGGTCTGAAGAGTGGTCTGATGGTGCCTGAGTCCTCATGGTCCAAGTGTCCCTTCCCCCACCTCCATTCCCCGTGACAGGAAACGGCCCTGAGCTCCCGCCTTTTCCTCACCTTACTCCTGCGGTGCGTCTGCTCGGGAGCGAGATACAACCGAACTCAGAACACAACCGGGGTCTGAGCTGAGCCATATGCCCGGGTCATCGCGTCCTCAGAGTGGGCAGCACCTGGCGTCAATTTCCCTCGGTTTTTGTTACTCTGGCGGCCCTGTGCTGAGACGATGAGCCCCTACCATATTTTATCTGCCCTCACATTTCCCTTCCTTTACTTCATTTTGATGTTCCAGATTTAAACAGGGCAGTGCTGCATCTCCCAGACAGGTGACAAGATGATTCATTTGCCAGAGATGTTTATACCTCTTTCATCAGAAAGAAAAGAAATGGAAAAAAACAAAACACAACACCAACTAGAAATTAGACACCTCTTCTACTCCCAATATTTAATTGTTCACCAACACCCTTAAAAATCATCCCTCACCTGTACTTATCGTTCTTGCAGCACAGTTGACTCATATTTTAGAGGATGAGAAGGGGAACGTGCTAAATAGAAGTTGTCCATGCACGTGTCTACCTGTGGGTTTGCCTTTGCACAAAAGCAGAGTTAAGGGCTTTGCAAGATAAGGAGGAATGAAGTGGGTCCTTTGTCTTCGCAAGGCTTCTCCATCCCCAGCTGTGGCTCTCTTATTAGAGATGAATTGAACCCTGGGGCCTGGGCCACCACTCTCTTTAGACTCAAGGAAACATTAAAGTAGCCAAAGCTTCAGTGGTGTTGATTCTGGAAACACCAAAATGATGTGGGGATTAATTTTAACTCATCAAATGATATTTAATTTGCCTTCCCTTTGACCTGGTTTTCTCCTTGTCACTGAGGAAGACATATTTTCCCAGAGCAGAGGATTAGAAGTGCCTGCCTCTGTTGTTTAATTCTGTTTTCCAGGTTATAGTTGACTTCTAGGAATCATGAAGTAAATAACATTGGCATCTCGCTCGTAGGTTCCTCTGCCCTTCTCATACTCGTTACTGCATTTTCTCTCTTCAATGTTGCATGATATTTTGAGAAGTATTCATTAACTTTCCCAGGTTAAAATTTTAAGATTTTATTTCTTTTTTTTTTATTTATACATACAAGCTGGGGTACAGGCCAGAGGCGTGGGGCGGCGAGAGGGTTCACCAGAGACAGAGTGGGGAGCAGAACAGTCAGATGGACGGAAACACACTGCTGAGGGGAGCAGCGGCAAGGCAGGAGAGGTCTGCCGCGCCATGTGGGATTCTCCCTGGCCGGGCGTCGAACTCGTGTCGCTGCTGCCGACAGCTCCACAGCGCAGCGCTTAACCGCTGCGCCACCAGGGAGGCCCTCCCAGGTTAAAATTTTAAAACCAAGAGCAAAGGAAGTCAAAAGATGTGCCACAATTGTGTCCCTAGTACATAAAAAAGGGATGGGCTAAATTTGAATTTTCTGAAGCTAAAAGCTAAAATTCATCTAACCCAAAGCCGAGAATAGATGGGCGAGATCTGAGTTTCTCTCAAATAATAAAGATCCAAAGAAGTTCACCATCAACCCATTTAAAGTACGAGCAAAATGAAATTTCTCCATTTTTAGGAAATAACTTGGAAATAATTCACTCAAGGAAAAGGTATTAAGTCTTTACCCTTGTGCCCAGCTGTTTTCCTACTGTACAACAATCAACCAAGAGTTCACATCTTGGACAAACTTTTGGGTTTTATGCCTGTTTTTTTTTCTTTTTCTGTTTTTCTTAGTTTTGTCTTTTTCTTTCCCTTTTGTAAATTCAAATGCACAGGCCAATTGTTCAGAAACACCCATGTAGCCTGTGAAAAATGCATTCACTCTGAATGCCCTTTCACATGCATTCAGAGAGATTCTTATGTAGGGAAAGCTCGAAAATCCCAGATTACAAATCTTGATTCAGATTCCCAAACAGTGTGAATTTATCCTTTTCTTATTTCCAGTACACAAAGTAAATATTCCCAGAGAAGCAAATGTCACTTCCTTTCTGCTGCTACTATTCACCTTAAAAGAACATTTTCACTCAAACAGTCCTTCTTCGAAGCAACGAAGTGACAGGTGCTAATCACTCAGACCACAGAATCGAGTCTGAAAGCAGAGGAATCCTAGGCTGTTTGTGGGAGCCATCTCCGAGGGTGGTCTGATGGTGAGAATTCTCGCCTTGGCGGCGATCCCATCAGTTCTCTGAGTCAAATTTATGCCTAGATTTGAATGACTCATCCTCTCCTTCTGCTCTGTCCCAGGATTTACTTGCAGAACGTGCGCTGACTGGGAACATCCCATATCAAGCAGTAGGTACTGGGCTGTGTGCGTGCACAGTTTAGCCTGGGAAAATGTGAACATCAGAACAATTCGCTCTTCTATAGACTCCTCAGATTCCTGAAAATTTCCCAACATTCAAATGTAAAATTATGATCAAGACCTCTTACTCTTTAATATCAATTTAACCTTTAAAGCTTGCAAAGAATTAAATGATAGAGTACCAAGTGCAAACATGGAATCAGATTGACAGACTTCCATGTACATCAAGGGGGACAGCAAGGGACGATGTTTCTGTTAATCTGTGAATTCTGCTCTCCAGATATCCATTTCCCTGGGTAGGAGTCCCCAAAACATCCACTAGGGAAAATAATGCCAAAAGCACTGGGATCAAGAACTCTGGAAGCAAGTAAAAAAGCCAAATTCTTACAATTGAGATTGTTCCCAATATGCCATTTAGGTGTCACCAAACTCCAACCAAAATATAATAATGACAAATAAATATCTTTCCTCTGTTCAATCCTTCCATGTCCTGGACATGGCTTGAACACTTTAAAAAAAAAGATTTATTAATTTATGCAAGCCAGAGCTGGAGTGTACGCCAGAGGTGGGGGGGGGGGGCAGTTTGAGAGGATTCACCAGAGACAGAGTGGGGAGCAGAACAGACAAATCTATTGAAATACACTATTGAGGGGAGCAGCGGGGAGGCAGGAGAGGTCTGCTGTGCCATGTAGGAATCTCCCTGGCCAGGGATCGAACTCGTGCTGCTGTGGCTGCTGATGGCTTGATAGTGCTGAGACTTAATCCCTTACACCACCAGGGTGACCCCTTGAACATTTTTCTTAATGTCCAACAAAAGCCTCCTGGACCAGGTGCCCACCCACTTCTTTGCCTGCCTTAACCTCCTCAGCATCTCAGCTTTCAAAGAACTTTTTCTGAAGTAGGTAGGGTCCTACAAATGGCCTCTAACTGTGTAAAAGGAGACAAATTCTTTTACAACAATGTTTCATACTTTTCCTTATACCAGACACCCTCCGCCAAATTAAAGGTGCTTAAAGCTGAAAAATCTCAGTAAACTTGTATTTGTCTATCATTCCCTGCCCTCTCAGAGACACATAGCTGCAGGATGCAGACCATCGGGGGAGGGGGGGGGCTTGGGTGGATACAATGTCAAGAGGACCTCACAGAAGGAGAGGTCGTTTGGAGGGCAGCGCTGGGGCGAGGAGGATTGGGGCCACCACAGGACATGAGCATCCCATGTGGAACACTGAAGAAGGTCCTGACTTGTTCCTCACTCACTACCCACCTCCGTAAACAGCCTGGTCTATGCCTGTGGAATCCCATGCCCTACTTGTTATCGGGGCTAGTACTTGGTGCCCAGGGTTCCCGCTGGTCAAGCTAACTGTAGAGTCAGGTGGGGGGCCTCTCACCAGGGAAAAAGTCCTAGTACAAGGAACAAACTGGGCAGCCAGAATCTGCTGAAAACAGCAGGCAGACATTGCCGCCCAATTAGCAAGGTCGGCTAGAAGACCTTCCTTGTAAAGATGAGCAGAAAGTTAGGTAAGAATAGGGTTAGAGATTGTCTGCTTTGATTAGCTAGCGGGGACTATGGAGCCCCCCAAGCAGTAGCCCCTAATGACTACACCCCAGCTGGCACCAGATAGTGGCACATCCCCATAATGCATCCTCGATAACACACCCAAGGCATGTACATTCCCCCACATACTTGCCCATCTTCTCTGAACCTGGTTCTAAATAAATATGAGAGTCCCCATAGATGGGAGCTACCATTTTTGAGGTGCAAGCCCCTCTAGGCCTCTTTCTACTTGGACTTTGAGTTGCTTTTCCTTCATCCGCGCTGTTCCCAACGCTGCCACCCACGAGGCGACACACACCAGAATTAAAGGCCCCTTCTCTATGAGTGAAGGAAACAGAGAACCCATTTGGGGGGAGGAGAGGGTAAGAGGTAAAAGATACAGAATAGGAAACATGCAATTTTTTAACTATTCAACCTTTCCAGCATGGCTTAAAGTGTATGTATGTATGTGTGTGTGTATGTATATATATATATGTATGTATACACACACACACATACATACATATATATGCACCGGATTTCATCTCTATTAACATATGTATTAGTGTTGGATTATAATACTATGTAAATTTTAGGAGTACAACTTCACACGTTCATATTCACATATTCACAACGCCCACCATCAAAGTTCTAGTGCCATTTATACTGTCAAATTGGCAGTAACAAAAAAAGAGGCAAAAATAAATAAATGTGACTTTATCAAACTAAAAAGTTTTTATACAGTGTCAGAAACCACCAAAGGGGAAAAGAAAGGCAACCTACTGACTGGAAGGAGATACTTTCACATCATACATCTGACAAAGGGTTAATATCTAAAATAAAGCACTCATACAACCCAACAACTACCCAATCAAAAAATGTGGCAAAGAGTTAAATAGATACTTCTCTAAAGAAGATATACAGATGGCTAATGGTCACATGAAAAGAAAATGCCCAACTTCATTTTTTATTAGGGAAATGCAAATCAAAACTGTAATAAGATAGCCTCTCACTCCTGTAGAGTGGTCTACAGAAAAAAGACTGGAAACAGACCATGCAGAGAAAAAGGAACCCTCATTCTCTGTTGATTAGAATGCAAATTGGTACAGTTGCTATGGGAAATATTTATGGAGATGCCTTAAAGAACTAAAACTAGAAATACTTTATGACTCAGCAATACCATTCCTTCAAATTTCCCCAAAGAATAGGAAAACACTAATTGGAAAAAAAAAAATGCCCCCCTCCATGTTCAGCATTACACATAATAGCAACAGATAACAACCTAAAGGCCCCTTGTAGGAGGACTGGATAAAGGAGTACATATACTCAGTGGAATACTACTCAGCCATTAAAATGGATGAAATCTTGCTTCTCATGACAACATAAATGGAACTTGAGAGGGTTATGCTCAGCAAAGTCGGTCAGAAAGAGACAATTACTAGATGGTTGCACTAATGTATGGAGTATAAAGAACCAGGCACAACAACAATAAAAACTCAGACTGTGAAATGTGGTGGTTACCTCAGGGGAAGCAGAAGGTGAGAAGGAGGAAAATACTTGTTTATCACAACCTCTGTGATATTTTGAGGCTATCGATGGTGGCTGGACTAGTGTCCAACCATCATGGCCAGAGCTGTGCTTTGTGTCATCTGTGCCTGACATGTCCTGTCTGTTTCCCCTCTGCCTTGTACAGCTACACCCTATTCATGTAGTAAGACTCAGATGACCTTCTGTAGGAGTATTTATTTCACACTTTCTCTTCTGTAGAGTTTAGTGTTCTACACTATCCATGCCTCAATGAATACATCTATTGCAATGTATTGACATTGCATGTAGATATGTTTATCCATTCTATTAAGTTGTGAGTTGCTCAAATAACTGCATCCTATTCATCTCTCGGGTATCTCCTCTAGTAGCCAGGAAATAGTCAATAAATGTTTACTGAAAAAATACTAGTTATGTGCATTTTTTATTTTTTCCTTAGTACACATATTTAAAAATGTTTCCCTGAAAAATTGTTGATTTTTGTGGCTTCCTAGATGGAATATTTTTCCATCTCCCCTGAATTCCCACCCTGATATAGATCCATGAATGAAATGCAAGTTCTTGCAATTTCAAATGGCAAAATGATGCTAAATCTGCACCAGAGCCCAGGACATCTTGAGGTGTTCATGCTTCCCTTGGAAAGTGGCCAAAATCACACCCCTAACTGGATTTTCCCCACATTTGCTTTATCAGATTTCTGAGATGTGATTTAAATCTCTTGATAGACGAAGACTTGAGTGTGAATGACGTTATGAAATAATCCAGGTGATTTCAAGGAGTGTTAGTTACCAAACATCTACAGGCAGGGCCTTTGTTAATACAACTGACAAATTTCAGCACAACCAGGTTATTTATGTGAAAAATTAAACATCATGGCCTTCACAATAGTGATTTTTATCTGTCTCATTATAGAAGAAATATCATTACACATTTTAAAATCCCAGTCCTCACATGAAAAATTGTTCCTTAATTAATATGAAGCCCATGCTCAATTATTAAATATCTACTTACATATTGAAATATTAGATACATTGGATTATGTTTACTGTACATCTTTTGATGAATGTCTTCTATTATATGAAATCTATTTAATCCAATTTTATGATAGGTCATCAACTGTCCTGTGGGATGGTTTTTCTGGATGAGATGTTGAATGCATGATCAGAGAAAAACAAATATAATCCAGATTCAAATAATTTTCATATTTATAAATAAGAAAAAAAACAACTCAACTTAAAATACTGGAAGAGAGGCCAAAGGAAAAATCATTTGAGTGTTAGTATCAAAGGAAGAACAAAGTTGATCACTACTTTACCAATGTAAGATGTATTTTTAAATACAAGCTTTGAGGAATTTTCTGGAATTTTCTTCACAACATTACAATTTATATACGACCCATTTCGTCACAAACTTCCCTTTCCTCTTAATATGTTCAGGTAGTTTCCAAGCCGCTGCTGATTTAGCGGTGAATGAGAGAGACAGGGTTTCTGCTCCCATGTTTGAATTCCATTATGGAGAGTAAGAAATAAATGAAGAGTATGTCTGTGCACCTAAGAAAACAAACACAACGCTGCACACACACACACACACACACACACACACACACACACACACACACACACACGGTGCTACTTGAAAGAGAAAGGACCACATATCAGACCAGATTCTCAAAGCATATCAGGAAGATGACTTCTGGACTCAGCTCTAAGAGATGGCAACAAACAAGATTTGCTAAAAAGCTGTTGAAAAAGAAGAAACAGAAAGGACAGATGCCATCAAGGAGAAATACACTTGGCAGAAAGAGGATCACTGAGATGGACATCGGCCAGAGAACAGAGGGATTTATGGATTAAAATGAGGAAATTGGATTTTACGCCAAAGACAAGAAGGCATTGCTGAGGCTTACTCGATAGAATGACATGTTCTTACTAATAATTTTGAAAGATCTCTCTTCCCGCCTATGTTAAGGTCCATGCAGAAATCTATAGCTATAAGTATAATCTTTACTTCTAGCTGGCTGACTAATAGCATATTATTTTTTTTAAGATTTATTTATGCATAGAACTCAAGTGTTGGCCAGAGGTGTGGGGTGATGAGAGGATTCACCAGAGACAGAGTGGGGAGCAGAACAGATGGATCGACTGAAGTACACTGCTCAGAGGACCAGCGGGCAAGACAGGAGAGGTCTGCTGCGTCATGTGGGAATCTCCCTAACCGGGGATTGAACTCGTGTTGCAGTGGCTCTGGCTAGCTTCATAGAGCTGCGCTTAACCCATTGTGCCACCAGGGAGGCCCCTAACTTGTAGCATATTAAGTCTGATTAATAGCTTTAATTTTAAAGGACATCTTTCTATTTTATTTTTATTTTTCAGTCAACTAATGTCCTTCTCCACTGTTTAAAACTAAACTTTACGTAATCGCAGCTTCACTCTTCTGTCCCCAGAATATAGAGCTTACTATCTTTGAAAAATTTATTATATATGGAATTTGGTTTTGTTTTTTTTCTATCAGTAGATATTATTTTATGCAAATATAAACCTGTATTCAATGTAATATAAAACTCTTAAAATTTTACAAAATCCTTGAATAATGACTGATGACTGAAATATAAAGTTAACCTCACATCTTCAGAGCTCAGACAAAACAATGTATTTCAATACTACTCAGCTGTAAAAAATTATAAACTCATGTATTTTCCAACAAAATGAATGGAAATGGAGGTGATTATGCTAAATCAGGAGAAGAAAGAAAAACTCTGTATGGTGTCATTTCTATGTGGGATATAGAGAAATGAAACAATGGATCAGATAAAACCAAATCAATAATAAACCCTAGAAATCTGACTGGAATTGAAGTTACCAGAGGGGGAGGGGGAGGGGAGCACAGAGTAGGGAGTGGACATAATGGACTATGATGGAAGACTATGGGTGCTTTATTGGTGGATGTGATATGGTAACATACTCTTGAAGGGTGTGACTCTATACTACTAGATCATATATATACAGGGTTGTAAACCAATGTTGCAGAGAGGGAGGGAGGGAGGTGCCGCGCTCTGGCTTGCCCGAGTGGCCTGAAGGCACAGCACGGAGCTAGGACCTTCAAGGAAGAGTTCCTTATTAGGTAGCCAGGAGGCGACATCTCTTCCCGTAACTACTTTACCTCACAAATATTTTCTAAGTTAGACCTATAACTTTCTTAAGATTTGCCTGCAGATATAACCTCTCCATTGCCTAAGACCCCATGATTGGGTCCAGGTGCCGAGCTGCTCCTTTGATAAGTACATTCTTGCCTGATCACGGGTTGGTGACCTGGACAAAAACACTTACTCCCCCTCCCCTTACATTCCCCTGCCTGCTTCTGGGAATCAGCATAAGATGGCTTCTGTGATTAACCACGTCAGGGAGTTGGAATAAGATGGTTCCTTTGATCAAATTCTGGTTTCCAGGCAAAAAGGACATTACGCTATCGCCTTTTAGGCTCCAGGCTCAGGGCAAAGGTTAATCATTATGTTTATACCTCATAGCTCAGAAAATTTACCTTAAGCAAAAAAATATTTTCCCCAGAACCCTCCTGATTGTAATCAAAATCTAATCAATCATGTGCCTAACAAAAATATGTATCCTGTTATTTTTACCTCATTTTTGTAGTCAATCATTATCTTTAGAAACTATGCCTGCTAGCCAATTTTATGGTATAAAAAATAAACCCTGTTGGGACAATAAACAGAGCAACCTGATCACTCTTTGGTGTGCGTGCTGTCTCTCACTCCCCTTCCCCTTCCCTCTTGTTGCGGAAGCCTTCTCTACCACCCATCAGAACTGACAATAACTTTGCTCGGAGCTGGAGCTGGCCTCTGGCAGGGAGGGAGGGAAAAAGGGAAGGAAGGAAGGAGGGAGGGAGAGAGAGAAGGAAGGAAGGAGGGAGAGG